>OZ023249.1:10645914-11019011 GCA_964006365.1 Trididemnum miniatum
AATTATGAATAAGAGTGACTATCAAGCTAAAATGCTTCACATTCTTGATGATAAGACTAAGTTCTCTCGCGTTAAGTCAGATAATAATTTGTCTAATCTCAGCAGATTTCAAAGGTTCCTGCGACGCCTTAAATCTAAAAAGCTTCTTGAGGAAGATGATTACAGGCGTATCTATCCATCAGCAACCACGTTACCGGCTATGTATGGCCTACCTAAAATACATAAGCCGACAGTTCCACTTAGACCCATTCTATCGGCAACCGGAAGTTACAATCAGGAATGCGCGAAGTGGCTCTCACAAAACCTCGGTTTTCTTCGAGAACATCCGACGAATCTCAAAGATTCATTCACCTTCGTCAATAACATGAAAGATAAGTTTTTACACAATAAGGTAATGGTTTCCTTTGATGTAATTAGCCTTTTTACTAACATACCGGTTGATTATACTATTAATTTAATATTGGATAAATTATTCGACAATGACATAGATTTTGTTCTTAAAGGAATAGATAAAAATAACATGAGGAAATTGTTAAAATGGACAGTTCAAGGAGGTGCCTTCTCATTCAATGGAGAACTTTTTGAGCAAACTGACGGTGTGGCTATGGGTGGCAGTTTATCTTGTCTTATGGCTGATGTCCTTATGAACCATCTAGTGGACAAAGCTCTGTCGAGAACGCTTTCAAATCATAAGCCATCAATTTTTTACCGGTATGTGGATGATTGCTTTGCTGTTTTTGATAGCCTTGATTCCATTAAAATATTTTGTGACAGTTTGAATGAAGTACATCCTAACATAAAGTTTACCACTAAAATTCAAAATAACAAATGTATTAATTTTTTGGATGTTTTAGTAGATAACAGTTCAACGACAGTTACAACCAGTACATTTCGCAAACCGACCAACACTGGATTATATTCCAAATGGAGCAGCTTTGTACCACGCCGCTATAAATATAACTTGGTCAATTGTTTGCTCGATCGTGCTTACAAGATCTGTAGTTCTTATGAAAGCATTTGTTCAGAGGTGGATAATATCAAGGTTATGCTTGGTCGCAATGGCTATCCTGCTTATTTTTTAGATAGTTGTGTCAGGAGATTTTTTAATCGTAAATATGACAAGATGTTGAGTCACCTTGAAAGACGTAAAAATTGTAGAACAGTTATTGCTCGGTTGCCCTTTTTAGGTGACATGTCAATGCAACTCAAAAAAGAGCTGTCCGCCTTAGTGGAAAAGCATACATGGAACCGAGTTATTCTACGGATTATCGACACCACCTGGAACATCGGACATAACTTTCGTCTGAAAGATCAGCAAAAGACCTTGATGAAATATGGGGTTGTATATAAATTAACGTGTTCTTGTGGTTCTAGCTATATAGGACAGACTAGACGTAATCTTATTAACAGACTTAAGGAGCATTCCAGTTCAGATAAATCCGAGGTGTGCCGACATTTAATGGACAATCCTGACCATAAAGTGGACTTTGCCAAACCGAACATTCTTAGTAGCTCTGGTGATTCCGCACGCTTATTAATTCTTGAGTCACTTTTTATTCAAAAATATGAGCCATTGCTTAACGTTGACTCCAAATCCGCTCCTCTTTACTTATTTAATTGTTGATTTAACTCCGTCAGTCTTTTTATTAGCTTGTGGTTTATGACGTTATAATTATACTACTTATTTTGACCCGTTGCCTGGGTTATGCTATTACTTGTAGTTAGAATTTTAAATTCTAGTTCTTACAGTTTTGTACTGCCTTGCATACACTGCTGATGATGACAGCTGAATTTATGTTGTCGAAACGTCCAGTTTTGAGATTTACAGCGGCTTTATTTTTCCTCCTTAAGCTATTTTCGTCCCATATTTATTGTGTTCCGAAGTATATTGGAAGCCGATACGGGAATGAATGCTTAAGGCAGCTGAGGAAACTTGAACAGCTACAAGGTAAGATCGCTAGCAACCAGGCAGCTATTAGTTTTCTAAAAGCTTGTGTATTGTACAATCTTTGCCCAAAATTTCTCAGGTTTAAGCTTTTTAAGCCTAAGCTTCAGGGTTCAAAACAGGTTAAAAGATTTAGGAACAAGCTTCTTTTAAAGGAATTGAACCACAAGAAGACCAACCTTCAGAAGCTATTGAAAGAAGATCGCTTTCTTAGACTTAAGTTGTTCGGTAACTTAGGCTATCTTACGACTTATTATGTTAAAAAGTTTCTTGACAGAGCTAAATCACGTGATGAACGCAGAGCCCTTAAGTCAGTATCTCACAAGCTTAAGTCTTTGGGAATTGACGTGGGTCTAGCTATGGATAATGAGCCTAAAGTGGTAGTCAATCTGTCGAGCCGTAACCTTTCGGCTGCTGAGACCAATTTACTTAATCAAGGACTAAGCTATTCCTTCTTTCCAGAAAAACTTAATATTTCTCAAGTTCGTACCGAGTTTGAATATATATATAAGCAAATCCGATATTATTTGAATAACTCTAACCGTATTGTATTTAAGCAGAAATTAATGGGTTTGTATGAACGATACGTGACTACATTTTTTCAACAAAAAGGCAGGCACCCATCATCATTATCGGAAATGCAGCGAAACGCTCTCCAGTCATTACGTGATGATTCTACGATAGTGATCTCGAAACCCGACAAAGGAAACGGAGTAGTAATTATGAATAAGAGTGACTATCAAGCTAAAATGCTTCACATTCTTGATGATAAGACTAAGTTCTCTCGCGTTAAGTCAGATAATAATTTGTCTAATCTCAGCAGATTTCAAAGGTTCCTGCGACGCCTTAAATCTAAAAAGCTTCTTGAGGAAGATGATTACAGGCGTATCTATCCATCAGCAACCACGTTACCGGCTATGTATGGCCTACCTAAAATACATAAGCCGACAGTTCCACTTAGACCCATTCTATCGGCAACCGGAAGTTACAATCAGGAATGCGCGAAGTGGCTCTCACAAAACCTCGGTTTTCTTCGAGAACATCCGACGAATCTCAAAGATTCATTCACCTTCGTCAATAACATGAAAGATAAGTTTTTACACAATAAGGTAATGGTTTCCTTTGATGTAATTAGCCTTTTTACTAACATACCGGTTGATTATACTATTAATTTAATATTGGATAAATTATTCGACAATGACATAGATTTTGTTCTTAAAGGAATAGATAAAAATAACATGAGAAAATTGTTAAAATGGACAGTTCAAGGAGGTGCCTTCTCATTCAATGGAGAACTTTTTGAGCAAACTGACGGTGTGGCTATGGGTGGCAGTTTATCTTGTCTTATGGCTGATGTCCTTATGAACCATCTAGTGGACAAAGCTCTGTCGAGAACGCTTTCAAATCATAAGCCATCAATTTTTTACCGGTATGTGGATGATTGCTTTGCTGTTTTTGATAGCCTTGATTCCATTAAAATATTTTGTGACAGTTTGAATGAAGTACATCCTAACATAAAGTTTACCACTAAAATTCAAAATAACAAATGTATTAATTTTTTGGATGTTTTAGTAGATAACAGTTCAACGACAGTTACAACCAGTACATTTCGCAAACCGACCAACACTGGATTATATTCCAAATGGAGCAGCTTTGTACCACGCCGCTATAAATATAACTTGGTCAATTGTTTGCTCGATCGTGCTTACAAGATCTGTAGTTCTTATGAAAGCATTTGTTCAGAGGTGGATAATATCAAGGTTATGCTTGGTCGCAATGGCTATCCTGCTTATTTTTTAGATAGTTGTGTCAGGAGATTTTTTAATCGTAAATATGACAAGATGTTGAGTCACCTTGAAAGACGTAAAAATTGTAGAACAGTTATTGCTCGGTTGCCCTTTTTAGGTGACATGTCAATGCAACTCAAAAAAGAGCTGTCCGCCTTAGTGGAAAAGCATACATGGAACCGAGTTATTCTACGGATTATCGACACCACCTGGAACATCGGACATAACTTTCGTCTGAAAGATCAGCAAAAGACCTTGATGAAATATGGGGTTGTATATAAATTAACGTGTTCTTGTGGTTCTAGCTATATAGGACAGACTAGACGTAATCTTATTAACAGACTTAAGGAGCATTCCAGTTCAGATAAATCCGAGGTGTGCCGACATTTAATGGACAATCCTGACCATAAAGTGGACTTTGCCAAACCGAACATTCTTAGTAGCTCTGGTGATTCCGCACGCTTATTAATTCTTGAGTCACTTTTTATTCAAAAATATGAGCCATTGCTTAACGTTGACTCCAAATCCGCTCCTCTTTACTTATTTAATTGTTGATTTAACTCCGTCAGTCTTTTTATTAGCTTGTGGTTTATGACGTTATAATTATACTACTTATTTTGACCCGTTGCCTGGGTTATGCTATTACTTGTAGTTAGAATTTTAAATTCTAGTTCTTACAGTTTTGTACTGCCTTGCATACACTGCTGATGATGACAGCTGAATTTATGTTGTCGAAACGTCCAGTTTTGAGATTTACAGCGGCTTTATTTTTCCTCCTTAAGCTATTTTCGTCCCATATTTATTGTGTTCCGAAGTATATTGGAAGCCGATACGGGAATGAATGCTTAAGGCAGCTGAGGAAACTTGAACAGCTACAAGGTAAGATCGCTAGCAACCAGGCAGCTATTAGTTTTCTAAAAGCTTGTGTATTGTACAATCTTTGCCCAAAATTTCTCAGGTTTAAGCTTTTTAAGCCTAAGCTTCAGGGTTCAAAACAGGTTAAAAGATTTAGGAACAAGCTTCTTTTAAAGGAATTGAACCACAAGAAGACCAACCTTCAGAAGCTATTGAAAGAAGATCGCTTTCTTAGACTTAAGTTGTTCGGTAACTTAGGCTATCTTACGACTTATTATGTTAAAAAGTTTCTTGACAGAGCTAAATCACGTGATGAACGCAGAGCCCTTAAGTCAGTATCTCACAAGCTTAAGTCTTTGGGAATTGACGTGGGTCTAGCTATGGATAATGAGCCTAAAGTGGTAGTCAATCTGTCGAGCCGTAACCTTTCGGCTGCTGAGACCAATTTACTTAATCAAGGACTAAGCTATTCCTTCTTTCCAGAAAAACTTAATATTTCTCAAGTTCGTACCGAGTTTGAATATATATATAAGCAAATCCGATATTATTTGAATAACTCTAACCGTATTGTATTTAAGCAGAAATTAATGGGTTTGTATGAACGATACGTGACTACATTTTTTCAACAAAAAGGCAGGCACCCATCATCATTATCGGAAATGCAGCGAAACGCTCTCCAGTCATTACGTGATGATTCTACGATAGTGATCTCGAAACCCGACAAAGGAAACGGAGTAGTAATTATGAATAAGAGTGACTATCAAGCTAAAATGCTTCACATTCTTGATGATAAGACTAAGTTCTCTCGCGTTAAGTCAGATAATAATTTGTCTAATCTCAGCAGATTTCAAAGGTTCCTGCGACGCCTTAAATCTAAAAAGCTTCTTGAGGAAGATGATTACAGGCGTATCTATCCATCAGCAACCACGTTACCGGCTATGTATGGCCTACCTAAAATACATAAGCCGACAGTTCCACTTAGACCCATTCTATCGGCAACCGGAAGTTACAATCAGGAATGCGCGAAGTGGCTCTCACAAAACCTCGGTTTTCTTCGAGAACATCCGACGAATCTCAAAGATTCATTCACCTTCGTCAATAACATGAAAGATAAGTTTTTACACAATAAGGTAATGGTTTCCTTTGATGTAATTAGCCTTTTTACTAACATACCGGTTGATTATACTATTAATTTAATATTGGATAAATTATTCGACAATGACATAGATTTTGTTCTTAAAGGAATAGATAAAAATAACATGAGGAAATTGTTAAAATGGACAGTTCAAGGAGGTGCCTTCTCATTCAATGGAGAACTTTTTGAGCAAACTGACGGTGTGGCTATGGGTGGCAGTTTATCTTGTCTTATGGCTGATGTCCTTATGAACCATCTAGTGGACAAAGCTCTGTCGAGAACGCTTTCAAATCATAAGCCATCAATTTTTTACCGGTATGTGGATGATTGCTTTGCTGTTTTTGATAGCCTTGATTCCATTAAAATATTTTGTGACAGTTTGAATGAAGTACATCCTAACATAAAGTTTACCACTAAAATTCAAAATAACAAATGTATTAATTTTTTGGATGTTTTAGTAGATAACAGTTCAACGACAGTTACAACCAGTACATTTCGCAAACCGACCAACACTGGATTATATTCCAAATGGAGCAGCTTTGTACCACGCCGCTATAAATATAACTTGGTCAATTGTTTGCTCGATCGTGCTTACAAGATCTGTAGTTCTTATGAAAGCATTTGTTCAGAGGTGGATAATATCAAGGTTATGCTTGGTCGCAATGGCTATCCTGCTTATTTTTTAGATAGTTGTGTCAGGAGATTTTTTAATCGTAAATATGACAAGATGTTGAGTCACCTTGAAAGACGTAAAAATTGTAGAACAGTTATTGCTCGGTTGCCCTTTTTAGGTGACATGTCAATGCAACTCAAAAAAGAGCTGTCCGCCTTAGTGGAAAAGCATACATGGAACCGAGTTATTCTACGGATTATCGACACCACCTGGAACATCGGACATAACTTTCGTCTGAAAGATCAGCAAAAGACCTTGATGAAATATGGGGTTGTATATAAATTAACGTGTTCTTGTGGTTCTAGCTATATAGGGCAGACTAGACGTAATCTTATTAACAGACTTAAGGAGCATTCCAGTTCAGATAAATCCGAGGTGTGCCGACATTTAATGGATAATCCTGACCATAAAGTGGACTTTGCCAAACCGAACATTCTTAGTAGCTCTGGTGATTCCGCACGCTTATTAATTCTTGAGTCACTTTTTATTCAAAAATATGAGCCATTGCTTAACGTTGACTCCAAATCCGCTCCTCTTTACTTATTTAATTGTTGATTTAACTCCGTCAGTCTTTTTATTAGCTTGTGGTTTATGACGTTATAATTATACTACTTATTTTGACCCGTTGCCTGGGTTATGCTATTACTTGTAGTTAGAATTTTAAATTCTAGTTCTTACAGTTTTGTACTGCCTTGCATACACTGCTGATGATGACAGCTGAATTTATGTTGTCGAAACGTCCAGTTTTGAGATTTACAGCGGCTTTATTTTTCCTCCTTAAGCTATTTTCGTCCCATATTTATTGTGTTCCTGAGTAGATTTTAAAAGTCCGAAAAATAAAGTTTTTGATTTGGTATTTTATTACGTTAGCTTTCCAGTGACTTTTTTATTGGCAAAGAAAATCTGCTGTAGTACGCTACAGATGAGATTGCAGATTCAGAGTAATGAATTTTTTCCTACCAACACCCGTCTTTGAAACTTATTTTAAAAACATCTAAGAGTACCGGTAGCCTAACAATAACAATAAGAGTCAGCGAAGATTTAAATCGCATGAAGTATGAACCAAAAATCAAATCTTCATTATATTCGCGTTATTACGCCTAAGCGTGAAACGTGTGGTGAGCCCCATCTCTGCGGCTTAGCGCCAGGGCAACACCCTCTGAAAAACGTCGCAGCGGTGGCTAACCGTTGGCGGCACTGTGTCCGATTTGATCGGCCAGGGAATTGATCCCCAAACATGAGCGACGAAATCGGGAGGACGCGAAGATTTTCTGGGGTGATTGGAAGAAGGTTTTTAGGCGAAAAAGACCATGAAAGTCGTTAGGTGTTAACATACGAATAAATTTTCTTAAAAGTTTTGGTCTCGAAAATTTTTTCAAGTCTCGGTCTTGGTTCTGAACATTAGGACTTAACTCCATCACATATTTTAAAAACAGCCCAGCAACAGCAGGTCTGTTGATCAACACATGCAGATGCCGCAGTTAAATCATGGAAAATAACCAGCAGAAATTTACAGCGCAAGAAGTTGAGAGACTGTTCAGTCATGCGGTACGACCTAATCGAACTAATTTGAGCAAGTTTGTAAATATGTTCGTAATCACAAAATGTTAGCGTAAAAAAAGTTATTCAAACAGGAAATACTTTAAAGTTAACCACGTACACCAATTTTCACACAAAACTAAACAGCGATTGTAGTGCAATAAACAACAAATAGTTCCAGCGGATTAATATTGGTTATTCGCGGAGCATTACTAATGTGTCTCCCTATGAGAAGTCACTGGTCGCACCATTGTCGTTAGCGCGAGATATTCATTGTGTAGCAATTTATCGTTGAGGGCACCAATCAAAATCATTACCGGTACAGCGAATCTTGACTGAGGGTTGATAAAAATGGCACCTCAAAACTCTGCGCACCTCCTAAAGGTGCGTCTACCGATGCGCGACAGGCGACGGGCGACACAATTTATAATGTCATATAATGTACAGTACCGGTGGATTTTCGCTGGTGTTTGGATGATCGCTCACCAGTAAATAAAACAAAACAAACAAGGTGCGATAAAATATTGCCGCTTTGTCGCCTGTCGGTAAACACATCTTAACACTGTTTAGGCTATACGCATTACGACAAAACTTACCTGTACTTAAGATCTCGAGCTCCCCCCACCCCCTGAAAAAAACTCTGGAACCGCGCCTAGTCACTCAACCCTTCTTAACTTATCTTGGCCCCAAAGTAGCCTCTTCACTTTAAAAGTTATAGAATCGCCCTTAAAAGTAATCTGAATTTACCCAGGACAGTTTACTTTTTTTAGGATAAAAATGGTAAAGAAAGCTTCTGGTAAGATTTCTCAAATTTCTAGCGAACTACTCCGCTACTGGTACGGTACCTGATATCACTACGCTAGTTTGATGTTTCATGAACCGACAAAATCTAGTCTTTTTAAATTAGTCTTACCAAGGTCTAGCCTTACGTCCTACTCTACAATAATTGCTTGCAATTGCAAACGCATGTCGACCTTACTAACGTCTCGTCGATGCAGCATCGCAACCTTCCATCTCAACCAAAGAACTTTGAAGCTTGTTTGAATTACGCCGCATCTTATAACAGGAGGATATATCACGAGCACAAGTACCGCTAGTGAGTTATTAGAAGGAATAGGGCCTAACCCTAACCCCGAACCACAGCCTAATTCAAACAAGCCCCCGAACTTCATACCTCTTGTTTCAAATACTGCTCTAAACTGTTGCGGTACCTAGTCTCTGAAAACATTTTATAAAATGTCAATATCGAAAAAAAGATGTTTGATATTTATTATGATGATATAAAAATCTTCTTTGTAATTTATGATGTAATAACAGGGAATTGTCATATAGTAGAATTGAATAGCTAAAAACGTAATTTATGCTGGTTGCTAGGTGAACTTAGCCAGAAAATTGGCAATGAGGAGTGAAAATGACGTCACATTTTGCATCGCGTTTTGTAATAAAACAAAATACCACTTTATAGGGATGAGAAGTGTTATAAACTAAAAATACTGGAAAGTAGGACTTAATCATTTTAAAAGAATCAAGGAATGCTTCCGGACTTCGGTAAATGACACTCAATTAGTTCAAGTTTATAAATTTACCCACGCGCAAGAAGCACAGAAGGGAAGCAGAGAAAGACCACGAGGTCACCTAAGTCTACTACTCCCAATCGCAGCACTTAAAAGATCAAATTAACAAAAAACATAACGAAAACAGAAGACACATCAAACAGAACGAAGAGACATCAGATGTACGGCATAGCTTAAAGGTTTTAACTTACGTACACAAGATGGAAACTGCATGCTAAAACATACACTGAAAAATTCAGGACTAGACTAACTTTTTTATATTCAAAACTAAAGCAAGTTAAAAAAAAGAGATAGGTGGGTCAATGGCGTTGGTTATACAGTAATGTAACAAGCACAAAAAGAGAATAAAAATTTAATGCCACAGCTTAATGAGCATTATTATATTTTGTTAAAATGGTCAACTTACAGTACTTTTTAAACCTATAAAAAGGGCAGTGTCTGAATTCAAGGAGAATCTCCTTCCATACTCTTAAACAAAGATGATGAAGTGCTTGGCGATTTAGTTTATTTTTAAACTCAAGCACTTGCGATTTAGTTTATTTTTAAACTCCCTGAATCATATTTGTTTGAAATCGGTGAGGCTTTTTCTCAGGAATTTCTACAGGCGGTTGCGTGAGCAGGAGCTCCACCACCTTGCTAATAAAACTTAAGTCACTACTTTTTCATAAAAGGCCGTTGATCCAGTGGCGTAGCAAGGGGGGTTGGGGGTTACAACCCCTTCGTCGGCAGCGTGGCGTAGTGTTTCGGAGCGTCGTTTTTACGGAGATTATGATCGCAAGGTATATGGTTCAACTCTCAGTCTAGTCTCGTTGTTGCGTCCTTGGATAAGATGCTTCACGATGATTATCTCTCCTTGGTGAAATCTGGCAAGCAGCAAATTAAAGAAGTCAGAAGAAAATTCAAGCGGAAAACTCGGAAACAAGGGCAACTCCTAAACGAGTCTGGATTCTTCCTACGCATAGCGCTTCCGACGCTCTCTTGTGATAGGAGGATAAAGATGATGAAGAAAGAAACCCCCTCTTGAGCCTCAAATTACGTCATACTTACTTCTTTTTCTGATATTGATTTTAAAGTGCTCGATACTTTGTCATAGATAAACTGGTTTTGTAATTGTCATAATAACACGAACTACGTAGCGTTGTTTCCTGAATTTTGTTCTTTGCCGTAATGCTTAATGAAGCAATGACGCAATTTTATTAGCAGGGCAGTGCCGTTCCTGCACATACAACTGCTTTCGGATCATCAGACCTTCCGTAGAAAAAAGGCTAAACCACTGCCATGGAAACATTTCGAGTTGGGCCACAGCGCTTTTTAAAAAAGTGCTAGATTAATGGAAAAATTCTGTTTTATTTGTGCCACTATAGTTAATTTTACACTTTTATGTATGTTTAGTAGTTCTGACGGTAGAAGCAATGAATGACGCTGCTGTTCTTTTGCTGCAGGGTGGTAATTTTCATTCCAATTGTTCAATTAATAGTGTGTAGTTTCGTGAAAAGATTGTGAAACCTTTCACCAGTGCCATGGCCTAGTGGTTAAGAGCGTTCGCCTTGGAAGCTGGTAGACTGGGTTCTATTCTCAGTCGGGTCAAACCAAAGACTTTAATACTGGCATCTGCTGTTACACTTGCTAAACGCTCGGCATTTAAGTGTAGCCCAGAAGATGAAATAAACAGAAAATAAAAATACGTCAGTGAATTCTTGACAAAATTTAGTCCTGGCGCTAAACGATCTTAGTAGTTATCAAGCGCCACAAAACCACACAACATTTCATTTCCAATCTAGGCGATTGTCGTAAGAGAATTTATTTCTCGTTGTGTTGGTAGCTTGATGCAGTCAATGCCTTCTACTACGTCATTAATGGACTTTGATTTTAAGCTGCTACAACGGTGTGGTGCTTAACACTAGAAAGACGGAGGGTGTCATTTTGACACCTTTTAAAAAATAAAGTGTTGCTAATTCAAATTTGATTGCTCTTGAACCGATTCCTTTTGCGACTTTGAATCCTTTAATGAGCTTGACATGGTACTGTAGTCATTTTTTGTGTGGAGAACAAAACGTGGCCTAATTTTCGTAATTTACCTAGAACGACGGAAGGTGTCATTTTGACACCCATTGTACAGTTTTCACAAATTGTGAAATCCTTTTGTTATGTATTTGTCTATGACGCCTCTTCAATAACAGTTTTATTGTTTTATGTCAAAAATGAACTTGATAAGTTTGGATAGCCAGTAGCATTTATTCCCTGTGTAGGCTACAGCTTAGTAAATGTCTCAAAAAGAGGATCAGTTGTACAGTTTTGTCTACTCTGCGTACATATACCCGAAGGTATATCTGAAGTTGGGGATGAAGAGATCCTTGACATACTGTAGAGTCAGGCAATCAATGACATAAAAAGGTGTAGTGATTGCAAAATATGCTTTGCATAGTTGCAATACTTTGTGTAGTCGCAATGCCTATTTATTCATTGCATAATTATTCACCTCATGACTACGACATTCGACTTTGGAGCTTAGGCCTATTCGCTATACAATCTCGTAGTTGATGATTTGTTCTATTGAATGACTTTGTATTATCCGCTTTAGTTTAATGGTTTGCTTTGATGATTATTATTTACCGCTCTTGCATAACGGACAGGAAATAAGCTCATATATTTATGGATTCTGATTCTGCCAAAATAGATGGTTTTAAAAAGATAGTTCAGAGACGTAAAGCAAATGTACTCCTGCGTTTGTAAAATGTTGTTTGTTGTATTTCAATAAACGGACAAAAACCGTCACACACTTTTGGAGTCAGATCGTGTTGCTACATTTGGTGACCCCTCCGTGTGCTACAAAGGCATACTAATTTCAAGAAATCGATGGCATGAAAATTTCAAGAGGGCATTTTTTGCATTAAAAAGGCGGAAGAACTTACAGTAGTAGTTGCATATTCATCCTCCTATCACGAGAAAGCGATCAATGCGCTATACGAGCTCGCTTAGGAGTTGCCCGCTAAGTGCCCTTCCCAACGGCACAACAAGTAAACTTGCCGGCTTGTTCTCCACACTGTCCCTTCAACGCTGAGCGTCAAGCAGGGAAGCTGTGAATACCAATTTTAAAGTCATTGGTTTGACCCGACTCGGAATCAAACTCGAGTTTACAGCTCAAGAGACAGACGCTCTATACCACTCGGCCATCTGAGCTTGGCATGCCTTTTGTGAAGAGTTCTACTATGTCAATCAGAAAGAGGTGATGCTGATGCAGATCGAAACTTCCGACAACCTCCATGTCCTCCAACGTGAAACTGCCAAGTCAAAGACAACTGTGCAAAATGAACCGGCATATGCAATAAATGCAAAAATCCCTTTGTGGAAAATTTACTGCCAGTATACAGCAAGTGTGCACAGCCTGCAATTAAACTACCACTGCTCGCATATTGTGGTTCTAAATTATTGTGCGTTTTATAGCCGTTATGCATCGCTTGTTTCGCTAATAAGTTAGTTGTTTCTCCACGTTTGACCTGTTCGTGCTGTTATGCTAAAAAAAAACAAAAGAATATCTGAATTATGGATTTCAAACTACAAGGGTGTCAAAATGACACTCTCCGTCGTTAAGGGTAAATCAAAATTTCAGTTTTTCTAGTGTAAAAACAAGCCACTTGGCTCCCTAAGGTGGAATTTGCAAGTTGAAGGGATGAGCAAGGACGGATCCAGAGGAGGGATGTAGGGGATGCATCCCCCCACCATCCATTTTCAACAACGCTTTGGATGAATACAATTTTGCCTTAATTTTGAACCTCTTCATAACAATATGCCTGAGCCGCCTTAAGCACGCATAATCAAAACTGCCAACAAAATGCATCATATTTGGTAAAGCACTCAAAAATAGGGACCAAAACTATAAACAAAATTTGTATGAAATTGTTCAAAACGTACTAAAATTACTGCATGTAAATTTTTAAAAAATTTCCGGAGGAGCATGCCCCCTGACCCCCCTAGAGTCGTTTTTGCTACTTAAGTAGCTTGAAATTAACTCTGCCGGAAAAAAACTTGCTTGAAAAAGTGACGAAACTTCATGCCCCTCCGTGAAAAAATTTCTAAATACGTTCCTGACATAAAGCATTTTAAAAAGGCTTATTTCCGCCCGTTTTCGAGTTTAAACGTCTTAACGTCTTTGCATTTAGTTAGCATTCAACCTAATTCAAAATTAAATCCGCCCTCCACCAAAACTTTCTGGATCCGCTCCTGGGGATGAATACTCATTTAGGAAGAATAAAAAGTTAATGGGCCACAGAACGTTTGTGCAATAAAAAATGGGCCACGAAAGAAAAAAGGTTGCGGATTACTGATCTAGGCCTACTAGGCATGTGTAAAGTGTAGCCACTGTAGGCCAGAGCTTCCCAAACTGGGGGTCGCGACCCCGCGAGGGGTCGCGTAACAAACTTCAGGGGTCGCAGGAAGTACACATTTGTACAAATTTTCGGCAAAGTATTTGCGTATTCAGTGTTACGCAATTGCGTAGCATGCTGTTGTGATTTTTAAAACTTTTAAAACTGGTGCAATTGCGCAAACAGCATTCTTAACTTAGGCCTAGCTGTAGATTTTGGCCTATCTCTAAGCTAAATACGAAATGGTGAGGTAGCGGTTGAATGTTGTAGTTCTCTGTATAACTATGAACTGTTTTGTTTCGTCACTTTGGTATCAAGTGACAAAGCTGGATGTATCTTTTTGTTTCTTCGCTTCGGTTGGCGACGCCATGTAAAACTCTGCTGGCAAGAGGCTATAGTACCGGTAACTAAAAACTATTTAAACAATGGATAGCTGGTTAATCAATGGTTAGCATTAAAGCCGAATATCCATCATCATCGGCCTCGGCAGTAACCGCACTCCGGCCGTTTGTCTCGACGTGTCTGTGCGAGTCTGCATGTTCAACGTTGACGGCAAAACATCGTTCCTGCATGAGCAACATTGAAACCGCCGTGAGACCGGCATTAACAAATATTGAGCCGCGGCTGGATTAGGCTTGTAGGAGAAAGCAATTGCACCCATCACATTACATAAATGTGTTTGCTTTTTTTGTTTCTAATAAGCTATTTAAGTATAAACCAGTAAGCATTGAAGGCAACTACAGCTCAGATGGCCGAGAGGTAAGAACGTCTGCCTCTGAATCTGTGGACTTGGGTTTAATTCCGAGTCGGGTCAAACCAATGACTTTAAATTGGTATTTACAGCTTCCCTACTTGACGCTCAGCAATAAAGGGACAGTGTGAAGAACAAGCCGGCAAGTTTACTTGTTGTGTCGGTGGGACAGGCACTTAGCGGGATTACCCCATGTTGGTGTGGTAAACAGATGGCTGGCAACTCCTGAGCGAGCTCGTATAGCGCATTGATCGCTTTCTGGTGATAGGAGGATAAGTATGCCACAAAAATAAAATAAATAAATAATTGAGTAGCGGTAACTTGTTTTTAGTTTTCGCCTTTCAATAATTATCACAAATGCATATTTCGCACTGTTTGTGATTTTTGTTGTGAAGGGTCGCGAAAAATTTTGGAAGATTGAAAGGGGTCGCGAGCGAAAAAGTTTGGGAAGTCCTGCTCTAGGCCTATATTTAACGTAACACATGTCCAAAGCCAATCAGTTTTTTAAAGCTAAACAACGCAAAACTTAATGAACAAAGAAATGCACAACAAATCTAACTACGAGATCACACTATATACAGAGTGCAAATGATACCAACCAACAACCACTGATGCAAAATTATTAGGATACAGTACAAATGCCGTCAATTACTGTAACAAAGTTATGTGTATGATGGCTACATTATTTCCAATTACAAGTAACTTATTGTTGTATTAGATGCCTTTTCGAAAGTTCTAGAAGTTTTTGGCTTGAGAATTTTTTCCATTTTATTGGTATATCGTTTTACCAATTTACTAGAAAGCATTCCTTTGACTTCCTTACAACAATCGCGCTTTAACTGCCTTCGGTATTTCTGGTTTAAACATCTTTCTTAAAATTTGAGGCCATCTTTTGTTGTTATACAACCAGGGGCGGATCCAGATGGGGATGTGGGGTATGCTGCGTATGCATTTCCCCATCAGCTATTTTCAACAACGTTTAGAATGGATAAAACTTTTCCATAATTTCGAACCTCTTTAAAACAATATGCCAAAATCGCCTTAAAGCACGCATAATCGAAACTTTGCGAACAAAATGCATTACATTTGGTGAAGCTCTCAAAGTTAAGGACCAAACATATGACAAACTGTTTTTTTAAATGTTCTAAAAGCGCTAAAATCACCATTGCAGCATGCAAATTTTCAAAAAAATTCCGAGGGAGCATGCCCCCGGACCCCCTACACTGTAAAAAATTTTGGGTAATCGCATTGCCCAATTTTGGGCAAATGTATGCATTACCCAAAAAAACGGTCAAAAACCCAATTTTTTTTGGGTATGATAAGCAAAAACCCAAAGTCGATTTTGGGTTCTGCATGACCCAAAGCACAACATTGGGTATAAACAATTGTGTCCCAAGTAAATTGGGTTAAAAACTGCATACCCAAAAATAAATTTTGGGTAATCGTTTTTGCAAATATTAATTTGGGTAATGTGGTAGCAAACCCAAATTAAATCTTTGGGTGAGTGTTATGACTATTGTTTTGGGTCAATGGATTTTAAACCCATTAATTTTTTTTGGGAAATAATTCCTGAAATAATAACTTGTGTTTATTGTTTTTAAAGCCAAAAAAATTTTTGGGAAAATGTTAAATAACTTATTTTGGGAAAGTGAATTTTAAAACTAAGATCTTTGGGGAAAATTTTTAGATAATAGATTGGTTTTAAACTCAAAAAACGGGTTGCACTTTAAGCAATTCTTAGTTTAGGAAACATTGAGTGCAAAACCCAACTGTTTCATATAGCACTCGATGAGTTTTCATACGGCCCGCGCTTGCTGCTGCTAAATGTATTATTTTTGGCCTACAAGCACATGTAAAGTTAGATAGCCTGTCCAATCTAACTGGAGGTTGCTTTTTTACGCTGTAAATACGACAAGACTATCTGATTGAGACGACAAAAACCGGCGAGAAAAGTTTAAACCATTATTACGTCATAATTGCAACAGAAACCATTTTTGTTACGAAGAGCAGCAAAACACATAGAACCACAAAAGACTATTAGCCTTCGGGTACTACATTATGAAATTTGTTCCTCTTGGAGAAAACTTTGGCGCCCCTAGTCTAAGGCCAACCACCAAAAACCTTACATGCTTTATCCAAGTTGATCACTTGGTCTGTAGGATAATCGAGCCGTCTAAAAATTTTCGGAGATTTATCTGCGTGTTTGGCAGATATTGGAGCTGGGCAAGCCATCTTAAATTTTTATAGCATTTATCTACGGGCATTGGTAAATGTTGCTACATTAGCAAAACGGAAAGCCGGAAGCCATAGTAGTCTGCCATTTATTGCTTTTCAAGGCCTTACCACGCGCATGCGCTTAAATTTTGCTTAGACGTAAATGCTAAGCATTATAAACTAGCATTTGTGTAGCTGTTTTGCTTGATGAGACAGAATGCGTCATCTACCCCAAATTGATATAGGCCTAGTTAAATTTTGCGGTATATTTCCACTTGAAATAAAACCGATGACAACCCCAATTCCACAAGTCATTTAATAAGCTATTGTTGTCTTTTTTCTCACTACTTATGCTATAGCAATTTTAAGTTACATACCTGTGTCTAGTCATTTTAATTTCAAGTTCAACATTATTATGATAGACAGTTGCGCAAGCGGCTAACCTTCACTCTACCGCATAAACCAAACAACCTAAGCTTTCAACTTGCAGTATACCATCGTTTGTCAGCGTAATTTATTAATTTTGCTGGCAGACTTTAATAATAAATAAATGTGCATGATGTAATTCATCATTCTAATAAAATAGCACTTTTCAGAAATTAATTAAATTTTACTTTACGCTTCAATAAACTTTACGGTTTAGTGATCAGCGCAATCAGTGAGCGCCAAAATAATCGAAATTCGAATTAAATGATGCGTCGGTGAAGCTGCTGCTTCTCGCTGGAGTAAAAAGCTAATTTAAAATCTAAAGGTTCCGGTAACGACTTAGGTAGGCTATGTAGACACAATGATTTTAAAGTTATCTGCAGATTCATGTGTTCAACTTGCTGAAGTGAGCTATCATAGTATGCAGTATCTACAGATTTGGAAATGCTGCGAAGACCACAAGTACTAGTAGACCGCAGGTCTTTTTATTACTAGCTACTAGACTTAAGACCTAGCTGCCTAGTCAGATGTCAGTAAGTTACTGGTTGCGCATGCTTCTTTTAGGTCTGCTAATGGCGGGATAGAAAATTAAAACAACTTGTTTTTTGACGAACTTTTAAATAATTTGAATTTGGAAAAGCTTATCAGAAGGCAAAAAAAATTTCAAGGTCTACTGGTACTGACCCTTTTCAGTGATTCTTAACTCCCAGAGTGCACTAGTACAGGTACGGAGGAATGGTAGAACTGGAGATTGGAGTGACTACAGTTCAAATTTAGAGTTGTTAAGCTGGGTTTACATAAGCTAAAAAAATAGTGCAAAACGGTGAGAAGCTGAGCTTTTATTTTATAGGCCTAATGTCATGCAACTTGGCTTTGCTAGTTGAGCAAAGTGGAGCCAAGCTTCATTGCAAGCTTCAAAGAACAAACAAAGCTCAGCTCTGCTCCATTGACGTTTTTTTGTTCGTGTAAACCCACTATTAGTAGTTGCAAGTTGGACCATTAGACTGTTAGAGGTTGGAGTTGATAAAAGTTTTGGGGAAATCTGAAGCTGAGTTGATCTGAGAAAAATGAGTCAATCTAAATGAGCCTCCATGTGGAGAAAACCGATTTGGAAACGAACAGCTCAGATGGCCGAGTGGTATAGAGCGTCTGTCTCTTGAGCTGTAGACTCGGGTTTGATTCCGAGTCGGGTCAAACCAATGACTTTAAAATTGGTATTCACAGCTTCCCTGCTTGACGCTCAGCATTGAAGGGACAGTGTGGAGAACAAGCCGGCAAGTTTACTTGTTGTGCCGTTGGGAAAGGCACTTAGCGGGATTCCCCGATCTTGGTGTGGTAGACAGATGGCTGGCAACTCCTAAGCGAGCTCGTACAGCGCATTGATCGCTTTCTCGTGATAGGAGGATAAATATGCAACTAACTAACTAACTAACTAACACTGCTGCCACTTCCCAATTTTATGTTAAAGTACCACAATACCCATTACACTGATACTGGTATGGATCTTGCTTATCCAAAGTGTTGACTGGATATATAAGCAATCAAATAGCTTGCAATGTACATTTATTGATGTAAAAACATAGTAAATTTCAGAATTAGAGAATGGGCCTAGCAGTCATGTTATATAGCTGATGCTTCATGCTGTTAATGTGATGTATGTACAACTACTGTGTCGAATTGTCATTGAAGTTTCTGATCATCAATTCATCATAACATGTATTTACCTTTGTGTGTGAAACCAAAACAGACATGCAACGAATCAAGGTAAGTGACTGATAAACAGTAAACATTATGCATGTTGTGTTGTAAATGCTAAGGCATTATGTAATGCTTCACACTAATAACTGATTGTATATGATACCCAGTTTTGTTAGGCATCCATGTGGTAGTGATAAACATTTAAATTGTTTTGTGAAACAGTCAAAAATGTGCCATCATATATTTAAAATATTGACAGAAGAGCAGTTCAAACTTTTTCTCGATATGCCATGTACATCAATACGAATATGAGAATGTTACCAATCAAGTGCATTGTGATTATTCTACTTCATACTGCTATTTATAAATTTTTGCCTACCTAAGGCGCTTTAACCAATAGGCCCGGTATGCAACTCATAGAAAGTGACACGTGATTATGTAGTGAGTGGTTTCATGATTTTACGTATGCAATAAGCAGTAAAATCAAAGAACTTGGTGCAAAAAATATGGCTTGACATGCACTGCATTGCTCCCTGCAGCTGTGTGTTAGAAACTTGTTATGATAGTATACTACTCTTTCAGTTTTATTATGTAAAGTTAAAGCAGTGGTTATGACACATGGGCAACATGCATATAAAATAATTCACAGTGGATTATTTTTGCATCAACCTCTTTGTTTCATGAAAATCAGCAAACTTATTTTGTGACAATTACAGGTCAGCATAATTTGATGCTAGTCAAGCTGTTGCATGTTGTTTTCTGTGTCTGTGATAAAAAATTATTATTAAATCAAGTAATGTGGCGTTAATGAACTTTGTTGATTGGAAATTTGAAATAATGTTTAAAATTTGAAAAGGCTATAGACTGGCTAAATTTTTTGTAGCTGTTGTTCCTGTTACTAAAAATGATCAAACCTCAATTAGCAGTTTTTATCCAATGGTTTTTATTGGGTAAAGAAATTAAAAATGTAATTCCACATAAGCAAGCCTGCTCCAAGCAAGTGGTTTATTGCTAAACGTTTTTGTGAAGTTTCAGAAATTGATTGTTTGGTACAGTTAAACATAAATGATAATTATTTAGTTGGGATGCAAAGGTGTGAACAACCTAAAGACTGCCATGGTAGCCCATGCTAAGGTTTTTATGTGCTTAACGCTAAGAAAGCATAAATTATAAAGCGCTAGAGTCCTTGTTTGCTTGTCTGTTATTTAAGACAAACTCTATGGCATTGGTTTACTTGCCTGTCTATAACGCGCAAAAGGTTTTCATCAACGCATAAAACTGTTCAGTTCCAAAAGACCTGTTCGCACTGTAGATAGGAGTAAATAATAATTTGGTTTGAAACGCTATATGTCTTGTTATTACCATATTGCTTCACGCTACAATAAAACCGAATTGTCTCTTTTGTTCTATATCTAAGACACCCCATCACTCGAACTGCTGAAGATTTGACCTTAAATGAAAGCCTACCACAGCAGATACGCGGGCTCTCCAGTTTGCTTTTTCTTACCCAGTCATTCCAAACTGTTTTTCATAGTTGAAATTTAACAAAAGCACTGCTGGACATAAGCCCAAGTTTAAACGGTTTCTCTCAAATACTGCAATTTATATAATCTGATGGAAATTTTCATTTTCATCATGCGCTTTTCTGGCTCATTATTTATATACAATATTTGGGCTTACAATTGCTCCATCTTTTTAGGGAATTCTGCGAAGAATGTGCATCGAAACACTAAATTCTGCAGACAGTTGATGCTATCTAATGCGTCCTGAATAGCACAAAAGGCTTGAATGAAAGCGAACGGAAAAAACAATTGAGACAAATGGTAAAATAAAAACTTCTCAGATGCATAATATGCGAAAACAGACGTTTAAGGGGGAAAACTTTGAACTGATAACTTGTCGAATTTATTCCAAAGAAGTGTGTTGCTGCTTACCGATTGTATAACATTTGCACTAAACATTGTTTGCCCGTCTTTGTTTCCTGTGTTTTATTCTAACGTATGGGTGTCATGTTTTTTTAGCCTATTTTGTTTGGTTAGTTTTTATGCAACATCATGACTGTGGCTGGTTGCTTATTGACATAATTTTGCTTCAGCGGAATATCTGACTGACATAACGTAAATATAATTAGGCATAGTCGAAACCTTCGTGACACAAGCTCTTGGTTATGGTTGAGAGCTACTGTAATTGCCTTTTAACATCTTGTTAAACTTGATTGCTGCTAACCTTGTTTTTGTGAGCGCACAATAGTGTGCACTTAAAGTGCACAGTAAATTGTTGATAATAACTGAAATTAATTAATTTTATGTATCATAATACTTCATTATTTTGTATCTTTGCAAAAGCATTATTTTGTATTGTCTCTGCGTATGCACTTCATTTTTTATTCTTTGAGTAGCATACTGTAACTGCTCCGTATCTATGATTGTTTATGTTTTTACATACATTTGTGAGTTAAAAATGCTTGGGTTTGCATATGGTTGTGGCAGATTTCTATTTGTGCTTGCAGGAATTGGTTACTTGCAATTCTCATTTAAATTGAGGTCATAATCGCATAATATTTACATCGTTTGGATCAGTTTTATTTATAATCGCTTCATATGTGAACCTAAACATGTTCAAATAATCAATGCTGTTATTTGTTGAACATTTAATTTGTACCTATTTCTTTTGACAATATAAAGCATTATTGCAATATTTTGTTGTGTATTTCTTGTGAACCCTCCATTATTAAGTGATTATGACGACTGTTGTGATTACGAGTTAAGCAAAAACGCATTCACAAATATTAATCGGAAAACCCAAATCTGAAAATTGGGCTTTTTTCCTTAGCTAAAAGCTTTTGGGACAAAGCGCCCAAATTTTCAGCTTGGGTATTAATTACCCAACTTTCTTGATCTACAAGATTTAAGGTTAAACACCCAAATTGAAAATTTGGGTCGTTATTACCCAAGTTGACAAATTGGGTTTCTCAGCCTTCGAGCCCAAAATTTTCAATTAGGTTTAAAGACCCAAGTTTGTAGTTTGGGTCAAGTTACCCACTGTACTTGGGTTATGGATATTGGGTTAACAAACCCAACTTTGTAAATTGGGTCGTTATTACCCAAGTTGGCAAATTGGGTTTCTCAGCCTTCGAGCCCAAAATGATAACCCAAGTTTTTTGGGTCTACGTTACCCAATTTGATTTACAGTGTAGAGTCGCTTTTTGTTACTTAAGCTGCTTACAAGTAAATCTGTCGAAAAAACTACACTTGAAAAGTGACGAAAATTCGTTTTCCCACCCTGAAAAAAATTCTGAATACGCCCCTGACATGAAAACATTTTCAAAAGGCCTATTTACGCTCGTTTTCGGGTCCAAACGTCTTTGCATTTGAATAACAATCAAACTGATTCAAAAATTCCATCTACCCCACCAAAACTTTGTGGATCCGCTCCTGTACGTAACGTACGATCAAATGTGATGTCATTCTCAACCTCCTCATTGCAATATCCTAACTGCGGTAGTGTTGCTCATGCATTCTCCCACCAGCCATTTTCAACAACGTTTTGAATGGATAAAACTTTTCCATAATTTCTAACTTCTTTATAACGATATGTCTTAATCGCCTTAAGCACGCATAATCGAAACTTTGCGAACAAAATGCATCATATTTGGTGAAGCACTCAAAGTCAGGTTCCAAAATTATAACAAACTTTCCTTAAAAATTGTTCAAAAAGCACTAAAATGGCCATCGCAGTACGCAAATTTTCAAACAATTTCCGAGGGAGCATGCCCCCGGACCCCCTAGAGTCGCTTTTGTTATTTAAGCTGCTTACAATTAAATCTGTCGAAAAAACTACACTTGAAAAGTGACGAAAATTCGTTTTCCCACCCTGAAAAAAATTCTGAGTACGCACCTGACATGAAAACATTTTCAAAAGGCCTATTTACGCCCGTTTCCGGGTCTAAACATCTTCGCAGTTAATTTACATTCAAACTGATTCAAAATTCTATCTACCCCACCAAAACTTTGTGGATCCGCTCCTGTATAAAACGTATAGTCAAATGTGATGTCATTCTCAACTTCCCCATCGCAATAATTATCCTGGCTACGCTAGTGCATGATCTATATCACCACTTTTTACAAAACGGCGTAACGTGACTTATAGCATATTTTTATTTTTTTGTTCTCTGTTGTTTTTTTGCTTGCTTTTTTTCGTTTTTGCTTTTAACTTTGCATTACAAGACTGCAATACTTCCACCATTTGAATATACCGATACCCTGAATATGGGCAGCTTGACTTGGATGACCATCAAATGGTCTTGCGCTGTCCTGTTTGTCATTGAGTCGTTGTTTGTATGAGTAATTTCTTTATTTTTTTGCTTTTGCTATTTTCCTGATTTCAATGTCGTAAGTAACAAAACTTTTCGTGCGAACGAATAAATTTGACTTGACTTGCAATGCTGCAGCTGCAGCTATGCTAGCAATGCTGCAGCTATGAGCTGCAACATAAAACTTTAAAACCTCATGGTCTCACTTAATTAAACATAAAAAAAACATTCCCAAACTGCACGGCGTTGCAGTGGTGGTCTTACATAAAGGAGGGCCTGAGCAATATTTATAGAAGGGGGGGGGGCTTCTGAGCTCGAATACTAACTAAAGCACGATATACTGTAATTGCCCATAAGTTAAGGAGCATATTAAGTTCACCGCGTAAGATACATTTATTTTATGTATGTACAAATACCAGTAATGCAGAACTTTTATTTATTACCAGCACCATAATTGAGAAGTTATTGAAAATTCCGCGAGATTTAGACATAAATCAGGTAACTGGATATGCAGATTTTGCTGCATACAATACTGGTAGCATAAATTAACCACGAGCCAGTGAAATTAAATCAGTTTTGATCAGTGACGTAATAAGGCGGAAAAAGAATCAGAGTAGGCTGGAGTCCGGGGCCCGCACAATTCAGGCATTTCTCACAATTTGCGGTTGTACCAGTTAGTTACCAAATGCGGTTTGGCGGCTCTATACATTAATATTTAGAATCACAGACACTGAATTTTATGATGCGCTATCGTCATAAATGTCGTTGTAAGTAGCACCGAATTTATAAGCACCGAATTTTATGATCATCAAGGTCCTACGTACATTTCACCCCTTTCAATAAAAATAACTACAGTATAATATTATACTGTGATAGCTTATATTTTTTAAAAACACCTCTTCAGCTAATAACAATTTATAGGTTGAAACTGAACAGAGCAGTGTTAATAACACTATTGGGATCTGTTTGCAGTATATTTCCAAATTTTGTTTTCCACACAAGAAAAAGTTTGAGAAATTATCTTCTTCTGGTCAGGGTTGGTGAGAGGGGGGCAGAGGGGTACAATGTATCGGAACCCGTCAAAGCTAGTGCCCCGCTTTTATAAAACTTTTTTTCTTTAGGGACGCACGCGAAGAAATGTTGGAGAAATTACGTCTTTGCTATGTTAAGATCTTTTTGTTTGGATAAATTGCGTTTGCGCGAAGTCCAGACCTTTTTTTTTTAGAGATTTAAATTTTGGTACCGGGAGGCCCGCCTCATATCTCTGCCCGGAGCCCGGATTTTCTCTCAACGGCCCTGCTTCTGGTCCATGGGTAAACGGAGCTTAAGGCTTTAGTCCCCCTGCCACCATCACGATTAAGAAACTGCATACACTGCGCACTTAGTTCTGCAATCTGATGAGTACCACTTAAGGGGAAGGTATAAGACGCATCTGATTGAATTTTTTCGAAAGGGATAGCTAAATTTTGAGAAATTTTTCACTCAGTTTATAGCCTCGTGATTTGAAAGAGTTAAACTAGTAACAGTAGAAAAATTAATAGGCCTACATGATGAGTAACAAAAATAGTTCTAGGGCAGTCAAAGGGCAATTTACCCTGGAAATTTTTTCAAAATGCATACTGCAATTGCGATTTTTGACACCTTTTGATCAAATTTCGGTGGCAATCTTGGTCTAAATTTTTTGCCCTTAATTCTGGTTCCTTGCCCAAATACGATGTATATTGTATAGGCACACTTTGCATTGATATCAAAAGGGTTCGAGTTTTAGAAAAATATTATTTGCAGATTATTCCTGCTGATTCATATTATTGTTCACAAGCCCAGCGTCCTTCTTACGCTTTTGACACCGTTTAAAGTAAAAATTACTTAAAGACTGTTAGATAAGAAGGATAGGCCTATAAAATATGAAAGGGGTCTCTAAAATCTCTAAAGGAATGTAATTCCCCAGCAATATCTCGTAATTGCTGCATACAGTATCTAAAAATATCAGATCAGTGGCTTTTAATAAGTTACCGTCGGTGGGTCTATTTTTGTGGTGGGTCTGTGGCTGCAGCCCCGTCAGACTCCGTCTTAATCCGGTCTGATGTCTACGAGCCTTGACTGCACTAAAAAACCGAGCGCAAACAAAATTATTTTAATAACGTATAGTACAGTGCAGCAACATCGAGCCTTTGACTTTATAAGTAGTAGTCCAGCTCCAACGTACTGCAACACCGCTGGTGTTATTTGGAGAGTAATTTTTCTCTGTATCATTATCTGGAGCTAGTGGGCCCTGTTTTTTTATGCAACACCATTTCCAAAATCTTCGATGTTTGCGGTTGTTTCAGATCCTAATTTTTGCGCTTTCAGTTTGTGAACTTAACCGTACCTCGCCGCTCATGTAGAAACAAATTTTGTGGTGTCAGTTTAATTTTGTTTACCGTACGCTTTAGATTTTTATTTTGCTGCGATTGATGACACACACCAGTTTAGTCAACGGTTTCAAATGATTGCACTATTTTTCAAATTAAATAAGCGCCTTGCTAAATGCCGTAGAGACATGGCGTAAAATCCGACGCAGTGCAATTCGAGACTACCTGCTTTGTTTCGTCAAGCGCACTTTCTGTTACAGGAAAAGGCAAAAGCAAATTTGTTAATATAGCAGTCGCAATTTGGTCCAAAATTATTTGAGTAATATTACAGTACTTTAAAAAATGTTTAAATGTATCTAAAAGTGCCAACACATACCCTGTCCACATGTCCAGTATTAAAATGCTTTAGTCCATAGGTGACAAACATACGCCCTGCGAAAGAATTTCCTGCGGCCCGCGAACATTCTGGCGAGACCAAAACTCTTGAACTTTCTTTTCCCCGTTTAATCTTTGCGATGCGATATTAAAAACTGAAGCCCCGATTGAACCACTCGCGTATCACACAGGAATCATACAAACGTACGTCGTACAGTACAAGCCTTTTATCTGTTTTAGGGTTCAGCAGTTCATCCATTGTTATAAACGTAACTCGTGGTCCGTCCGGAGTTAGCGAGTCGTAGTCGTGGGAGTCGAGGTTTTTCTTGGGAGTCGGAGTCAGAGTTGGAATCGAAAAATTATGCTTGCCAGAGTCGAGAGTCGGAGTTGAAAAAATATGCTCCACTCTGACTCCCAATTTTTCGCAGGAATGGAAGGCTTTTTATGCCATGAACAAATTACCAAAGTATGCTGTTAGCCTAAGTAGAAGTAGACACCGAGGCCGGAGACCCGCCTGATGTAAAATTTAAAATAGCCCAGGAACACAGATTTCAAATCAGGGTACAAAATGAGGGTGCAGTGAAAAAATGAAACTATAGCAATAAAAGCATTCAAGATGGGAAATAGCCTAACCTCTACTTTTTATCCAAAAATATGCGCTATAGCTTTTAAAAGTAGAGTAAGTGCACACATTTCAAATCAGGTCACAAAGCGAGGTAGCAGGGAAAAAATGAAGTAAAAATTTTGTGATGAAATTGAAGGAGTCGGAGTCAGAGTCGAAATTTCACTTTTTATCGAAGTCGAGAGTCGGAGTCGAACAGAAAAAAAAGACGGAGTCGGAGTTGGATTCGAACTAAAAAAATACCTGAGAGTCAAAGTCGGAGTCAGAGTCGTATCAATTTTACTACGACTCGCCAACCCTCGGACCGTCGCAGCTTCAGTATGATGCAGCACTGCAGCATACAAGTACGGGTAACTATTTGAGTGAGAGCTTGGCTTGGGTTACAGTAGCAGGGATTATGTAAGTTTGCAGAAATGAATTGGTGAGCTTGTAGTACCATATATGCAAATTTTACAGCTTTTTAAAAATATTTGTTATTTTGTTTTTCATTCAATATTTAATTAGCCGTTTATTTCGATGTTTTCAGCAGAGAAACGAAAGATTGTACAAGGCTTTTGATGGTAGCCTAGTACTTTCGCTTGTTCGTTACTGCTGATGAACAATTTTTTCGTTTTTAGCAGGTTTCGTAATAGGTTTATGACTAAAAAGTTATGCGGCCTGCTTGGTCATTGGTAAGTGAGAAAGTGGATCGTGATAGCTAATAGATTCGTCAACCCTGCTTTAGTCTCACGGTTCTTGGTTCTACTTTCTGCATCATAATCAATTTTTTGATGTCATAGTTAAAAAAAGTGGTTACGACACCAAGAAATTGATTATGATGAAAAAACTAGAAGCAAGAACCGCAGGCCTAAAAGGCCACTAAAATTGGACATGTGGACAGGCTTATAGTGTGCAGTGTTGCAATATTTTTTGCGAGCGAGCTATGCCCCTAAGCCAGGGGTTCCCAAACTGAGGTACATGACATATATTCCCAGGGGTACATTTTCTAACCCAAATTTTTCTGTTTAAGCAGCAGACGCTCTATGTTCTTGGCCATCTGATCTGTTCATAAATAGCCAAATCTTCAAACAAGTAAAGGGTGAGTTCATTTTTTTGATGATATTAGTTATTTAGTGTTAACTCAGCTAAGTTAGTGTTAATAGCATTTTAGGCTTAGTGCAAACGTAGTGAGCCTAATTAAATTAAAGCATGTGCATCAGTATCGAAATTGGTGTCGTAATAAAATGATCACTGAGTCGTTGAGTTTGACTGAGAGAGGTCTCAAACTTGTGGATTAAACTAGACGTGCTTTTGATTTCATGTCATGTAAACAGCTTTTCGGGTCCGCTTAATTCAACTTGTTTTTCCGCTCTGCTCCACTTGCACAAAATCGTCTAAACTCTAAACCATTCTTGTATATTCTAGTTTGTTATATGAAACAAATGAGCGAATAGCTGCTGAGCTTTAATAAGACAAGAAATTTATGAAGAGTTTTATGTCAAATATTTCCAGAAAGATTTTAACCGTTTAAACGTTGCAATTTTAATCAACTTTTCTCATTTTCAAACTTCTATTACCGTAGATATTTTCGACTGGATGCTTTACGGCGAAAGTCAGCGACTAATTTGACGGTACGCCATTGAAACATAGTTGGGTAGTTCACAAACCTAAAAATGGTCGCTAAGCTGCGCGCGCTATCAGCAGCACATCTAAACTTTCCGAAGTATTTAGGCAGGTTTTTGCGAGATTGAAATAGTCTTCAATAACTTTTTTAGTGATCAACACAAAACAAAGCGCTCGCGCCTGAAAGCAAGCCTATTTTTCTATACGCTTAAATACTAAACAGTCGTCAAATTTTTATCCCAAAACAAATAAAACAGATGAAATGTGACGGTGTCAGATATTTCGATCCTCGCAATTTACACCCGAGGGAGTGGTGGTGTCCTTCGTCCCTCCTCCCTCCGCGAAAGTCCATGTCAAAGAACTTTTTAGTATACAGCGGAGCACAATATGGAGTCATTTTATGTGGAACAGCGAATAAAAAAGAACAAATGATATAAGAGCCATTCAGGACGAAGCATAAGAGCAATTCTACTTAGTGGTAAATATTTTTTAACATCCATTTCGTATAGATTGTTCAAACAAACTGTCGTACTAGTCTGGTATAGAACCAGTACTTTTAAAGTGTTAGATGATTGTACAAAGTTCATTCTGATTCTTGCAATGCGTGCGCTGCAAGTTAATTCGTGTAAAACCTTGTAATTTGTTTTGCATTCTGTTTCAGCACCGTACAGTTGATTAACTGCAGTGGTAGGTGCATACGTTGAGCACTTGAGCAGTTGTTACTTGTAGCAATGTTAGTGACGTAGTAGTATTTGTTCAGTCTTGTAATGTGTCTTTTAAGTTCTTACCGCAGGATATTTTTGGTTATGCATGTATACTTTGTTTAGATGTAGTTTTGTTTCAAATGAATAAAAACCACAGTTTTGGTAATACGACATAAACATCTTCTAGTACTTAAATTTCTTTACTGCCATCAGTGGACAACCTTTGACCTCTTTACTGCCAGCTTAAACAGCATTCAAAGCTTCAACTACATCCTTCATGTGAAGTTGAGGTTGTAGCAAGCGGATGTCCAGTACTCCAGTAGTTACCAGTACTGTTTTTTTATAGTCTATAAATTATGCTTATTGTCTGAGTCTGTGCTTGTATTTGTCTTCCCATGCAAGTACTGTGTATGGCTGCCAAAAAAATCAAGCTGTACGCTATTAGTTTTTCTTTTTCCTTTCGATTTTAAACAAGTAGCTGCATATTGCAGGAACACAATTACTATTTTGGGAGGTATTGCCTGATTGCTTGTAACTACGTTCAGAGTGCCAGTCAGGGCATAATAGTAAAAAGTCATAACGGAATATCTAAGTCTCCGTTGCGACCCGGGTAGTTATTTTGATTCTCCCATTTTTACATGTGGATTCTCGATATTGTTATTCTCGATATTAGATGTGGATAGTCGATATTAGATGTGAATAGTCGATATTAGAATGCGGATAGTGCGTATAGGCTACCGATACATGAACTAACACTGAATGGCCAAATTTATGAATTTCTTTAGGCCTGCAACAGAAAGTTATGTGACATTTTTCTTGAATTATTTATAAAAATCTAAGGAAATTGATAAAACTTTATGTTCACCAATCACCAGCATCACACGCCGATGCACGCAACGTTTTAAAACGTTTTCTAATAAAAAAATATTATTACAAATCTAAGTGTACCTCAATAAAAAAGTTTTAATCCACACTGACTTCAGAAAAACGAATTAACTAAAAGTTTCTTCACTATTCATAGGTGATTGGAGCATCTGCGGTATATGAATTGAAGCAAACACTAAACAATTTATCAAGGCATGTTTCAGCAAGAGCAACTTGTTACGACAAATTTACTTCTTTTTACAATCTCAGGTCTTTTTTTGTATCAATTAAAATATAAAAATTAAAATACAAATTTTAATCTCACCTCCTACACAGTAGTTTTCATTACTATGTCCCACACTGAATGCGCCTTGCTTGAAAAAACAATTATTTACACTGGTTTATATTTAAAGATATTACAACCAAATGCAACAATAAAAGCCTTTCTAGAAAACGCAAATCAGGATATGAAAACATATTAACAATGAAAACAGATATTTACAAAAATAAAAGGCTTCATCTAAAACCTCTCCGAAAAAACTTCGATCAAAATCAACCCCAGCGTCGACAAAACCAAAATTAGCCATGATCGAGACATCAGGGGTGCAGTTCCGCTAGGTGTCGTTGTTGAATTTTGAATGTTTTCACAAGTGTCGTTGTTGCAATCATCCGTTACGCAGCAAGCTTCGCAGCATTTACTAAAACACAATCCATACAACTTAGCTTCTACTTTGCAACTCATGGAGTTGGCCGAGTGGTTGTTGCATTGAATTGCAGGTCAGATACCGCTGGTTCGATTCACAACTAGATCATCTTTTATGAGGCACATAAATAACTAAAGTTATTTTCAAATTATATTGAACTGAAAATTCAACAGTAATTGAGGGAGACTGCGAAGTGAGCTTGCGCTCTTCGAGTCAGCAGCCACCCGTTATAAATGTCAAATGCGATCGGCTCCAGCCGTGAACCGAACCCGTCACGCAGGATCTGTCACCTGCGCGCGATACCGCTAGGCCATGTCGCTGACAAATATCTCATTAATATAAAAACCGAAGCTGCAATAGTTATGTGGCTTAAAAAAAAAATTCTGCTTTGCTACTATGCCCATCTGCGAAGGTTTCACAGAAAGACATTTTTGTGCGAGTGGTTTGTGAGTTACGAAAACGTCTGTTCTATTTTTAGGCGAGTTTATTATAATAAGTTTTGGAACTGTAGCATATATGAAATACATTCTGGGTTAGATTTTAAATTTTCAAATATCGCTTTCAAAACATAACCACTTTTACATCCGTTATAAGGGCTCTTAGCACAGTTTTATCAAGGCTAAACCCAGATATCAATTCTTATTCCTTCAGCAAAGAAAGCTTTTCTTAATACAGCGAAAATGAGCATTTATTGAGAAGTCGAGTTAACATCAAATTATGATGGAAAGAAACACATTTGATTAACACAAAAAAAGTCTTAATCGTAAGAAACACGACATCATGAGTGCATATTTACAAAATCCCGACCGTCAGTGAACGAAACTAGCGAGCAAATTTCGATCAAGAATTTCGAACGACAAGCAGCAATCATGAGGCAAGACATTGTCAATTAATGAAATTCCCTCTGATACCAACTGTCTCCAAGCTTCGAACTGACTTATACCTACACAACCATGTTTAAAGTTTTAGTCTACTTTTTATTATGTTAGGTTTTTGTTTATACCAATATTGACATAATTCTTTATTGTTCACTCGTTTTTAATCATGGCGTGGCTTTTCTTACGATCAAACGTTTTTGTTTTTACCAAATGAGTTGATGTTAACTTGCCTTCCCAAATCTTAATTTCTGCTATTTTGAAAAATGCTTTCTTGATTTCTTCATCTTTATCCTCCTATCACGAGAAAGCGACGGAGGCGCTATGCGTAGGACGAATCCAGACTCGCTTAGGAGTTGCCTATGCTTCCAAGTTTTCCGGTTGAATTTTCTTCTGACTTCTTTAATTTGCTGCTTGCCAGACTCCACCAAGCAGAGATAATCATCGTGAAGCGTCTTATCCAAGGGCGCAACAACGAGACTAGGTTGGGAGTTGAACCATTAACCTTGCGATCATGGTCGTCGTAAAAACGACGCTCCGAACCACTGCGCCACGCTGCCGAACCACTGCGCCACGCTGCCAACCACTGCGCCACGCTGCCCTTCTTTGCTAGGGGGGAAGATCTATAGCGAATGTGTAATGATATCATCTCGGTTTGATTCTAAGTTTTCAAATATCGCTTTCAAAACATAATTATACTCTCACATCCGCTTTAAACACTTTTAGCATAAAATAATAAATTGAACTTTTAGCATAGTTTTATTTAGACCAGAGATTCTCAACCGGGAGTCATTCTAAGTGATTAAGACTTTACCAAAACTACCGTAATTACACTAAAAGAAGAATTAAGTTTTTGAATGTTGTGGTAAGAAAGGAGTATATAGAACACGTAAAGTTTGGCAATATCATTTACCCAGAGATGGGCATTTATCGCGATAATTTATCACCGATTATGGTTTTCGCTCAAAATAAATTTGATTTATCGATTACCGATATCGCTTTTGTTATATATTTTGTTATCGCCGATAAATTATCGCGATACACGATTTTTTATGAACGCAGTGTTTTAACTTCAAAGTTAGTGAGTTGGCGCTATGGAAAAAACACACGGTGTCCATTAAGACTTGTTGTAATTTTAAAAAATTATCTCTTTGTTTTGTTTAATTTCACGGCAAAGTTCGTAAACTGCTAGGCTCTTTTCTTGAAAAATCTAGAAAAAACACTTTTGCAATTCGACTTACAAAAAAAAAAACTTTGTCAAGCGCATTGAAAATTTACCGCAACATTTATCGGCGATAATTTATCGATTAACGTTATCGCTTTAAAAAATTGAGATTTATCGGTATCGCCCAGGACTTTTTTAAGATTGTCGATTATCGTTATCGCTTTAGTATAGAAAGGTTTATCGAGCCCATCACTGCATATACCAAACAAATACAGAACAATACCGAGAAGTTTTCTAACGTTTTTAAACGGAAAAGGGTGGTTCTTGGCTTTTAAATAAGCACAAATAACTTTAAACTCAGGTTGAATACTGCGTTGATCGATCTTATACGCACGAGGGGCGAAGACAGCGGAAGCTTTTGAGGGTAAGTTACAAAAAAATTCAGAAACGTGGTCTGTTTAAACCAGGGCGTTGAGCATGCACTAAGCACACTTTATGTTAGACTTCGCCAAAAAGGGGGCAGTGCCTCCATGCTTCCTTTCCTTCCTAAGCCACTGCTTCTGCATCACATAGTACAAGATAAATTTTTATTCTGCAAAATGAAAATGTACGTTAAACTTACGTGATGGTGAAATCTGTTCCAATACTGCTCAGAGGGCTGGTGAGAAGTTCGCAGGGTATCAGGTTACAAGAACTGCTGGGAGCACATGTGTTCACGATCAGAGAAGCTAAAAAGGGCAATAAATATACTTGATAATAAAACAGAATAACCCTGGCTTACCAGCAGTTTCGCGCAATTGCGCTCTTCAGAGGTTTTAAACAGAGATAAATATATAGAGAGAGCCAGTACACGTAAAACTTAGAGTAGTAAAGCATTGAAAAAATAAGAAGTTTACGATGCATGTGAACATTAGCCTACCCATAGCAGCGACAAGGTCGCCCGCTCTTCTTGGTTTTAGTTTCTGCATCATAATCAATCTTTTTAAAGCCGTAGTCACTTTTTTTAAATATGACATCAAAAAATTGATTATGATGCAGAAATTAGAGCCAAAAACCGCGGACCCTAAGTCTACTGAAATTTGAATGTGTGGACTGGGTAATCATTGCTCTGGTTGATTTTTTGTTTTGTGCTCACTCAATTAGGTAGACAAACTCATACTGTCGTCATCGTTTTGGTTTCTTGCCTTATTTAAAGTATAATCAGAGTTTTTTAGGAATTAAAGAGGCCTGATTCTTGCCTTATTTATAGTATAGTCAGCCTGATTGGAGTCAGAAAACATTTTTTAAGAAAATCGCATTTTTTGTTTTGGATTCTACAAGCTTATGGTTGGTACCTAACACGTGCTTTAACACTTTCTGCAAAAAAAATTTATGTAACTTACGCCATTTGTCATAAAAAAAAAAAGATTTCTAGCTTGTTTCAAATGTTTTGTTTAAGAGCTTTTAAAAAGTTGAGCAGAGTTGTTTTCAAATTAACGAAGAATAAACTCAAACAAATTACTGAGGTTATTTTTTAGTCCATAAAACAGAAACTATACAGTGCACCAAAGGAGACAGCGAAATAAGCTTGCGCTCATCAAGCCCGCAGTCCTCACCAGAATGCGATATGCGATTGGCTGCAGCCGTAAATCAAGCACATCACGTATGGCTTGCAATGCATGCTTGCTACTGCAAGACCATCTCGCAGATACGTATGTGAAGGCACTGCAGCAATTGAATAGAAATAAAGCGCAAAACATTCAACTAGCCTATATACAGAGCTGTCTGTGTGCTGGTTAGTGGTAGTTAATGCATCGGACATGCAGACATAATATTGTCGCTACTTCCTTACTCAGTAAGGCATTCTTTCATGATGCAAGCACTTCACTAAGATAAAAACCAAAAATAAAATGCATTTTTTAAGTAAAAAGGTAATTATGTAATCAAAGTTAACCATATTTTAGAAATTTCTGACGAGGGCCAGAGCAGCTTCGAATGCTGTTATCCTACATCATACGGCTTACCCAAAATTCACAAAAAAAAAAAACAACCCAATGAGACCAATTTTATCTTCTATTGGCAGTTATACATATCAAAGTGCAAAGTGGAAAAATGTAGCCTTAAAATCTTTACACTGTTAAAAAATTTTACTAATATTTGGTTGGCAGCAGTTTTACAACCGCAACTGTTTTTTTATTACCGACTTAACGTTCGCTTTTATGTTACTGTTATTTTTTAAGTATTTTTACAAAATAATTTGTATTTTTGCTTACAACTTAGTTTCGTATTTTTACAAATAATTTGTGTTTTTGCTTACAACTTAGTTTCGTATTTTTACAAAATAGTTTGTATTTTTGCTTACAACTTAGTTTTGTATTTTTACAAAATAAGTTGTATTTCCGCTTACAACTTAGATTCGTAATTTTACAACGATAATTACGTATTAATAATAACGCTCCAATGTTAGTAATTTTACTAAGCAGTAGTAATTTTACCGAGCTGATGTAATTTTACTGATCTTTACACTGGCAGCAATTTTACAACATCAATTTGCAATATTAGAAACAGATACATAAGCAGTAATTTTACTTTTTCAACTGAGGTGATTTGTGTTTACAATTATAAACTTAATGTGAACAAGGTATTGCGATAAAAACACGTCAAATTTTTAAATCGTATCTTACACATTAAAATTAGTAAGAGTCTAACTACAGTGAAATATTAGCTTTAAACACAAAAATTTTTTTGAACTTTATTCAAATTAACGCACAAAAAAATATAGAGGACACAAAAGCATAATCGGCAATCGCATGCAAGAAAAGCATAATCGATGGTATATTGCATTGCTATAGCAATTAACATTGCGTTTAGGTATTGAGCGATAGTAGCACCAATTTGGGTAGAAAGTGCATTGAAGATATTCCAACATTGCTACTGGTATACCCCTGTAATATACAGGGGTATACATACTAGTAGCAATGTTGGAATATCTTCAAAGCACTTTCTACCCAAACTTGTAAAAAAGAGAAGACGCCATTCGAGATAACGATAAACACAAAGCTGCACTGTAGCGGCATCATGACGTCGTGATCAGCATGATTGACTTCAAAGCGATCGAATATTCGAGTATACCGATCTAAGCTTATAGCAACAAATGGAACAAAAAAGTATTCCGAAAAATCTGACAGGTCAGTTCAGTTGCACGGTACACGACCACTGCCCGCCGCCTACTGACCGCGAGTCAACTGACCGCCAGGACAACTGCCCGCCATGCAAACTGACCACCACAACAACCGATGGCCGAAAACAATCACAGCCGGAAGTAACAAGGCTCGAAAATAATCACAGCCAACACAGGGATCGACCGCGACTTACCATGACTAATATGTTTTTTGCTGCGATGCATAATTAATTACATATTGGAAGCGAAAAAACTTTCGGCTAATTAATAACATTGTAATTGGATCAAAACGTACCCGTATATTAATAATAAAGCAGAGGCAAATGGTAAAACATAAACTTCATTATTATTCATTCGTCTGAAAATTTTCTCCAGACGATGTAAAAATGTAATTTAAACTATATATGTCAAAATGTACGAAAATGCATCTCATTACTAAAGTTGTGATTAAACTGTTGATAAAATAGTCAATGTCAATAAAGTGAAAATACAGAAACGTTGCAACATTCAGCAAAATAATTAATCATTACAATTAATTTGCTAATTTTTCTGCTCATCGATATGCGTTAGTTTTCCAAAAATACAAAGAAAAATTTATAATGCAGTTAAATTATCAACCCTTGAGAAAATTATCAGAAAATTAATCATTTTACTTTTCGCCATTTAGCATTTGCCTCTGCTTTATTAATATACGGGTACATTTTGATCCAACTACAAAGGTTATTAATCAGCCGTAAGTTTTTTCGCTTGCAATATATAACTATGCATCACAGGAAAAACATATCAATCATAGCACGTAAATCGCGCTAGACTTACTCCCCGCTGTCCCAGCTGTGATTATTTTCGAGCCTTGTTACTACCCGCTGTGAGTGTTTTCATGCATTGTTAGCTCAATGCCTAAACGCAATGTTAATTCATTGCACAGTTTCATGACTTTGGGGTTGACAGACCGTCTAGGCCTTTTTGATGCGTTTCTGGTTTTCGTGTTTATTCTTGCGAAGTACCTGCAAAGAAGAGTGAGTTGGAGGTTAGATTTTATGCTAGCTATGCAGTTGTCTTGTGAATAACTATTCATTAATCAATACAACATTAGCAAACACTACTCAATTATTACTATCAATCGAGTACTAGTTTACTTGGTCAGCATGACGGTGTACGGCGTTATGAAATTTCTATACTGCCCAGATGGTCTAAGTGGATAGTGCGTCTGCTTCTGAAACGGCACACTGGGGGTCGGTCAAACCAAGACTTGACAATTTGTACGCACAGTTTGCACACAGCTTCCCTGTTTTAAATGTAGAGAACAAGCCGGCAATTTTTTTCGTTCTGGCGATGGGAGAAGCACTGAGCAGGATTTCTGGAATACAGGCTACAGGCGGTGGGTCAATTCGTAGTGGTGGCTCAGCATAACTTAAGTTATGTAAATAGTGCGTAGAGGCTCCCGCATAATTACGTAGCCTGGAAAATAAGATCTAATTCAAACGAAGATTGAATTTTTTTCAACAAATACTTGTAGTAATTTAACACTATATATAAAAATGCTTACCTTTGCATAAATTCCAGCATGGATTGCCCGTCCTTTGGATACTTGATGGCAAACACATAATAACAGGCGAACATGTAAGCTATGGCTCTATAAAATGATAGGCATTTGAAGACAATAACGTCTTCAATAACTACATAGTAGGTTTCTCCCAGGAAAACTGAAGAGCCTGAAAAGCAATTACAGCTGAAATTCTAAAAATTACAACTTTTGAATTTCTTATTTCTGTTTTTTTTTTTGCGCTCTTCGGGTAATAGGATAGGTTAATCGTTACCTCTACTATAGCAATAGTATCAGTCATTACCGGTGACTTTTTATTAAACAATTAAACACCTAATGCCAAAAAACTATTGCAAACAGAGGAGTTGAGAAAGGCGACAGCCATTTTAAACATGCCTTTCGCGGCAGATTCATCACTGTACGGCTACATGGACTAATAGGCGGTTCATGCAAATAAAGACGCGTTTCATTGCTAAATCCATTTCTAACAGATTATTATTGGCTAATAAAGATCATGAGAATACAGTCACAAAAAATAACAAGATCTGGATATATATCAAAAGTTGCAAGAAAAATAGGAACCGCTACCATAAAGTGTATAGCTGATTAATTTCAAAAACTTGCCTTTCACTAATATCAGAGGATGCTTTGGCAGCGAGTTTTGTGCTATCATTGCTTTTATTGTCTCGAAATCCTGAAAATATTACATACTGTTTATCATACATTATTTGGCAGCAAAATGTAAGACAAATGCGGTTCAATGTACTAAACTATCCACCGTTAGGTGAAAGTTTCAACCTCATGTGCAGTACTGGTTAGTGGGTTAGAATTGGATCCACTGGCTTGAAACCTTTCCAAAGTTATACTGCACAACCAAGCTTATATCCAAACCAACTCGACACCTAAGCAACCAGCAATTTTATTCTAGGCATAGAAAATTAATTCATTTTTTCCACTGCTGTAGCTCTATATTTTATAAATGTCATGTCATGTCAAGTCCACAAATGCCATTTTTCACTTCCAAGCAAACACAGCTCGGATGGCCAAGGAGATATAGAGCGTCTGCTGCTGGACATAGACTCCGGTTCAGTTCCGAATATGGTCGATTTAATGACTCAATTTACAGCTTCCCTGCTTGATGCTGGGCATTGAACTAGCGGGTGGCAACTTGATTCGAAGACCGCAAGGTCCCTTTGCTGTCTTCTGGCCACGAAAACTTGGTTTATCAAACATAAGCTAAAAACTGCACACTGTGAGTGTGAAAGATACCAAGAATCAATAAAACAAAAGCATACAGCCAAGCTAGCTTAATAATAGTATACCGGAAAGTTGCGGTAAATGGAATCACTTCTTTCACCAAAATATGAAGAGAGTAAATTTATTATTCCATGTCCAACAGCTTGGTTCCCCGCATGCTGTGTATTTGCCTGTTCAATTTCACCAATCGACTTTGCCACTTTTGGATTATTGGATAACTGAAGGGTTCTAAAAATGATATCAGCTGTACTTGCAACGAACAGGGCTGAGCCTGTTTATCTAAAGCCTAGCCAAATGGCATTCAGAAAAATAAAGTATGTTAAATACAGATACAAAGGGCTACGCAGAAAGAATGTTGCATCAGTGGCGAGCCGTTTGCACTGTGTAGCTGATTCGACCGACCCTGAAATCGAACCCCAGGCCTTACGCAGTGGAAATGATTTTGAACTATTCCGACCAGTCACTAAAGAAATGTCTATATAGTAAATATTTTATCACATATGACTTAGATTTTTACACATAGTTACCAACCTATAAACTTTTTCTGTTCCATCGGCCAGCTTGGTGATAAACTTGGTTTTATATTCATCGGCTTCCATTAGCATTTCGTAGTGTTGGTAAAGGTAATCTTCTTCAAACAGGAAAGGCCATTTATCTTTGATTTCGCAGACAAGAAGTTTATCATCAATATCACGTCGCTGACTTTTGAATGTTGCAGCCATGTACCCTTTAATTTTATCATCGTCTTTGTTTGCAAGAAGATAAGCTGCTTGTAAGTATTCCTGCTTTTCTGTGGAGTCGTCACTGGATGTAGATGCTTCGGCATTGTCACTGCCCATATGAAAAGGAAGCCTCTTCAAGTTTTTGCGACTCAAGTTATCTCATCTATACATTAGTTGTGTAGTCAAAGATTCTACACCCGACCCGATAACTTCTCCATCAATATAATCTTTGAATGTATCAGGGTATTTCGAAACTATTCGAAACGCAATCCTTTCCATATTCTTCACTTTTGGTTTCTTGACTACTTGGTGCACATCATCTACTAATATTCGGATCATTTCCAAGCGATGCCGTTTTTCCGGTCTTTTGCCATTGGCACAGCTTGTCATCAAACCTCTTGGAAATTTGTCCCACGGAATACAAAAATTAAAATCCCAATCATCACCTCTGTTTATGTTGCTGGTGCTTGCTGCACTGCTATCCATGCTATTGCTACGGCTTAAGCTGGAGTGACTTGACATAGGGTCTGAAACTGGCTCTGTATCACATTCTGACGCATCAATACTAACCACACATTTAGCTGATCGCTTCTGCCATTCTTTGTACAGCTTCCTTGCTTGCACAGGTTTCAAAATGCTTAATAGATCGCTTATCTCGACATGTTGTAAATCGGCTTGTTCTTCCACTCCAATATCATTAACAAGTAAAGCAACTACTTTCGCTACTTCTTCAACAGTAAGCAGTGGTAGTATGTTTTTAACTTCTAACTCTATTTCACTCATATTAGCACAATATCTACACCTGAAACATGCATTATCAAAGCAAGAAAATGCACAAAAATAAAATATATGGTCAAAGATATAAACATGAATTAATGAGACATGTCAAAAGGTATAATATGGTACATCGATCCACAACGTATAACTTGATAGCTAGGTGAGAGACAGTTAGGTGCAAGATAGGCATCAGCAGGTATACGACTTTTAAGGCGATACTATTTATCGGCATTTCTTTGCTTTTTCTGAAGGTATTGGTTTATCAAATTGGCTTCAAGAGGCCTACCATATTCAATTTGATCTAAGTATTTCGTAGTATTCCTTAATCATACATTGAGCACATAACGTACATATAATGCAAATTCACACAGTTTGTTAACAGATTAAATGTGTACACAGAGCTATGCAACAATATTACGTTGCCGACACCTAAGTTTTAAGTTACTGTACATTAGGCTACTTCAAATTAAGCTGTGTTTCAACACAAAACTTTCAAACCCAAGTGAAGTTTTGTGCGCATACAGAGGATAGTAGTCATGCAGTTCATTTACATTAATACAAGCAAGTGGTTTCGTTTCAAATTCTACATAATAAACACCAAAGTGTGGCAAAAAATATCCGTTGCAATATTTCACACAAAAACATAGAGCACCCTCGAAAATGAATACAGCAACAATTTGACCTAACCTTATATCAAAACCATTTTTACCTAATACAAGCAACTGAGGAACTTTGTAACATGTTCCTTTGTAAGTGGCATCTCTACACAGCACACAATCAGCAATATCAATGTTGTTTTTAGAAAAGGTAAAAATAACTTCATCAGAATAAACTGTGCAACTGTCCACATTGTATGACAGTTCAGGTTGAAACAGTTCAGTTTCATTTAGGTAAGTTTGAAGCATTTGATGAGTGTTGGATAACGTGGATGTGACATTTATAAAATTGCCATAACTTCGAGCAATTTTCTTGAAATATGAATGTTTACTTTCAAAGCGTAGCGTCCATAAATGAATCAGTGGCCCAAATTGTAAAGTAAGCCAAGGATAATGACTTAAGTAGTGGTGCTTGGGGCGCAGTGGCTTATCACGAAAACAGTTTAATCTCAAGTCTAAATACTCATCAATTAAAAGATCCATGAAAGCTATTTGATTATATGAGATACGAGGAGCACACACCACTTCAATAAGCAAACGAAGTCGCAGAAATGCCCTCCAAACAGGATCATCCACACTTTTTACTTTTTGCAAAATAAACAAAGGCATGAACCTTGCCATACACCAGTTTTGACTTGCATTACCCCCAAGTTTGGAGGAATTTTTTTTAACTGGTACACATTTAGACTGACTACTGATAGGATCAAAGTTAAAATTACTGATTGCTTCATTCAAAAAATCTTCTGTAAACCAACCTTCTCTAATGAAATATTTTATGAACATCATAACATCAAAGGAAACTACACCTTCAAAAATATCATGCGCTATGCATGGTGGTAAAGCTGGATTACACACATGAAAGTAATTGAGTTCATTAAATGGAGATGAAAATTTTACTCCACAAACATGATTTTGAGCAATTTGATTATTATCAGCAACAACACATGCATTGTAACTTGCAACTGTTCGAAGTTCCTTTTTTTGGTGAATGTTGGCAACAAAATCAATCTTTTCTATTGTACAATAACGACAAAAGTGAGATGCAGTACTGAAATTAACTACATAACCACCAATCCAATGGCTTCCTAAATTGTCGCCTGCAATAGCAACAATGCTACCAATAACCTTTTCATCCAAACCTATGTCGATACCTTCAGTTTCCAAAATTTTTAAATCATGTATTAGAGGTTTAAACAAATGAAATATATTGTCATTGTTTACAAATTTTTCTTTGCACAAAATCACTAATTGCATAGGATTTATTTGTGATCGATTATGAGAATATAAATTACCCAAAGAAAAGTAAACTGCCAAAACTTTGTGACATGTCTTGGCTGATCCAAGTGGATTAACCACCTCAAAAGAATCTTGATATAAAATAATTTGTATTGACTGGGGTTTTTGACTAAAGAGTAAATTGTTTTTAAATGCTTTACCATCGTTGTAATCAGAAAGCATTGTAACATCATTATTTTTGACATTCCAAAACTGCTGTTGAACCTCTGAGCTTTTAAACATTGCTTTTAATGAAGCCAGAATTGAGACATACTGATACGAAGCAGAATTATTAGTTTCAGTAATTGCTAAATCAGGCAGATGATAAGTTATTGGAGAAATAAACATAAAATTATCCTGGAAATATCTTTTTCGAGAATAATCTGAGCGCAAAACTTCTACCACGTTTTCATCGAAATTGAAACTGGACTGTATGCTGTTAACAATAGTGTCAGTTATTCCATCTGAAACCTTTTCATTTGCTAAAGCAATCTGAACATCTTCCACAATTTTATCTTTGTATTTTATCAACAAACCATTAACATTTTCAGCTATTTTTTGAACCGTTGCACCAGGAATGAGGTACTTATATTGTAAAGACATTAAAAACAAAGCATGATCTCTAGTATTACCAGTACTCTTTATGGAATTTTTATCAGTAATTGGCAAATCAAGCTGCATATTTTGATCATTGTTAACTTCACTGACTCCTTGTGGGTCTAAGTTAATTACACAAGATGAGATTGAGGTGCCAGAACTTTGGTTGGACTCAAGATTTGATAAGGCAGCTTTGTGGCATCTTGAAACATGAGAAGTAAAAGATGACACAACTTTGTAGCACCTATCACAGTTTGATGCAGGACACTGAACTGTAAATCCATCCAAAATGTGATCTTTCAGATGTTTAAGAAGCACTTTTGAATTAAAAAATTGTTCTTTACAAATTGAAACAGTACAAACCAATTCCATTCTTTTATCTTAAATCAAGCATGCATTCAAAATGATGCAAACATGGTTAAAAAATGGGTATATACCAGTACCGTTAGCCTATCACTATGTTAAAAGATGCCGGCAGTCTACGGTCTATAAGCTACACTTGGCTTAACATAAAATTGCATTGCCTATAGTTCACTGGCAGCCAATGCACCAGTATGTCAACAAGCCTACACACTACCGGTATGGTACCGGTATAGCCTAAGTATTTTCCAGTACTTCTAATTCTAATCTTTACAAACCTGTCTGCTGGTAGCCTAAAAGTCAATATGCCAATGCTAAGAAGAATATTCTTCGCGAGCTTAATTCATTTATAAAATATTTATAACTTTGCTTTTCCTCAGCCTACTTCGTGTGTGTCTGCATTCTGCAACTTACAACATTACTTTATCAGCCTGCGTCTATACCAGCATGTCATACCGCCACAGCGCACGCGCACATACCCTGCAAAACGAGTCATCACCTCGAAGAAGTAATGTGATTGGCTGAAAAAGATCACGTGTGTTTAATTTACTAGCGATTTCCTGTAATTGAAAAAACAGCAAACATTTTGTTAATTTACTAACAACAAGTTAGTAAAATCACAAATATTTGTTCAATGTACTTGCAATTATTTGTAATAGAAAAAACAGCAAAAAATTAGTAAAATATTTACTAAAACATGTTAGTAAAATTACTAATTGAAAAAACAGCAAGAATTGTTAATCTCATTTACTAACAACATGTTAGTAAAATCACAAATATTGATTTAATTTACTCGTAATTTTTTGTAATAAAATAAACAGCAAAAATTAGTAAAAATTTACTAAAAATATGTCAGTAAAATTACGAATATTTTTAACAGTGTACGTCAGCATCCAGCAGTGTTGCTAGATTCTTTTGAATTTGTCAATAATATTTCGAAAACTAAAAACTTCACCAAAAATATTTAGTCAGTTTTAATGTGAAAAGTCTTTTCACCAACATTCCAGTTGATTTTACTATTAATCTAATACTTGAAAAACTCTTTTCAGATAAGTCATCTACCTTCTTTAAAATGACAAAAAAGCAGTTCAAAAAACTTTTGGTTTGGACCTGCAAAAGCTCCACTTTCCAGTTCAATGGTAAATTCTATAAGCAAATTGACGGTGTTGCAATGAGCTCGCCTCTAGCTCCAGCGCTTGCAGACATATGCATGAATTAGATAGTGGATTAAGTAATGAAAAAGTCTAACAATTCATTTACTATTTACCATTATGTTGATGATCTTTTTCTGGCGTTTGACAAGATTGAAGAAGTATCAAAAGTTTTTTTAACATTTAACTCCATTCACAAGAAAATTCAGTTTACCCAAGAAAATGAAATTAAAAACCAACTTTCCTTCCTCGACGTCCATATCACCAAAACTAACTGCAACATCGAAACAAGAATTTATAGAAAACCAACAAATACAGGCTCGTATACAAAGTGGGACAGCTACACTCCGTTTCGTTACAAGCAAAACCTAGTTGCCACCTTGCTAGATCGTACGCACAAAATCTGCAATAGTCGGAAACTGATCCACGAAGCATTCGACGAATCAGCAAAACTTTACAAACCAATGGATATTCAAAATCTTTCATCGAATCTCAAATATCTAAGCATCTAAATAAGAAATTCACTTCATCCATGCATCAGCGTAGCTCCGACCAAAATGATAACACCAAACGTGTATTTTTGAAATTATTATTCTTTTACACTACTTCCAACCATATACGAAAAGAAATAAACGCATTTTTCAAAAAAGCGAATCTTGATTGCAAGCTAATTCTGATTAACACAACTTTTAATATCAGGAAACTGTTTCAGTACAAGGACAGGCAAAAAAATCTTCAAAAATATGGTGTAGTCTACAAATTAACACGCAGTTGCGGAAGCACATACATAGGCCAAACCAAAAGAAACCTCCTAACAAGACTAAAAGATCACAATCCTAGCTGCCTACCCAACCAAGAAACTGATGTCACAAAGTACTTGACGGAAAACGAAAACCATCGCATAAATTTCAATGACGTAGATATTTTGGCTCAATCCAATCACTTGCGAAAACTTCTAATCAAAGAAACCCTGTTAATTCAAAGCAATTGCTCGAACATAAATGTCGACCAATCTTCCACACCTTTATATATCTGTATGTTTAATGCTTAGTAATTTTTTTTGTGTGTGTAGCAAATAGTTTGACGCAAATTATTTTATTTGTGATCCTAACATGTGTTTTTTGATGTAACAATAGTTAATGCGCAATTTTATTTGAATGCTATGCTGTAATTTGCTTTTCTGGTCATTTTACTTTTGACAATGGGATGAGTAGTATTTCGAAGCGTCAAGGAAATAAAAAATGTATTCAGTTATTCTGGCTACATGTTTTTTACTCAGCATCGAATGCGCTTGTTCACGCAAATGTTTGCAGGTTTAGAAAACCGGAAAAGCACAGCGAGCCACATCGGTTGCATAATATTTTCAGCAGGCCGGATTAACTTTCAATTTTGCATTAAAAATACACAATTGAACGTCGAAAATGAATGAACTATTCATGATGAAACGTTTTCGGCGGTTCCATAACCCCTCTTCAGGATCTACATTGAATTAATGATTATTGAAAACTACACTGCAAACATTGGCTGCAATAAAATCACAAAAAATACCAATAAATGCTGAAACTGACTTAGTTCTAGGGCAGTGGTTCTCAAAGTGGTCGATATCGACCCCCAGGGGTCAATTAGACCATCCATGGGGTCGAAAATAGCAAAAGGGTCAAATGGGGGTCAATGAATAACTGCCGGGGTTTACCGGAGCAATAAAGCTTCCAATTCAAAATTATCATTAATCCGCCTAGTAATGCAAAAGACGTTTTTGAACAAATCAAACGAAATTAAGAAGGCTGATTCTCAGCTACAAAAGTTTAAAAGAGCATTCGTTTTAACAAGTTTATTTATTAAATCATTTATTGTGATGGCATCATGAAAACTGTTCTTTTTTCCCTTGTTACATCACAAAGAGTATTGTCGTGAATGTGGCGCAGTTGTTACACTGGCGGGTACTGCAGTTAAGGCGCGTTTACCGACACGCGACAGCTCGACACGCAATGAAGCGACTAAAATTATAATGTAAGTATATGTAGAAGGATTTTGCAGGTTTTGCGTGATTGGTGAACAGTAAAATAAAACAAACAAGGTGCGAAAAATTATTGTCGCGTGTCGCGTATCGGTAAACGCGCCTTTAGGCTATGTACTGTATGCAGGAAGACGGAGAACGATCGTTGTAAACGCGAGAGATAGCCGCAGCAAATAGTTTAAAAGTAGAGAAACGGGTGTGCTGCAGTGACAGATACGTTTTATGTTATGCTTGTATCATCCGTAGTCCTAAGCGTATTTTCGGGTTGTGTATTATTTAAACATGCATTTCGGTTAAAAACTCTACTTTTGGTGTATTTTGTTTCCTTGTAATTGTTAAGCTAGGCTTGGGGGTCTATGGAAAAATTTATACTTAAATCAGGGGTCAACGTTCAAAAAAGTTTGAGAACCACTGCTCTAGGGTCTAGGCTAGCTATCTCATTTTTCAGTAAATTTAAATTTACGGTACGACAGTTACAATTATGACTAATTGATGACATCACAAGAATAAGCAATACGGCATGAAAATTAATAAATATTTAACAAAAATGAAGCTCCATTTACGTATAATTGCTTATTTAATTTCGGGTTTTGTTTTTTGATCAATAAGGCTTCTTGGATTTTGGCTTCATAAGCTATATTCAGATTCAATGGTGATGAATTCAGAGACCAAATTAAATTCGAAGTTAATAAGTTTGTGCAGAATAGTAATCGAGTCTGCTCAACTCCACAAAACAAAAGCCTTCATCGCACACTTGACAAACTGCAGAAAATGACAAGATTAAAATATGCAAGTATGATAAAGGACGAGGGGTAGCGATTTTGGACAAGGAGGATTATTTTGGGAAGTTGGACTCTATAATCAATGACTCATCAAAATTTGAACGAATTAATGTCACCGAATCAAAGCAACATCCAGTAATAACTAAAGAAGCCTCTATTTCATATTATGTTAGAAAATACTTCAAATCATATGGAAAGAACGTCATCGATCAACTGATTCCATCAGGAAGTTCTCCTGGAAAGCTGTATGGTAGAATAAAAATTCATAAAAAAGGTAATCCAGCATGGCCTGTTGTATCAATGATAAATACACCAGAATACAACTTGGCCAAATTTCTTGATAACAGTGGCGTACGCAGGATTTTTCAATGGGGGGGCTTAGTGACGTCACATTGTAATGACGTAAAGATACTACGTTACAATTACAGTAGTTTAGAGGTATTAAAGTGCATCGTATTGTAATAGTTCCAGCTTAAATGCAGTTAACCATGATTAAGCTATATAATGCCATTACTAAGGAAACAACAAAGATATTTCATTCACACTTTTGCTTAATGCTTCGCGTTTCATTTAAAAAGAGAAAAGGTTTCACAGAAACTCAAGCTGTCAGGCCGTTGTTAAAAATTTTCTGAAAAAATTTTAGTTGAAATCATTTTTGGGCCATAGGAAGGTTAATTGACTAAAGTAGGCTGGCTAGCTGTCGCAACGTCACAAACAGGGTGCACCCAGGGGGTAAAGCAAGCAATTCCTTCTCTCCAAAAAAACTTTTTTCAAGAACCAACATTAATATAAACAACGCATATAGGCTAAACCTTGACATAAACAGTCAATATACGGTACACTCATAAATGAAGGGGGCAGTTTCTCGCTTGAAGTTTGAAAAGTGAAGATATTGGAGCATAAGAAAAAACTGCCCTCCCTACCAAAACGTTTTGAAACTAAAATAAATTATGCGAGAGAGGAATCATCCGATTAAAGTCAAAAACAGCGTCGATATTATCTAAGCATTTTCTGCCAAATCACAGCGTCAATATCGGATGCTTTGAAACACGTAATCGGGGTGTCCATGGGAAACGAAGAACTTTGGCTCCTGAGATAGTCAGCTTACGGTACAAAAAAACAATGTTGTCTCTCCCCTCGTTCCGCCTCTAGGCCTCTTCAAGTCTTTCGTTGATCTATGGTCGTCTTTGGCAGTATTTTTATCTTACTTTTGGCACTTAGAGCAGTGTCAATTTAGTTGTTTTATATTTTAATAAAATTTCTCAAAAAACCGGGCGATCATAGCGTAGTGTTAAAAGATTTCGCTATCGATGCGGAAGGTTTGGGACTCAGTTCCCAGGCCGGTCAAATTAGACACAGTGTAGCCAACGGCTCGCCACCTCTGTGACGTTTCTTTGAAGCTGCGTAGCCCAGGCGCTAAGCCGCGGGGTCGGGCCCTGCCACTCGCTACCACGTTTCGGTACAACAACGAATTTAATGAAACGAGTATAATCAAGATTTGTTTTAATTAAAAAAAAAAAAAAATGGTGTGCAGCCATAGTTGCTGCACATACACTGCAATTAAGAAAACTCCTACTTCTTAATTGTTTCACAGCAACATCAATAACAAAAATGCACTTCAAGCAAAACGCAACAGAAAAGTTGGACTACCGGGTACCGGTATTGTAGCATGGCATCGTAATCAGTGCTCGAGTTGTAAAACACTTACGGGGGGATGGTACAACTTTTCACGCAGACGCAATCAGGGATGATCATTGCACTTGTAAGGGAATGGTTTATGCTAAAATGTTTTGTAGGGGATGGTGTTGTTTGGGATGAAAACATGATAGCGATTTCGGCAAGCTCCGCATGAGGAAAAGTCGGTTCGTTTTAAAAAAAGAAAGGTTTCATTATTTCTGCAATTGTCAAGGGGAAGGGGAGTGCTGACTACCGACCACTGCGAACGTCACTGGGGCCCATCTCATAGCGCTTGGGTAACACAGAAACGTCGCAGCGGTGGCGAGCCGTTGGCGACACTGTGCCGATATGACCATCCCGGAATCGAACCCCATACCTTCCGCACCGATAACCTGTGCGCTTAACAACTAAGCTAACGGCCGGTGCGGGCCCAAAAATCGAACCCAAAATCTCCCGCGCCGATAGCGATGTGTTTAACCGCTACGCCAACTGACCGGTTTGGCTCAAAATGATGACATCGCAAGCGGAATATCTGCCTGCGTTGCAACCGTTCTCTTCCAAAAATGCCTTCTGCGCTGAAACGTTGTCTTGTCCAGCCATAGCCGTTAAGAGCAATGTCTTTATGACATCACAACACGACTCCAGTTTTAGTGCCCATTGACCTTGTCCAGGGTTGCATTTTGAGCCAGCCATTGATTTAAGCGCTACACACCAGAAAAGTTTGACACACCAGAAAAGTTCAAGCGCTACACACCAGAAAAGTTGGTATTATTGTATCACAATGAAAGTTTCTCGAGATTACATAAGCAAGTCGATACAGCACAGAAAAACACAATCTCTGCATGAAAAAAGGCTAATCGGTACGAAAAGAGCGGTTTCGTCAATGGGGGGGGGGAGGGTTGACCCCCGAACCCCCCCGTGCGTACGCCACTGCTTGACAAATTAATAAAGCTTTACCTCCCTAAGCAATATATATTGGATTCCACATCACATTTCATAGACAAATTAATGCAATTTTCTTTTAACGAAAAACAAGTTACGGTCAGTTTTGACGTAGTGTCTCTTTTTACCAATGTACCCCTGACAGAAACAATAAATTTGATAGCAGATTACGTCTATGCTGAAACCAACGATTCTATTCCTTCTTTCACTAAAGATATTTTTATAAAATTGATGAACTTGGCTACCAAAGGTTTATTTCTTTATAAAGAAGTACTCTATCAACAAATAGACGGTGTCACCATGGTATCGCCATCGGGCCCCACTTTGGCCAATTTTTTCATGGATAATTTGGAAAACAAATTGCTTCAACAAGAATCAGATACGATTCCGAAATTGTATCTCAGATATGTCGATGATATTTTCGCAATTTTCGAAGACTAACAATCTTGCACAACCTTCTTGGATTTACTTAATTCCCAACACAAAAGCATTCGTTTCACTATGGAAAAAAGTAATGGCACAATTTATTTTTTGAATGTAGAAATAAAAATTAACCCAAATGGATTTGACTCATGGACCTGGAGAAAACCAACCCACACAGGTCTTTTTCTCAATTTTTGCGCGGTGTGCCCTAAAGCTTGGAAAGAAGGTTTAGTTCTCTGCCTACTACATAGAGCAAAGGCAGTGTGTTCCTCTGTAAAGTTTTTTAAGACTGAGGTAGACAATTTGAGGCGGCTTTTTATGAAGAATAACTATCCCATACATTTTTTCAACAAGATTTTGGAACGTTTTCTACATCAACCAGACACACAAACACCGACCGAAAATGAACCAGACCCAAAAATTTTGTTTAAAGTACCTTTTGCTGGCAAAATATCAAAAAAATTTCTTCAACAATATTCGCCTAATAATAAAAAGAAAATTTGGAATCCATGTTGTGCCCCTGTATACGACCACCAAAGTTGGACATTACTTTCAACTGAAAAGCCAAACACCTTCAAGTCTACGCTCAGATGTCGTTTATAAATTCACTTGCTCACATGATGTGAGCACTACCTACATAGGTACTTCATCGCGACATTTGAGCGTTAGAATTAAGGAGCATTTGAGCGATTCAGCGTCGAATAAAAGTGCGGTGAAAGAACATATCCAAAATTGCAACAATTGCTCTCAAGAACAAAAACAAGATCTGAAATCATTTACAGTAATTCGGAAATGAAATACAGCTTATGAAGCCCAAATCCAAGAAGCCTTATTGATCAAAAAACAAAACCCGAAATTAAATAAGCAATTATACGTAAATGGAGCATCAGTTTTGTTAAATATTTATTAATTTTCATGCCGTATTGCTTATTCTTGTGATGTCATCAATTAGTCGTCGAGGAACTCTCCCTGGCTAACCGCGCCACCCTTAACCCTGATCATATTCTACATGAGCAGCTGGTCGGGAAACAAAATGCGCACCAGCGAAGGTTCAAATCAAGACGCCCGTTTGTACCCGCTGCACAGAAACTACTGGATAGTCTAACCGAATCAGACATTCGTGCAGCGCAATGGATGCATTATGTATGGAACATGGAGTACTTGAAAAGTGCATCAAGGCTTCATGCTGTTATTCCCAGGGCCAGTTCTAAGCCTCTTGGAATGGGTTTGCCCAGAACATCTTGGGTAAAACTGAATCGTCTGCGGACTGGCGTAGGGCGATTCCATTCATCCATGTACAAATGGGGTGTTGCTCCACCGAATCGTGAGTGTGGTGCCTCTGAGCAAACTGCAGACCACATCATTTTTACATGCCCCCTACATCGTGCACCAAAAGGAATACAAGGTCTGTTGGTCCTGGATGATGACACCCGACGCTGGCTTAAAATCAACGCCGTCAACATCTAAACCGTCGGAAGAGGATGCCCAACCACACGACGACGACGACGATCAATTAGTCATAATTGTAATTGCCGTACCGTAAATTCAAATTTACTGAAAAATGAAATAGCTAGTCTAGACCCTAGAGCTAAATCAGTTTCAGCATTTATTAGTATTTTTTGTGATTTTATTGCAGCCAATGTTTGCAGTGTAGTTTTCGATAATCATTAATTCAATGTAGATCCTGAAGAGGGCGTTACGGAATCGCCGAAAACGTTTAATTAGTTATGTTAAATATACCTGTACCTTAATAATGTTAAACCCAGTGGTGTTCTTAGCACTAAGTGCTTTGTGGTTTGTTAAAAGCACCTCTTTACCGAAATTGTTTAATTTGTGATGAGTTGTATAATTATCGTGAAATCAATGCAACGTGTTGTTAAATGTAAAGCAGTTTTCAAGAAAGATTAAAAGTCTTCTAATTTACCGGTGCGTCGTATGCACTTAACAAAGTTATGACGCGGGCCACATTCGAAACCTATGCAGGCCGAAAGTTTCCCACCCCTGGTCCAAATATTTGCAGGAATTTAAGCGTCAGATTCTTTGTTATTGTATCTCGCTATTTATTTACAAGTTACTAGAGTTACTAGCCCACCTGATCCACTGACACCAGGAACAGACGTAGAAACCGTCCCTTCAAATTCCAAACGTTTGCAGCTGAATTCAAAACCAGGAATAACTGGGCACTCTAGAAGTTGTAGATTATTGGTGGAATTGGTTCCAAGAGTTGAAGTTGTGGTACTAGACTGCCCAACTTGGCAAGATAGACCGTGAACGTAAAACGGAAGAACAAGCAAGGAGATAAACGTAAACGCGAAAATTGTTTTCATGATTAATGTCAACTTGAATTTTAAAGCCCGTAATTTAAATCTAAAAAAACAATCATTAATAGAAATAAATACATTTTATTTCCTAGCCAATTCATGCCAAAAATCGTCGTGATCAAACATTTAAACCAAATACCCAACTCTAATACTGTAGTGCGGAAATTCACGCAAAGAATACAGGAGAGTAAAAAAAAAAGATCGGTGGCGTCGTTTGATTAGACTTACTGGACGCAAATGCAAAAATAGTTCCAACCATTAATCTAGTAAGGTAGGTCCAACGTTTTTTTATACTTAGAAAATCATGTAAATATTGTTACCATTTCGTCCGTCATATTTGTCAGTAAGAGCTGAATATCGTTATGCTAGTTTGGGAAGTTATTCTAGAGAGCTCACTAAAAAGGTGTTATCCGATGCGGCTGCCTTTAATTTGGCGCCACTGAGAGTGGTACTGTTTATTTTTTACTCGATACGTATAGGTTTACAGTACATGATTTGTCACAGCATGCTTACAAAAATTTCTACATTTTTTTAATTCTGAATACACAACTGATTTGTTTCAGGAGACAGAAATCTTTGGCAAATTACAACTTTTTACATCACGAAAATACAGTACGATTAATGCATCAACATTTCGTCAATAAAATTAAAAAAATAAAAACACCAGCTAACAACTTCACAACTGCTTACCATGAATTCTCAACATGACACAGAACTACCAACCACATCTATCCTGCACAAAACAGCTACCTCTGCAATAAAATATCATTGACATTATTTAAACAAATGATACAAGTGGTATTGACATGTTTTAAGGGCTTCTGCGCAAGCAAAACATCATCATAATTGACATGAATCACATCAAGGTTTGTATATATATGCTATCAATGCTCCAGCTTCACCACCAAGCTTCTCCAGTTTCAAACTCTGGGATAACTTTGTGACAAACTAACATTCGATTGGATGGCTGCTGAATATGTTACTATGGAGTTTGGGGCAGCTATACTGTATTTACGCTTAAATTAATTTGAACCCCACGAAAGAATTAAAATGGTCATTTGCACCCTACAGTATTCACCAAGACACTTAGAAAAAATTCAACAATCATCTTTACACCAATTAATCGTTAACAATATTAGTATGCTTAGTAGCAAGGCAATAACAAGCGATAGTCACTACCAACAACTCCTGTTGATGTTAGGAATACACAATTTAGGGTGCTTCAAAAAAATTAAGTTTTAAAATTTTCAAGGGCTAACCTTCCAAAACATTTCATTCACTACAAAAACACCATGTGTAAAACATTTTTGAAAAACATTGATGATTGGGGGTTCCCCAAGCCCCCTAAAATTTTGCTGTTTTTGGACAAAAACCTAAAAACTTGAATTAGCTCTAATTGCAAGGTTTTTCTACAAACTTTTGGTTATTTAGGTTCATTTTTATCTGCATGATGAGCTCCATCATTTAAAGGAGTTAAAAAACTTAGATTAAGATTTTTTTTCATTTTCAAATTTTTTAGAAATTAATTCTAAATTACTGTGCATGCTGAAATACACTGAAATATACAAATTTGCAAAAGTTATTTGCTTACAACTTTTTAACTCAAAGTTATGCAGATGTTTTATAATCAAAACACTGCAACGTTGAGATCCTTACAATTCTTGAAAAAAATTTAAATCTCACGTCAAAAGCCATATTTAGGGAGGGAGATGAGGGGGGTTAAACCCCTCCAAAATATTCTTAGAAGGTCATTGATGCTGTATGCGTTTCTTAAAAAATCACAAAGGTCAGTGCTCCTGGCGCGGGGTGCCGTAGCATTTGGAACATTTTCCATATGGCTAATCAAGGCCGTATTTAGGGGGAGAAATGGGGGGAATAAACCCCCAAAATATTTTTGTAAATTTTAACTAAGACACTACAAGTCTAGTAATCATCAAAAATGTAGTATGCAAGAATAGCAAGTACTGTAGTAGAATGTAACATTTTGTCCCTCTAGTCATCATTGTAATAAACTAATAATGCTTAGCGCTCCAGGCACAGGGTGCCCGTCCCGCAACATTTCGCACATTTGCCAAACAATTCATCTAGCTAGTGTATAACCGTATTGGAGTACATACGACCAAGGGTGGAAACCTGGCTACTTGGCTTTAGGGTGTCAGTTTCAGTTTCGGTGTGTTGAAACCCCGATGCCAGGTTTTAGTTTTGGTTTAGTTTCGCGGCTGTTGAAAAATCGCTTCCAGTTTCGGTTTCAGTTTTGCTTACGCACAGCTTCGGTTTCTGGGTTTCAGTTTCGGTGTAAGTTTTATCCAAAAAAGCAGTTTTATTTTGAGTACGGATTATTTAAGTGCTCTACTTTTTTGCGTTTTTGTTGTATTGCGATGATAAGCAGCCACTCAGATGGCCGAGTGAGAAGAGCAATTGCTTCAGAAGTTGTCGACTTGAGTATAATTATGAGCCGGTGAAACCAAAGACTCAAAAATTAGTATTCACAGCTTCTCTATTTTGACGCTTAGCATTAAAGGAACTGTTCTGGTAATGATTGTGATGACAATTTTAAAACCCAAAACCTCAGAAAATTCCCCACAGGTTTTAGTTTCAGTTTCGATTTTGACATTTCAAGAAAATACGGTCTCGGTTCAAGTTTAGGTTTTCAAAATTTTGGCTGAGTAGGTGTCAGTTTCAGTATGGGTTTTAAAATTTTTCTTCAAAACCGGGTTTTCAGGTTTAGGTTTAGGTTTCCACCCTTGCATACGACACAAACAAAAAACTACAAAAAGCTGAAGCCTTTGTGAACCACAAAAAACTGAAGCCTTTGTAAACTACTCAAACAAATAAATTACGGGAAAGCATGGGGATTGATTTAAAAATGAACTGTTGTTTGTTAAATTGATTGCTATTATTAGTGGTCGTTTGTCAGTGGCGTGAAAGGAGCAGGCCCCTGGCTTTTGAAACTGTCGCCGTTTGTGCATTACCAGTTAACTGCAAATTTCGCAATAACATCATGTTCAACTGATAGATATATATATTCAACCAATACTACGAGTTTCAAGGGGTAAGTCCGACCAAGCCGTCTCGAAATTTAACTTTAAAAAGAAATACAGTTAATTATAAATCAACGCTTAATCGTGATAACCTCGCCAACTTAGAGCTTAAACCTTTATTTGAAAACGAATCTGGATCACAGTTGAGCTTGCTTCTTTTTTTATTATGCGATGCAGCTTTGCGTAACATTAGGCAACAAATTTTTGTTTATCTCTTTTTTTGAGTGTTTGTTTATGTTTTTGGGGTCGCTGATGCCGATTTTGGAGTTAGTTTTCGCGTAGTGTCAACGGTTTTAAAAATATTTGCAACCAATTGAAGTTCCTAATATACAAAATAATCATACAACTTTAGTATTAAGTGACATTTACAGTACTTTTCAATCTTGTGTTATATCATTTATGACATTTTGTTACTGTTTTTGTCACTCTCTAAATGGTGTTGAAGATGTAAATTAGCAAATTGTCATTCACTCTCACTTGATTCGACACAATTTTGGCGGGCTTCTAATGCACATGTCTGAACTGGTCTAGTGCTAGGACAGCCAGCAGATTAGAGTAGGTTTAATATTCTACGTGGATCGTTGAATCTGGTAGCAATTGTTCCTGGTTTAACTGTTTGACATATTGCAAGTTAGTCCTACTACAGTGAAGTTGCTTAGTTTAAGAATATACTATATTTTATTCGATTTGGAAGGTTAACCCTTTCTTTCTCACAGTTGCCGTTTGGCAACGTTAAACTAAGAGCCTTTTTTCTTTGCGTTTAGGTTGCAGTTTGGCAAGTCTGGGAAGTTGTGGGCATGAATCATGTTCTTTTGCTTTCATAAACACGTTTTGGTTTCAGTTGGATGGTCACACCCATGTTTCTTGGAAGTATAAAAATGTGCGGGTGCGAAGGGCTACAAACTAACTTTAGGTGTCATTCAGAGAAACTCTGTTGTAACCAGAGTGTAACTTATTGCGGAATTTGTTGAATATTACGTGAAAGCTATGTTTATAAGGCAACTGCAGGCAGGGAATTGATTGCGCAAATGGAGGTAACGGGGATGTAAAATTTTTTAGCAACGCATGGTTGTCAAACGACAACTGTGGGAATTAGTGATAGTGAAACCAACGCATGACGGCCGCATGAATAATTGCGAAAGTAACTAGCTTAGATCAATTGATAGCTGCTTTTGGACTGAGATCAAGTATATCAGGCTAATCATTGTTAAAAACCAAAGATATGGCAGAGGTTTCCAGCATGAGGAAAACTCTGGAGCTGATGATACAGTGCAGTTCATCAAGGGCGTTAGCAGAATTTTTCCAGTGGTAATGATACTTTACCATTGGTGTCGGTTGAATTTTTCAGGGTGTCACTAGCTGAGGGGTCCAGAGACTGCACCCCGGTCACTAGAGACTAGGAGTTTGGGGGCCGCACTCCAGCTGGAGGCAATGCTAACGAATGTTTTTAAAATTTGTGCTAAAAATAGCCTACTTGTAACTGTCATTTTTAGACCTTTCATTTCAATAAATGCCGACACTATGTAACAGCAATAAATCATTATTTAGCATGCCTAAACCTACACTTACAATATATACCGGTAGAAAAAATAAGTATAGATTAATAGGTCTATTTGTTCTCTTTTTTATATTGGAGACTTGGAGGCAGTATTATCTTTCTAAAGATAGTGAAACAGTGTACCGGTATTAAAATTGTACGTTTTTTGTTGGTAGTTGAACCTAAGATTACTGCTGAATTGTACATACCATATTAGTGGATACTACCGTATACCGTACATATACCGGTATTATCATGGCCACTAATTCAAGTCGATACAATGCTGACTCGGCTGTGAAAATGATTTTGTTGCCAGATGGCAATCTCTCTGATTTTGAACCAGAATCAGATGAAGAAATAGAAATTGAGCAAGACCCAGATTATGATTCCATTTCCGATATAAATGCTGGTCCACTTGAAGTTGAAATAGAGCAGGGCTTCCCAAACTAGGGGTCGCGACCCCGCGAGGGGTCGCGTAACAAACTTCAGGGGGCGCAGGGAGTATACAAATTTTAAGCAAAGTATTGCGTATTATGTATAGTATGCTGTTGAGCTTTTTAAACTGGTGTAATTGCGCAAACATCATTCTTAACTTAGCTGTAGAATGTAGATTCTGGCCTATCTCTAGGCTAGTACGAAATAGTGAGGCAGCAGATGAGTGCTGTAATTTTATGTATAAATTGTTTTGCTTCGTCACATCGGTATCACGTGACGCGGCTGAACGCATCTTTTTGTTTCATCGCTTCGGTTTGCGACGCCATGTAGAACACTGCTGGCGAGAGGCTAGCACCGGTAATTAAAAACTATTTTAAGCAATGGATAGCTGGTTAATCAATGGTTAGCATTAAAGCCGAATATCCACCATTATCGGACTCGGCAGCAACCACACTCCGGCCGATTGTCTCGACGTATCTGTGCGAGTCTGCATGTTTAACGTTGACGGCAAAACATCGTTCCGGCATAAGCAACATTCAAACCATCTCGAGACCGGCATTAACAAATATTGAGCAGCAGCGGGATTTGGTTTGTAGGCGAAAGCAATCGCACCCATCACATTACATAAATGTGTTTGCTTTTTTGTTTTTGGTTTTAGTAAGCTACTTAAGTGTAAACTAGTAGGCATTGCAGACATCAACAGCTCAGGTGGCCGAGAGGTAAGAGCGTACGCCACGGTAACTGCAGCCTTGGGTTTTATTCCGAGTTGGGTCAAACCAATGACTTTAAAATTGGTATTCACAGCTTCCCTGCTTGACGCTCAGCATTAAAGCGACAGTGTGGAGAGCAAGCGGGCAAGTTTACTTGTTGTGCCGTTGGGAAAGGCACTTAGTGGGGTTCCCTCATCTTCGTGTGATAGACAGATGGCTGGCAACTCCTAAGTGAGCTCGTAAAGTGCATTGATCGCTTTCTGGTGATTGGAGGATGAATATGCTACAAAAATGAAAAATCAATAAATAAATAAATAATTGAGTAGCGGTAGCTTGTTTTTAGTTTTCGTCTTTTAATAATTATCACAAATGCATATTTTGCAAATGCATATTTCTCATTTTAATCGTGAAGGGTCGCGAATAATTTCAAAAGATTAAAAAGGGTCGCGAGCGAAAAAGTTTGGGAAGTCCTGAAATAGAGGACGAACTCCATTCTTCCAATACTGAACAGACAAATAATGCAGCTACTGCTGCTGAAACAAGCACTTTGCTTCAACAAGAACCATCCACAACTCCAAACTATAGGTGGCGTAGACAAGACCTATCAATGCCTGATGTTTCATACTCTGGGTCATTTTCGGATCCGCCGGATGAGTCATTTTCGGATCATTTTCGGAACTCTGGGTCATTTTCGGATCATCAACATGCAACATCGCTATCCAATAGACGCATAGCTTTATTACTTGCTATAATTTTAAACAAAGTAAATTGGTACCGGTACTCAAAATGGTGTCATCCGACGTTATTATTTTCTCTATTTTGTGTGCATTTTTATCTTCTGTGATCAGGCGTAATTTAACTTGTGTGCTATTGCTTGCACGTATTATCCTTTTGTCAAGCTTTTAAATAAAGCACAAAGTTGGTTTTGCACCCAAATTAAAACTTTTGATTTTTCACCCAAACTGCAGATTTTGAACATAACTTCCCAAAGTTGCCAAATGGCAACGGTGCGTAACTTTTAATGAACAAACAAAAAAAATATTTTTTAAAGTTTTTACATCTATTGATGCTCTAAGTATTCCAAAACAGCCGTATTAGAATTTTCCCGCCAAAAAAAATAATTTGGGAATGAAAGGGTTAAATCAAGTACTATTGATATTTTAAATTCTTCAGTAAATATGAGTCTAAAAAAACCCTGCAAAATTAGTTCTGACTGTTTCTGCTACGTTTGTGGCTACTACATCAATCCACGGCAAATGAAGCACAAAATAATACCAGAAACAAAATTCTTTAAAGCCTATGAGGCATATTTTGGCATGAAGATGGGTGACCAAGATAAATCTTGGGCCCCACATTTTTGCTGTGGAAATTGCAGATTCACATTAGAAGGATGGATGCGCGGAAGTCGTAAATGTATGCCGTTTGTGATTCCCCGAATCTGGAGAAAACCCACCAATCATCATAATAACTGCTATTTCTGCAAGGTCGACATTTCCAAATACAAAAAAACAAAGGATAGGAAAAAGGTTGTTTATCCAAATACCTTAGTCCATTGCGCTTGTCAACCATGGCGCAGAATTGCCTATTCCTCAACCTCCAACAACGCATGCTATATCATTTACTTCATCGTAAGATGACGATGCTGATTTTGAGGTTGACACTATTGTTCCAGCAAAGATCCTCATTTTCCAAATCAAGATGAATTAGATGACTTATCTAGAGACTTAGGTCTTGCAAAAGCAGATATACTTTCTTCCCGCGTCAAGAAGTGGAATTTGCTTGCTTTTTCATGCAAAATATCCCAGCCAAGCCAAGAAAACGGCATGTGACCTTTGCAAATTTCTATACAATGTCCTCAGATTCGAATCATTCTTCACTTTGTTATTGTACTGACGTACAGGGCTTGTTTCAGGAGATCAGCATTGTGTACTCAGCTTCGGATTGGCGTTTATTCATTGACAGTTCTAAGCAAAGTTTGAAAGCTCTCTTTCTACACAATGGTAATGTGTATCCATCCATTCCAATAGCACATTCTGTTCGCATGAAGAAAAATCGTGAATCCGCAAAAATATTTCTTGAATTAATTCGATACAATAATTGTAATTGGGACGTTTCTGGAGATTTCAAAATAATAGCATTTCTTTTGGAATTGCTAGGAGGTTATACGAAACATTCTTGTTTTCTTTGTTCGTGGGATAGCACAGCGGATGAGCAGCACTACGTGGTCAAAAACTGGCCACCTCGCGAAGATGTCACACCAGGCTTCCACAACGTCTTAAACTCACCTCTTATAGAAAGGAGCAAAATTTTACTTCCTACGATGCATATTAAACTCGGACTGGCCGAGCAGTTTGTGAAGAGCTTGAAACCGACAAGCCGTCCCGTTCGCTATATTAGACAGATGTTTCTAAGCATATCTGAGGCAAAAGTCACAGGAGGTATATTTTTGGGGCCACAAATAAGAAGAATGTTGGCATCTGAACAGCTGGAGGGACAAATGTCTGATTTGGAAAGAAATGCTTGGCAAGCTTTTAGAATGATTGTGGAAGGATTTCCAGGAAAACATCGAAGAGACGACTATGCAATGTTGGAGTCAAATTTGATTAAAAGTTATGAAAAGGGTTGCTTTTTTTGCTTTCTCACTGGCATTTCTTTCAAGGCAACTTGGGAAACGTAAGTGAAGGGGATGATGAAAGGTTTCACGAAGATATCCAGATATCCAAGTGATGGAAAAGCGCTGTCAAGAGAGGTGGGACAAAGCAATGATGGGAGACAATGTATGAAATTTGGTGCGGAAATGCAAAACCACATACTAGCGAAAAGTTATTCAAATATCCATTTTTAATAAATGACATTGCAGTGCTTTTGAATTGCTTATTTGTGAGTTTTTTTAATTTTGTGTGTAATATTTCAAATTATATGGCCATGAGTTTTGTATTACGCAAACTTGAAATCGTAAATTCGTAAATCTTCAAATAGTGGCAAAACCATTAACACTACGAAATTTTCAATACCATTTTCGAAATCAGCGCCCCAAGAAACATAAGAAAACATTACAGCATTATACATGATAAGCACATTTCTCAAAAAATTTTGTTGTCCAGTGATATAATTCGCCAAGTCAAGCTGCATGACAAAGAAGAAGCATGAAACCTCAGCTCTGCTCTGCAGGGGTTTTTCGTGCAAACCCCATTTCACGACTATCAAAATGTCAACTTCAAATTTCATACTTCTAATTCTTCGTAGGCTGGGTTCTATTCTCAGTCGGGTCAAACTAAAGACTTTAAAACTGGTATCTGCTGTTACATTTGCTAAACGCTCAGCAATTAAGTGCAGCGCGGAGGATGAAATAAACAGAGAATAAAAAAAATACGTCAGTGAATTCTTGACAAAATTTAGTCCTGACGCTAAAGGACCTTAGTAGTTATAAAGCGCCATAAAACCACACAACATTTCAGTGTGGGCATTCAAGTGTGGAAAGTTTTGTTGAATGAAAAATAATCCAAACTAACTCTTTCTTCAAAAGCAAGGCAACGCAACGCTTAGTTTTTGACATTGTAACTGGTATCAGGTAACCAGTCAAAAATACTTTATTAATTCAGTTAAACGTGCTTATAGCCTGCTAAATGACCAATGTTTTACAGAATTTCTTGCAATTTGTTTTTGTGTTTGTCGCACGCTGTGCTGGTTACGTGCGATTTTCAGTTGCAGGATTTATGTACAAGCTTTTTCCTGACGCAAATCATCTTCCATTCATTACAACACTTCCAAACTCGATATAATCTAATTAATTTGATCCTACAGATTTGATACTGAATATAAACAACTGACAGAGCTGACTTGCGTAAGCTATCACTTATTATCTATATTTCTCAAGCCTTGTTATGGTAAAGACAGCACTTCTTTCAGAAAATTTTTTCCAAACTGTCTCTTCTTTTATGATTTACCTTAGACAATAGATTTTTTCTTTTCAATCTCAGGTTTATACAAAGGCCAAGATTTATTTGAAATTTGATATGAGTAACTATAATTTTAACATTGTTATACGAACGAGCGCGAAAGCCAGAGATTCTGTAGTAACTTATGTGTAGAGCGTTTTTAAACATTTGACCCCACGGATTGTACTGTAGCTTTCTATTGTTTATCAAAACAAAAACCATCTGAAATCCTACGCCTGGGGATGATTGAGCAGTTGGAACTACAGTATTGCTCTTTATCTTATTTTTGTTAAATCATGTACGTAACCTGTTTACCGTGAAACAATTCCTGATTTGGCGTGAAAAGTGGGCGATTTTTTGTGACCTAAAAACTTGGAAACGTGACTTTACTCTTGCGAAAAAGCAGCTAAAATACCTCTTACTTTCGCAGGTAATTTGTCGAGAAATAACTTTTTAGGAACAGCGTTTGTTTGAGAATTGTGCGCATCATATGCGTCGAGTAACTGGCGCATTTCTATGGGGCGCCGTTTGGAAAAAAACTATTCGTTATGTGAACCATGTTTTTTGAGCTTATTCAGACCATAGTTTGTCCGATATGTATATTGGAAATGTCCTACTTATATATCGGACAAAATGTACTATAAGTCGAACCAAAATGCACGCGCAAAATAAGTCGGACAAAATCGTTTTTTCCAAACGGCGCGCCACACGCCGTTTGGAAAAAAAACATTTTGTGACCCCTGTTTTTCGAGCTTATTTGGTCTGTAATTAGTCCGATATATACATCGGAAATATCCGACTTATATATCGGACAAATTGTGCTCTAAGTCGGACCAAAAAACACACGCAAAACAAGTCGGATATTTCCGACTTATATATCGGACAAATTCGCCGTTGGAAAAAAACTGCACGTTTTGTGAACCATGTTTTTTAAGCTTATTTAAACCATAATTTGTCCGATATATATGGGGCGCCATTTGGAAAAAACTAAACGTTTTGTGAACCATGCTTTTTGAGTCTAAACAAGCTCAAAAAACATGGTTCACAAAACGTGTAGTTTTTTTCCAAACGGCGAATTTGTCCAATATATAAGTCGGAAATATTCGACTTGTTTTGCGTGCGTTTTTTGGTCCGACTTAGAGCACAATTTGTCCGATATATAAGTCGGATATTTCCGATGTATATATCGGACTAATTACAGACCAAATAAGCTCGAAAAACAGGGGTCACAAAATGTTTTTTTTCCAAACGGCGTGAGGAGCGCCGTTTGGAAAAAACGATTTTGTCCGACTTAATTTGCGCGTGTATTTTGGTTCGACTTATAGTACATTTTGTCTGATATATAAGTAGGACATTTCCAATATACATATCGGACAAACTATGGTCTAAATAAGCTCAAAAAACATGGTTCACAAAACGAATAGTTTTTTTCCGAACGGCGCCCCATACATTTCATTTAACAATTCACTCGGTTTGCGGTCACCAAACTGGCTACGATTAAAGAGAACATTCAACCGATCGTTTTTGTTCAATTTATAGAATTTAATAAGGGCTTGTTTGATAGTTCGATAAAGATTTGCGGTGGGAGATCGTATTACATGCTGAATGCTTTGGATTTGTTTCAATTCCAAAGCGTTGAGCACGAAAAAAAAAGCGTTTATTTTCGCCAAAAATGTCATGGGCTGCAAAGGTATATGCTCTGCCGTGGCAAACCACAATTCTACGTTTGATGGCGAAAATGCTGGGAGCATTATGTTAGTGGGACCGGATGAAAAAGTGTGGTCAGAGAAAACCATTGATCTAGCCTATACGTGGTTGGCTTGGTGGTTTTGGTGGGGTAATGCGATTTTGAGCCCAAGTTTCTATTCCTGTGCCTTCGTGACCCTCTGGTCTTGAAGACCACATAGTGACAGCTGGCTCTTGCTGTTGATGGTGGTTGTTAGTGCTTTTAATCGAAATTATTGGTGACTGCTGGGATTCAAGGCGAAGAGATTGGTTTACTACTCGGGGCACCAATGTTGAAGTTTGGATTAGCTTACGTGTTCAGGCGTTTGGTTGCTAGGACCGGCTTGTGCGATATCTAATGCGGGTGAAGATGAAGGATGATTTTTGTGAGTTTGAAAAAGGTTGTTAATTGCTGGGTTTTCTTTTTGTGCTGCATCGGTAAGAAAGGAATTGGGGGCGAATGGAGGTGGTGAAGATGGTTTAGCAAGGATATTAGATTTGGGTGGAAAGGCTACCGGATTAGAAACGCTAGCATTACCTAAAGTAATCGCGGAAACATGATGAGATTGTAAGGCAGGAGCAAAAGAAGATGATTCAGGAATTGCTTTTACGGTTTTAGACTTATTTCCAAAAATCAATTAACTCGTTACTTTTTCAAAAACGCTTCATCTACGGTCGTTTAAAGAGGAAAGGTCAGACATTTTGCTACGGCCAGGTTTGTTTCTTAAATTATAGGCATGTTTTCTTAAATTTGTTTCTTAAATTAAGCTAATATGCCGGGGAATAAATTAAAAAAAAATAAAACCAAAGCAATAAATAAAAAAAAATTTTGGATATAAAAAAATAATGAAGCACAATCATGGTACCGTTTTTAATTTTTAGGAAGTGTTTTTGAAAAATTTGTGTCTTCTTCCTTCCTGTAGTTGTTATTCTTCTGTGTCTATGTGACACTAAGTCTTCGTAATATTCTTCGCGTAGATAGTTTTCTTCTGCGTCTAAGTAACAACAAATCTTCTTATTCTTCACGTAGATGTTTTATGTCACTCGGGACACCAATGTTGGAGTTCAAATTGGCGTACGTTGTAGCGCAATACTGAGTCTCGATCTCAAGTTAGCACACCGATGTAACAGCCAGAAAGAGAGATATATTTTTAACAAGCACACGAATTTATATGGATGCAAAAAAACAAAATGCTAGCATCGACACGTTGGATTGCTGGAAATCGCACCTTCTATTTCCGAAAAACCTGCCTGTTCCAGGACGGAGGAGGAGATGATAAAAAAAATAACGGAAAACATGTGAAAGGATTGGAAAAAGATAAAAAAAAATCACGCTATCGATGAAACATATTGAGAAACAGCCAGATTTCGATGGGAAATAGATTGCACAACGTCCAGCAACGTCCAACGGGCACGTAATCGCCACAATTCTTCCATAATACAAAGATGTGAGAGGAAATGAACCAGCTGAAGAGGAAAATGAATTAATTGAGGCAGTGGTGTAGTTTTGTAGTCTGTAGATGAATATTGGTAAATACTTGATTACGAATTTTTTACCCATATCAGTAGAGTTATTTTAGCAGCAAAAATATTCTAGATTGTTAATATTATGAGAAAATATTTGGCTTTTGTTAGGACTGCACTCCAGACGGGATTTTCAATCTACTGTATTCCATCAATAGCTCGACATTTGGGGTTCGGTTCGGATGTGGAATTATCTTCTGTCTGCGATGCAATCCTAACAAGACCCTAATATTTTTGACAGTTAACTCATTATGGCTGCTTTACTGTAAATTTGAAGTACTTTTGATGAAAAATAAGTTATTAGTGCAGCTATATTTAACATTTTTGGGAATTAAGCTGTAACAACTGTTGTTAAATGAAAGAATGTCATAACGTTACATAGGTAGTGGCATACTGGTATCAGTACTGTACAAATCAGATGTGGGCAAACTACGGCCCGCGGGCCAAGTCCGGCCCGCCGGTTCTTTTATTCTGGCCCGCCTGCTCTTACACAAACTTAAATTCTCACCGTGAATTTAGCGAAGACCTTTTTTTTCTCCTTTAGAGATCATGGATAGCAGTGATTTTCAAAAAATAAGCCTCAACGGTGCAAAATTGGAATAAAAAACGAGGTGAAAACCTCTTATTTTGGAGATCACATTCGCATACATGGATCGTGATCTCCAAAAAAAAAAGAGTCTTCACCTTGTTTTCCAATCAGCGTGCGGCCCGCGGTTTTAATAGTTTTTCCAAATCTGGCTCCTCGTGTGAAATGATTGCCCATCCCTGGTATAAATCCTCAAAAACATGCATAGGTGTAGAAAAAAATTCCTGAATCCATAACGTTACCTCTACCAATAATCCGAAAGTGAACAGTGAACACTATGTTATTGCGATTGCATTATAGTGCTACCTTGCCACAGTGGAATTTGACAGATACTGTACTGGTACATTACTGTTTTGTGTTCTTTCGACCTATGTGCACACTGCACATGTAGTAGATGATACATTTCAAATTTGCAGTGATTCTGATTTTTTTCGCTTCTTTGCAGTTAAATCAGTTAGCCCATAAGCTAAAGATTGATGTGCGGAAATTAACTTCTGTTTTTGTTTCAGATATATTTGTAAGTAGAGCACGTGTGCTTAATTGTTTCGTTAAAAAATTATTTGGGCTACTTTTCGTGGCAATTTGCTACTTTTGCAGTGGGTTTGGGCTACAAACCACCCAAAAAATCTGGCAATACTGATTTAAGCACACTTTTATTGAAAAAGGACGTACGGTACCTGCAGTTAATGCAGTCCCTAATAGACAATACAAAAATATTTTGATGGGCCTACCTAAAAGCGCAAATTTTGCCAAAATTACGTTTATTTCTTGTAAAATTATTTTTCTGTGACCTTAACTTCTCGAGTACAATGCAAATACAACTGCATACAGTGCCTTGATGCTAACAGAGAGTGAAAATATAGCTTCTGTGCAGACAGGGGCGGTGGAACAAAATTTTGCTGGGGGGGGGAGGGGGACGGCGCATCAAAAGCGGATCCAGGAATTTTTGAAATATTGTATTTTTTTGCAGCAGTGAGGTACGGTAATAACTTGGCACTTGTGGAAGGATCTGTGGAAATTCTCCCAAGCAAAAAATTGAAAAGCAGAATGAATTAGGTGCAAAATTTACTGACAATATAGGTACGAAACTAATAAAAAACAAGAGCAAGATCTTATCGAAAATTTGCATTGTGTTCTTAAAACAAAGAGTTGACCCATACAATCTCACAAGGAGTTGACAAATATGTCAAACGATCTACGGACGAAACATGTGCTTACAAGGCGAAGCGACAGCCTGCATCCTAATGCTAACCAGCTCAGCGTGCTAAAATTTCGATTGTTATACACTCCTTTTTATTAAAACAACCTATTGACTTATCGAAAATTTTGACCTCTATCTTCAGGAGCGGACCCAGAAAATTTTGGCGGAGGATGAGGTTTTAAATTAAGTTGAATGTTCACTAAATATAAAGAATTTAGACGTTTAGACCCGGAAAAGGGCGTAAATAAGCTCTTTGAAAATGTTTTGTGCAAGTGGCGTATTCAGAATTTTTTCAGCGGGGTAGAAGGGGAGCACATTCCGGCAGAGTTACTTCAAGGCAAATCGATAAACAAAAACAGCTTCAAGAGGGTAGGGGGGGAATGCTACCCCAAAAAATTTTAAAATTTAAAAAAATTTAGGCAGCATAAATAGCCATTTTAGTGCTTTTTGTACAATTTTTAAGAAAAATTCTGTCTGAATTTTTTACCTCTGAGTTTGAGCCCTTTACCAAAATGATGCAATGATGCATTTTGGTCGCACGTTTTGATTTATGCTTGCTAACTTATAAATGTAAGGATTTTTGTTATTGAAGAGGTTCAAAGTTATGGAAAAATTGTATTCATCAAAAACATTGATGAAAAGTGACTGGTGGGTGATGCATACCACACTTTTCCCCCCTGGATTCACCCTTGCTCATCTCTAGCTGAAACTAGTTGTCACAGTTACCCTGTCTACATGTTTGATTTATATGGGTTTTAAGCCAGTGAGCGAAGTAGAACATTTTTGATGGGGGGGATGTCTTTGTCTACAATTTTGCCTGATTTTTGAACCCAAATGACAAAACAGTGTTGCAAAACAGTATTTATTGTTCATGGGGCGATGTCATTGGTCAATGACCAAATTAAAACAGTGGCGGAGGGCGTTCTGGGTGTTTGCATACCATGCACCAGGATGATAAACAAAAATTATCAACGGGAGAATTTCGAACACTTCATTACCTTTGTTTTAGGCAGGTTTTTGTTTCATAAATGAAACAAGGGGTTTGGGGGGAGAGCAGTAAGCTACTCCAGCGAGGTCCGGGGCAAAGCCCCGAAAGCTATAGCATTTTCTTAAGTCATACTCTCAATCTCAAGTATGATTTTAAAAAGTTTGGAAATCGCTGTTTTTACATATTCTTAGTGCTTTCACTAATGTTGATAAAAAGCTGCTGACATGTTTTACTTTTGATCAAAAATAAACTGTTCTGTCTGTATTAGGCGCATTGAAAAGGTTGCTCTTGATTGGTTTGTGGAGGAATTCATAATGGCTACATGGTATGCTGGAAAGTATCGCCACAGTCCACAGGCTACCGGTACCCACACTCCACAGGATACACGTATACAAAACATTTAACTTTTTACGGTACTTATCACTGGGGGGGTAAGTTTTGGCATTTCCCCCAAGACAATTTTTTCTATGCTGGGGGGGACAACTATTTTTACTGGGAAGGACATGTCTCCCCGTCCCCTCTGTTTCACACACTGCTTTAAGCCCACATCGATGTGGGCTTTTTGCTGTGGGTTTTATGTCAAAATCACTTTTTGAAACTATAACTTCAAAAATTTAACTGTGATGCAGAGAGCCCACAGCTACAAGCCCACATCAATGCAGATTTAAAGCCTACATAAATTGGACATGTGGACAGGGTAACTATGCAGCACCTGATCTACTTTCAAACAGCTATTTTTAAGGACAGAAAGACGGGCGGAATGGACGATTGTATCATCATAAACAGGTTATCAATACTCATTACAACTTGCGATTCTACATTGTGCAATCTTTACCATATTATTCCAAGTAAATTAACGATTTACAAAACAAATTTGCTCGAAAACTGAGTTATTTTTTAATCAGCTATATATAGGCCAACATTGTACGAAACTGATTGAAGCTAGACGTTTTTCCACCTAAAAAGCGTCCCCCCCTGGAAATCTTCTGGGGGGACGCGTCCCCCACCGTCCTCCCTGGTTCTGCCGCCCATGTGTACAGAGCATAATGGAGGTACTGCGCAGGAAGTGGCAGACATTTACTAAACTGACGATTAAATTTTCATATACCGGTAGACAAAATCAAATATAGGAACAGACCCTCACAGAGCCGGCGCCTGAGCAGTCGACTTAGGGGGCTAAGCGTTTATCAGGGGGAGGCCAAAGTTTGAAATTTAGCACAAAAGCTGCTGTCTTCAATAAAGAAAGCTTGTTAATTGGGGGGCTAAGCATGTCGATTGGGGGAGCCAAGCCCCCCCTGGTCCTCCTTTGGCGCCAGCCCTGGACCCTCAGCTTGTTGCATTCGTGCAGGCTGCCGGGCGGCAACCTTGATCGAAGATTACCGTTTTGTATCCAAACTAACTCGCACTGCAAAAAATTTGCTGCACCTGTGAGCACAGTGTTGTAAAATTGCGTAATTACGATATTTGCGTTGTTTGTCTGTGGCGTGATTGCCACGTCGTGTTTTGTTGCCTGCAGACTATTGCACAATTTTGTATTTTTTGCGTTTAGTTCGAACTGCTTGCAACACAGTGCTTTGCATGAGTCGAGATAAGACGACGTGAGCAGTTCTTCTATCCAGCGCTGAACTGTTAAATTAATGTTCAGTTTAACGAGGTGCAGTGTAACCATAGTTCTCTAATATGGTTAGCAAACACCATCACGTGACTGCTCCGTCACGCTTGACTGGGGCGACTTAAAATTAAAGCAGATATCTGTTGATGCAGAGTGCCTGCTGGAAGCAATAGACAATTTTGAAGGGGAAGTGTGGAGGGAAGAGTGGGGAAATGCGTTGGGGTGAGGGGAAGCGTGGGAGGAGGTGGGAGGTGTAGGGAGTGTGGGCAAGTGTGTTGGGAGGTGTGGAAAAGTGTCTTGGGGTGTAGGGAAGTGTGGGGATAGGTTTAGGGAAGTGTGTTGAGATGTAGGAGAGTGTATGGGATGAGTGTGGGGAAGTATGTTAAGGCTTGGAGGGAGATGAGGAAAGATGTGGGGGGTGTAAAGAAGTGCAGGGGAGGTGTGGGAGAGTTGGGGAAGGAAGGGTTGGAGTCGGAGGAGTTGGGATCGAGGGAGTTGGGGTCGGAGGAGTTGGGGTCGGAAGGGGTTGGGTTCGGAGGAGTTGGAATCGCGAGGGGTGGGTTGGGGGAGTTGGGGTTGGGGTCGGAGGGGCTGGGGGAGTAAGGGTTGGGTGGCAGGGGCGCACCCAGCAAGTTTCAAAGGGAGGTTCTAAAAAAACATCTGATCCTGCACTCAGGAGCGAATCCAGAAAATTTTGGTAGGGGTGATGAAATTTTGAATTAGGTTGAATGTTAACTAAATACAAAGCCGTTAGACCCAAAAAAGACGTAAAAGGCCCTTTGAAAGTTGTTTTCATGTCTGCAGCATATTCAGAATTTTTTCAGTGAGGGGGCACCAAATTTTTACATATTTTTAAGCGTATTTTCGGAAGAATTATGTTGAAGCATATTGAAAATAAAAAAGGTTGTGGGGGGTTCAGGGGCATGCCCCCCCGAAAATTTTTTAAAAATTTACATACTGCAGTGGCCATTTTGATACTTTTTGAACAATTTTTACGCAAATATTGTTTAAATTTTTTGCCCCTAAATCTGAGTGTTTCCCAAAATATAACGCATTTTGTTCGTATATTTTCGATTATGCGTGCTTTGAGCGTGAAGCTTATTGTTATTGAAAAGGTTCAAAATTAAGGAAGAATTGTATTCATCAAAAACATGTTTGAAAATGGCTGGTGGGGGAATTCATTCCTCACATCCCCCCCCTGGATCCGCCCCCGCCCACACTGATAACAATGTCTCTTACCATTACTCCAACCAGCCGGTTTGGCTTCAGTATGATGTAAGGCAAATTCTGTCACAGCTGTTTTGAAATAACAGCACGTAGCCTACTGCGCTAGCACAGTTTGGACATTTCACTTTAAAAACAAGAGATCGGTTTCAAAAGGGTGGGTTCGACCCCCCACCCCCTGGGTGCACCATTTTCGGGAGGTTTGGGGTTGGGACGGTTGGGGTTAGGTGAGTTGGGGTCGAGGGAGTTGGGATCGAGAGATTAATGGTTGGGGGAGTTGGGGTCGGGGGTGGGGTCGGAAGGGCTGGAAGGGTCATCAACCCCCCATGACCCCAACTCCCCCGACAACCTCTCCTGACTCCAACTCCCCCAACCCTACCGACCTCCACCTCAACTCCCCCACCCCTCCCAACCCCCCCAACCCCAATTCTCCCAACCATAACTCTCTGACTCCAACTCCCCCAACCTCAACTCTCATGATTCCAACTCCCCAACCCCAACTCCCCCGACCCCAACTCCCCCGACTCCAACTCCCCGACCCCAACCCCAACTCCCCCGACTCCAACTCTCCCAACTCCCCCCCAATCATAACTCTCCCACACCCGAACACACTTTCTTACACTCTCCACACTCACCCCATACACTCTTCCACACATTCCTCCACACTACACCCCTCACATCTCTTCTTACCTTCTCCCACACCCCCATACCTTTCTCCTCACCTCCCCCATACCCCAACACACTTTCCCACTTTCACCTCACGCACTCTTCCACTCCTGCCCCCCACACTTCTTCACCCCCCATCTCCCTTTACCTTCCCTACACCCCCCATACCTTCCCCCTCACTCCCCCACACACTTCCCCACACTCACCCCATATACTCTACCACACCTCCCCCCGCTTCTTCACTCCCCCACATCTTCCTTTACCTTTCCCCATACTTCTCTTCTCACCTCCCCAACACATTTCTCCACACTCACCCCATGCACTTTCCCATAGGCTACTTCCCCCTCACTTGTTCAAACCCCCATCTCCTCTTCCTCACACCCCCCATACGTTTCCCCTCACCTATTCCCACACCCCGACGCACTTTCCCACACTCACCTCCATACACTCTCCCACACCTCTCCCACACTTATTTACACCCCCCATATCTCCCCTTACCTTCCCCCAAATCCCCCATACCTTTCCCCGCTTCTTTCCTCACCTCCCCCACGTCCCAACATACTTTCCCACGCTCACCCCTTACACTCTCCCACACCTTCCGCCACATCCTAACACACTTTCCTACACCTATACCTCATCTTCCCTTACACCCCAACACACTCTTCCACACTTCCCCACCCCCCTAAACCTCCCCCTCACTTCCCTTCACTTTCCCTCACACTTCCCCGCACCCAAACACTATTCCCCACTTCTACCCCTCACTTCCTCTTAAACATTGTCTATTGCTTACAATACAGTTGCACCTGAGTTATCCGCATAACCAATTTTGAGTCACCTCATTGAAGCGTGTCGGTTGAATAAAGAAACAAAAATGAGAAAGAGTTTGCTAACCTCTATAGAGAACTCTGGTGTAACTATTTTATGTTTCTATCTTTTATGTTTAGAGATAATAGCTTACGTTTAAGTTTATTTGAGCCTAATAAAGGTTAATCATTCGTCATAATTTCAGGTCAATCAAATAAACTTAAATGGATAGCAAGTGTCTTAGGCCCCAAATTTTCGACACACATGTTAATGCTTCTAATAGTGCTAGAAAGTTGAAGCATTGGAAGAAAATGTTCGACAATTATGTGGCGCGCATTAATGAAGTAACAGATCAGGATAAGCTGGACATTTTGATCAGCCTGTTGGATACGTCCGTTTATGGCTATATCAATGAATGCGAGACTTTTGACATTGCGATGGCTCGGCTAAATAGTGCGTACATTAAGCCTGTAAATGGAGTTTACGCTATAGACATCGTCTTAACACCTGTCAACAAAAGCCTGGAGAATCTCTCGAAGACTTTTTGGAGCGGTTAAAATTTTTAAGTGTCGACTGTAATCATACGGACTCGACATCAGCCCAGATTAAAGAAGCAGCCATACGAGACGCTTTCATTTCCGGATAACAATCAGGGCACATTAGGCAGAGAATACTGGAAGACAATGTTCTACGTCTAAATGATGTCTTTGACAGAGCCCGGCGACTGGAAGATGCCCGCCGAAATGCCAGCTCATACGAAATAGTGCAGAGTCGTAGACTTGCGGAAAATACTGCTGCCTTAAGGGCGAATAAGGATGAAAAATTAACCAACGCCGAAAGCTGTTCGGTATTGAAGCAAGCGTCCTGTTTCTTTTGTGGTCGTCCCGTTCACAAAAGAGTTACTTGTCCAGCAAAGCAATCCACTTGCCAAAAATGTGGGCGAAAAGGCCACTATGCCAAAATGTGTCGTTCAACTCAACGAGGAACATTTCGGTCTGCAACAGCGGTAGCTGATGACAATCTCGATTCCCAGCTTGCTACGTTGTCTTCCGCGTCAACTGATGACGAAGAAAAGGTAAATATGTATGTTTTGGTTAATGGGACGCTGGCAAACTGCCTGTTGGATACCGGGGCCAAGCATAATCACATAGACAATAAATTTAGGCAACGGACGAAAATTGATGTAGTAGGAGAGCAACATGAAAGTGGATTTGGCCGTTAAAGGCGCTTCTGTGAAGACCCAAGGCGTATGCTCAACATTTGTTGATTTGCAAGGCCGTGAATATTCAGATGTCAACTTTTCAAGAATGGACGGTTTGTTGTGGGATGTTATTCTGGGGCGAGATTTTTTATGTAAACACAAAAGTGTAAGCTTTATGTTTGACGGCCCCCAGCCACCGTTGAATCTGGGTGCATTAAAGCCTCTTAAAGGTGTAGAGCCTGCACGACTGTTTGAACATCTAACCCCGAACTGCAAACCTGTGACTTCCAAAAGACGCAATTATTCAAAAGCTGACCGATCGGTTATCTCCAATCAAGTGCAGCAACTTTTGGATGATGACATTATCGAGCCCAGTTTGTCACCATGGCGGGCGCAAGTGGTGGTAGTAAAAGGTGAGCACCACAAGAAACGAATGTGTATTGACTACAGCGAAACGATTAACAAGTATACGTACTTAGATGCGTATCCGTTGCCAAACGTACAGAACATCATCAATGAAGTGTTGCAATACAAGTGGTTTTCAATCTTAAATTTGCGAAGTGCCTATCACCAAGTATTGCTCTTTCCTGAAGAGAAGAAATATACTGCGTTCGAAGCTGACGGGCGCCTTTAACAATTCAAACGAGTTCCGTTCGGCTTAAAAAATGCAGTTCCTTGCTTTCAACGCATAGTAAATGAAATAATTTCTGAGTTCGAATGTAAAGGTACTTTTGCGTATCTAGATGACATTACCATTTGTGGACATACTCGTGAAGAACACGAAGATAATTTGAAATTATTCTTGAAAGCTGCTGAAGAATGTAACCTCACACTAAATGAGGATAAGTGCGTTATGCAGTGAATTCTGTAAAGCTGCTGGGTTATCAAATTTCGGATGAGATTTTGCAACCAGACACTGATCGCGTAGCACCAATACTTGAACTGCCAGCTCCTACTAATTCCAAAGAACTTCAACGTATCGTGGGTATGTTCTCTTATTATGCGCGGTGGCTGCCTAAGTTTTCGGACAAAATTAAACCCTTAACTAATGCTGTTGAATTTCCCTTAAGTAATGAGGCTGAACAAGCTTTGAAATTGCTTAAGAATGATTTAGCTACTGCTGCCTTGCATGTGATTGACGAACATTTGCCTTTCGTAATCGAAACAGACGCCTCGGACAATGCTGTTTCGGCAACCTTAAATCAAGAAAATCGCCCAGTTGCATTCTGTTCCAGAATGCTTAATAAGAGCGAGAAATATCATTCTAGCATAGACAAAAAAGCCTGCGCAATTGTAGAAGCTGTTAAAAAATGGAAACATTTTTTGTCAGGACGTCACTTCAAAATTATTACGGACCAGAAATCAGTATCTTTTATGTATGGCTCTACTAGTTACGGCAAAATTAAGAACGAAAAAATAATGCGTTGGCGAATGCTTTTAAGTGAGTTTGACTTTGAGATTGTACATCGGGCAGGAAAATTTAATAATGCACCGGAAAATTTAATAGGGCCTATCACGAGCATATTGTGCCAGTACGTATGACAACACGTTAACTGAAATTCATGAATCGTTGTGTCATCCGGGAATTACCCGGTTTTATTATTTTGTTCGAATGAAAAACCTACCTTATTCCATCGATGATGTTCGCAAAGTTGTAAATAAGTGTCGTATATGCGCCGAGATTAAGCCAAACTTTTGCAAACCGCCTAATGCGCAACTAGTTAAAGCCACACAACTATTAGAACGACTAAGCCTGGACTTTGAAGGCCCATTGTCGTCTTTCAGTAAAAACCGATGCATCTTAACGATTGTTGACGAGTTTTCACGCTTCCCATTTGCTTTTCCTTGCTCAAATATAGATGCAAGGACAGTTATTGCTTGTTTGAACCAACTGTTTGCTATTTTCGGAATGCCTAGTTATGTGCACACTGATCGAGCTGCTACTTTTCTATCGCAAGATTTATTGTCTTTTTTTCGGCGTGGTGGTATTGCTTGTAGCCGTACTTCTGTGTATAACGCACCCGGGAATGCCAGTGCGAGCGGTATAACGGAGTTATATGGTCTGCCATCAGGCTGGCATTACGGTCTGGTAAACTCGATATACGACAATGGGAACTAGTGATGCTCTCCACTCTATTCGTTCACTGCTTTGTACTGCCACAAATCAAACTACTCATGAGCGTTTATTTAACAATGAGCGGAAATCGTCTTTCGGAACTTCTGTGCCTACTTAGCTCAGTGCTCCGGGTTTAACATATCTGAAGAGACACGTTCGAGCGAGTAAATATGAGCCAGTGGTTGACGAGGTTCATCTTGTGCATACTACACCAAACTACGCTGTGGTTCGCTTACCGAGTGGTCGTGAGACAACTGTATCGTTACGAGATATAGCTCCTTGTAATTCTGAAGAACCTGTAACTGATAATGACGCTAGTGTAAATGATGATCGTACTATTGACGTTAATCTAAATGATTCTGAAGTGATCGACAACAGCCGGGAAAATGAATTCTCTAATAGCCCTGCGCCTGAAAATTTGGAGAATCCTTCTCCAGAACAACCCCGACGGTCTAATCGAACGAGAAAAGCTGTCGATAGATACGGAGCAGTACCTTATGTGTGATTTCGTTTTCGGGGGGGAAGGAGGGGCGAGGAGAATGTTGTGAAATCGCGTAATTACGATATTTGCGTTGCTTGTCTGTGGCGTGGTTGCCACGTCGTGTTTTGTTGCCTGCAGACTATTGCACAATTTTGTATTTTTTGCGTTTAGTTCGAACTGCTTGCCGCTCGCAGTTCTTCTATCCAGCGCTGAACTGTTAAATTAATGTTCAGTTTAACGAGGTGCAGTGTAACTGTTTTATGTTTCTATCTTTTATGTTCAGAGATAATAGCTTACGTTTAAGTTTATTTAAGCCTAATAAAGGTTAATCATTCGTCATAATTTCATGTCACAAAGTTAAAAAGAGAAAAAATTAACTAGTTTCGAAAAAGACTAAAGGGGGGATTATATTCACTAAAATAATTTCTGGTCCACTAAAATAATCGGAAAAATAACAAGCTTTGTTCAGCATAATGATGCAGAATGTGATTTCTTTTTCAAGCAAGGTGCATCATCCGACACATAGTCATAATCAAAGCTATCCGTTAGTTGAACACAACCTTATTGTAAAATTGTAAAACTTTTTTTTTTTAATAAGTTCTTTTAAAAGTTTTTATTTTTTGTTATTTTTAGTATCTTATCTGTTTTTTGTGGTGTTTGCAGGTAAATATTTTACTTTATATCCGTATAAGAACAGTTAACATGCGGAAAATTCCGTAAGCAATCTCATTTTTTATCTCATTTCAAAATATACCACGAGCAAACGTTTGCTTAACGTTTGGTCACTTGGTATCGCGTTGTAGAAGCAGGCTAGGGCCAGGCAGTCCAATGCAGTTGTGAGGCTAATAAAGTGTTTTTGAATTTTTGTTCAACAGCTTTTTTTCATTTAAAAGATTACATCTGAAACTGGTAGGAACACTTTTGTGTTTCGAACATTGTAGAAAAGGTGTATAGTCAACAGCATTTAAAGTAGGCCAAGATCGAAAGTGGAAAGTAATAAAGAGAAAAAGTGATATTTGATCTTTTTTTTTACGGAAAAGGGAAAAGTGAGTCAGCCTTTTGATATTTTTGTTTTAAACTGCCCATCATGATATGCTATGCCGTTGATACCGACATTCTCCACTTTGCCTAACCTGAAGCACCCCCATTAGCATCAAAATAAGTTGACGCTGTCGTTGTCAACTGAGTCTGAAGAGAAAAGTATCAATTTGACGTTATCGATTGATCGATATTCTCTACTTTTTATTTTTGTTATCGAATGTAGGAATTCGCTCCTTTTTTTTGAGGTATCGAATATCGAATTATTCTTTACTTTTTCATTATCGATTTCCAACCTTGGCCCGCTGGCACTTACAGAAATATAAACGCCTATCGTAAATCAAGACCTTTTTTACTCTTCTTCACCACTTTTCAGTAGAAAACTGGACATCTAAGGCCATGTAGAATTTTTTTGCTATCTCAATAGTGCGGCCCTCGGCTTCAAATTTTTTTCAAATGTGGTCCTTGGTGTGAAAAGTTTGCCCACCTCTGCTGGTCTAACCTATCGTTCATTGCTTATGATGACAGTTGAATCTATGTTGTCAAAACGCCTGGTTAAACAATGCACCAATTCTTTTCCCTTATTCAAAACTGCGTTAGTTTTTACCCTCACGACAGCAAGTTTTCAACACAAAAGACAACGCGATTCATAAAAAATAGCTTCACATCAAAACAAAAGTATTAATTATCATTTTAAGGTCAACTTGCAAAATAAAATAACAAGTTAGTGGTTTTCGTGAAACCAGCATGACTATAGTTTTGGCCTGCGGTTTTGATTTCAACAGCTCAGGCGACGATGTCTTTACAGTACTTATAAAGAAGAAAAGTTCGCATGAATTACAGGACTGTTTTACATGGAGTTGGTCCAGTGGTCGGTGCACTGGACTCCGGAGCTGGCTTCGTGGGTTCGATGCACAACTACGACATCTTCTACGATGCGCATAATTTATTAACATAAAATTATGTGGCTTGGAAAAAATTAATAAAAAGAAAATTACAGGACAGCTGGAATGTGGGTTCTTGTTGCAAAGTATGGATTTGAAAGCAGCTCATCCACTTGGAAATAATTAAGCTTGTTAGCTAGTCAAAAAGTGATTACTGTACTATATGTTGTTGAGATGAATATCATTCCCATCTTTGTGTCAGCAAAAAATAATCCCATGGTCCGACGGCGCAGAATGCATTTCAGGCATATACGGCGACTGATCTCTTAAGTTTATGTGAGTTGAGATAACAGTTGTGCCCCCAGAAACCGACCAATTTGGTGCACAGTCGTGTAAGCTGTAGCTACATCGGATGGCAGCTCATTCTATGTTGATTATTCCACATGTTTCTGAATTGCAGTTGTCGTTTCTGCAGCATTTCGCACAGCATTCTCTAAAAAGTATCTCAGTTAATAAGAAAGCTGTAAGCTTACTAACTAACTTTTCTAGACCCACATATTTTTTGGGGGTCGCGGGGGCAGCTGTTCGAATGCATATCGTCAGCTATAGAAGTGGTAAACTCTGGTAACTTCAAAATTGGTTTTCACAACTTCCCTACTTAATGCTTGGCATTAAAGTAACAAAAACAGAACAGCACTTATCTTATTCAGATTTTCAAAAAGATATCCATCAAACAAGTTGCAATATTGTTATCAACCTATAGCAACAGGCACCCGCAAAAGGGCCAAATGCTCTTCGAGTAAAACAGTGGCCTTTAGTTAGAGTAGATTCATAACCTTATTAGGGTAAATGCTGTTCTTCATTGAACGAGACCGCAGTACCAAGCAACTGCTAATGGCTTCTATATTAGCTTTCCCTACGGCTTCGTCAACTTGTTTATTTGATCTTCGACCCTAAGTCATAGATCATTTAGAAACTGTACATTATCATTGATATTATACACTCATTGTAAAAATCTTAAGTTTACGTTAGATTTTATGAGGATTGTAAGTTTCAACAGTTGTTTGATCTTTGACGCAAGTCCCGTGACCTGAAATGTCCAATCATAGAGCAAGATCACATAATAGCATATACCTTTTCCACAAGCTTGAAGTTTCCGTCAGTATTTATTTAGATTTTTCAAGCTTTCGTAAATTTCAACAGTTTTATGACCTTCGACCTCAAATCACACCACACAAAGCGTCTATCATTCGTACAGTGCAAGAACATGAAAATTTTAAGCAAGTGCAAGAACACAGTGCAAGAAATTGAAAATTTAAACACAGTGCAAGAACAAGGCACACCAACCTGAAAATTTTAAGCTTCTATTTTTTTCCAATCCGCTTAGCAAAACAATATATTAGCGTATTTGACCTTTGACCCCAAGTCACGTGACTTAAAGTATTTGCCTATATTGCGCATATTTTTGGTACCCTCATTGAGACACATATACTCCAAAAATGTGAAGATCGTACTTGTAGCCTTTCAAAAGTTATTAGATTTAAAAATTTTCTAATTTGACCTTTAACCTCGTCACCGCTTCCCACAAAAGTTGTCAGACACAAGTTCGCGATGAGGTCTATTAAACCTATAGCACCATCCTTTCAGAAGCCATAGGCTGCACATAAGCTATTTAAAAAAAATACATATACATACTTTTTGTCTTGTGATACTGGTGCGTTACGTTTTAGTGGATGGTCTTGTATGCAATTTAAATTTGCCTTAAGATAGTTGCTTAATGTCATAAGGGGTCTTGTTCCAACGCTTTGCACGACCAATTAAGATGGTTTTTGAGTTGTAGAAGTTGAAAAACGTGGTAGATTAATCGTCAGTTTTGTTTGGAAAATTTCGAGAGGAGTAGGGATGTGAATCCAAGATGTTAACAAAATAATTACAAAAGCAGTTGGGTAGTTTATTTTGGGTGTACTAATTCATTAGCATGGGGATTTTGATTGATGTAAATGCTCTATTTAGTTTAGTATTCGTAATTTGTAACATAGTGCAAAGTTAGCAGAGGATTTAATGGTAGATACTACAATATCTTAATCTGGGAATCATGCCCAGTTGCCCACTGATCGAGATAATCTTGATTAAAGGTGAATAATATAAGGTTTAAATGTGTAAGTTTCTCATCGATCAAAATACCCAGTTATTTAACAGCCTCCAAAATTTTAAGCATGCTATTATCAAAAAAAAAGTAAGGCGGGGAGGTGGGGGGGGGGGGGGTGCACGAAGAAAGGAGATGCATTTAATGTGAGGAGAGTATTTTGAACAAGCAGGCAAATTCACTTGTGCATTTGGTAAAGGCTCTTAAGGGGGTTCCCCCACCTTAAAGTGGCTGAGAGTTAGATGACAGCTCTTTAGAAAACTCATTGCATAACATCAGCAGCTCCCTCAAAAAGCAGAAGAATGAGTTTCAGTGGGACCGAGCAGTTTACCCGCCGTGGTGGCCCAATTTAACGAAAGACTTGCAAACAGAACGTGTAGCTCACGCGAGAGAGAGAGACAAGTTTGGCCGAACCACTAAAGTTCAATCAAACCCTGGCTAACTGCCGCGCCCCAAAATAAGCATAGTTATATTTTGCAATAAACAGCTCTTACCTGATGGTGTACTGGTCGGCTAATTTTTGTTCAATCCATGGAGTGACGACAAAACATGTAAAAGATGCGCAAAGATTCAAAGGCAAACACTGAGTGAGCACCATCGTGTAAGCTGTTAGAACAACATAGAGTCAGTTGTTTGTGGCATTGGCATATGGCTATAATAGCCAATAAAGGCAACAACACGAGTATCGATAATAAAAACTTTTCATGATGCCATCACAGTAAATAACAATTTTTTTTATTCTGGCTGCATATAGTATCTACAGCTATATCACTGCGCAAAGAAACAATCATTAACGCCCGTTGAAAAAAGCTACGGCTAATTGCACCACATTATCCATGTTTTTATTTGTTTGAAGAGTTCACATTCGTTAACATTAATGCAAACGAGCTAGAGCAAGAAGTCCAATCGGTGTGTTAATGCTATACGATGTAAACCAAAACAGGATACTTCATACAATTAAAGTAGCCTACAATCGGTTTCCGCGTTTCTGCGATCGAAGTGAGTTTAGCCTAGAAACAATGCCACGAACCGGCCAGTATGCTGAGTTGTTTGGCACATACCTATTGGTGCCGGAGGTCTGGGCTTCGATTACCGAGCCGGTCAAATCATCACAGTGTCACCAACGGCGCGCCGCCGCTGCGAAATTTCTTCAGAGCTGTGTGGCCCACGCGCTGAGCCTCGGAGATGGGCCCCGACACTCGATACGCGTTTTGGCGTAATAACGCGAGTATAATGAAGATTTGAACAATGCCTCGAGTTGAAGTACCATTGCTACAAGGTTTGCGCGACAAGTTGTCAGAAACGTCCGTCGCGGAGCGGATAGTGGAAGCTTTTAAACCTGCCAAACGTTAACAATTTTACGGATGAATATACGGTTCTAGTTCGTGCGAGATACCCCGTAAGAACTGCTTTGCGTTCTTTTATCCTATTTGAACAACAAAGATATTTGAACTACAAAAATGCGAGTGTATGGGTTTCATCATGTGCTTCTACACACAGTGCTACGCAGCTGAAAGCGAATGCTTTTTAGGCGTGTTTTTAAGCATATTAAGATAGAAACTGCGCGCCCACAATCTAGGAAATTACGAAAACGATAATTATTTTTGTTTATTTTGAGTCCCTGCAGGTTTATTTCGGGCTTCTGGGCTCCTACCATTTTCCTTGAAAAACACTAATCAAAAAAAAGTATGATACAATAATTATTTCTTAATATTTCCGTTGTATATACAGTATAAATATTTGACCGAGTGGTAAGAGCGTCCGCCTCTGAAAATGCAGACTTTGGTTTGATTTCGAGTCGGTCGTAACCTAGGACGGTAACATTGGCATTCACAGCTTTTCTTTTTGACACTCAGCACTAAAGAAACAGGTGGAGGACTAGACTGCAGACTTGGACAAGACAACCAGATAATGCTAGTTGTCTGATTAAAGCGAAATGGCGGTGATCTAATTCTAATCTAATTTGTGGAATATTTCTATGCTGTAATTTTAATTCTTATCTAATTTGGTAAAGCTGAAAAAAATTTAGTTGTTCAACTCTGTTACATAGGTGGCCAGCAATTCCTAAGCCAGCTCGTTATAGCGCATCGATCGCTTTCTAGTGATAGGAGGATAAATATGATACTACACACAAACACCAAAACAAATGCTTGCAATGAACAATTTGTGTACACCGCTCTGCTTATTCTTATTTGTGGTTTTCATGACAAGGTTGCCTATGCTGATAAATGTATAATTAAACCAACACCGTTAAAATGTTGCTTTTGACATCTTAAAATTATGGATTGTCTTGCGAGAGATGCACGAAAATTTGAGAAGTTTAGGAGAGTTGGAGCATAAAAAACTGTGCAGTTGAATAAGCTAGATATGGTTATTAACCGGTAATCAGTTTACTGGAAGTATGCACTACTAAGCTAGAATTTTTTTTACCTGTTCCTTTTGTTGGCATGCGGTTGAGAACACCAGTAACTTCATAGCGCCAGCAACCGTAATGCTCAGGACAAATAACAGGTTCAAGTTGGTTGATAGAATTACTCAGAAAGAAGGAGTCATTTAAAAATTTTAAATGAGATGTGATTTTAGGAACAGAACCAAGGGTCTGATGAAAATTACCCTCTTGACAAATTAAGCACGACACGAATGTACTAAGAGATACAAAGAAAGTTATTCCTAATATGATATGTTGACCTCTTCCCATTTCGAAAGCAGCAACAAACTACAAAAACAAAAATTTTTTGTTTGGTTGTGGTAACTGCATTGCAATATATGTCAACAACCTGAAAAAACTCTTTGTATCAAGCCGATTTGTCGATAGAAAAGCAACGGTGACATTTGAAGCGCAGTGACTGTATGGGAGTATTGGGAGTATCATGCTTTGAAGGCATATTTTATTAGTGCAGTTTATTGCAGTGTCAAGGTAGCATTGCGATGACACTGTTAGCTGTCAAGAACGTATAGACTATATTTTATTGGTTCGTACGTTTTTGTAGCCCTTAAATTTATGTTTTCCTTTTAAAAGTTTGAAAAACTCTGAAGAGTCTAAAATTTTTGCGCTTTGGTGGTTAAGTATATTCACTAAAAACCACTCTGGAACTAAAAACTTCAAAACTATTTCCACCAAATCAGCGATTTGATAAAAAGACACTTCGCGCTTCAGTGCACAGAAAAGGTATTTGATACCTCATTGAATTTTCAAAAACCCCAGTTCAAAAACTGCTTATTACAAGAAGTAAATTCGTGACAAACGATCAACTTTTTTTCAATGCTCTCTGAGCTAGTATAACCCAGGGTTCCCACGCTAGTCTTGAAAATATGGAAAAATATTATTACGTTTTCCAGGCTGAAAAAGTTTGAAAAAATTTTTTTTTCTTAAATGTTGGTATGGAAAATGAAAATATCTTTCCAAACTTCTTCCCGCAGTTTGATAATGATTGTTTGTACGTTTTTCCCCTTTTTAGTGTGTAATCCGGGCATGTCATTGAGAGTCGATATTCGCTGAATAATAGCAGCCAGTCACCGTTCGTAGAATGCTGGTTTTGTAGTTCCTTTTGCCACTCAAATTTTGCAATATTAATTTGATTGCAATACTCTATTATAATTGCAATATTAAGATGCTTCAGCAATCAATGTTGGGTTTGTTGCAGAGCAGAAGTTTAAGCGTTTAAACTTGTCTCGACTTGACCTCGACTTGACGTTGCTGACAATTGAAAAAGAAACCAAAGGATTTCTTGTTGCAATTGTTAGGAAGCTTTTGGAAAAATGTCCTTTGAATTATAAGTTATTTCGCAACATGGAATGGTTAAGTCCACTGAAGATGATTGCGAATTCCAGAATCTGTATTGATCAGTTAACAAGATGTCTGCCAAGTGATGTGTATCGCAGGAAGGATGAGGGCTGACAAATGTGACAAAGCAATAGCGGAATAAAGAAATGTTTTGGAAAAGAAGAAAGAAACTATTGCAGATTACAATGGAAGACGATCGGATCAGTTTTTTTCTTCGCATGTATCTACTACAAGTGCGTGTGAGAACTTATGGGTCGTTGCTAAAAAAGTTCTTTTATTGTCTCACGGTCAAGCATCTGTTGAGCGTGGATTTTCGGTCAACAAAAATCTATCTACTAACATGGAAGCCAAATCAATCATTTCCAAACGTATAAATGTTGATCATGTGAGATCAATGAGTAAAGTTGTTAACGTCCGAATTGATAAAGAGTTTTGGAGGTCTGTTTGTGTAGCTAGAAGGCGGTATGAACTCTATTTGGAATTGGAAAAAAAGGAGAAGGAAGAATCAGCTGTAACCAGAAAAAGAAAACTAGTTGCAGAAGAAATCAACCAACTACAGGTAAAAAGAAGCCGCATTAAAACCAGTTTCAAACAGTTGCTCAACTCTGCTGATCGTTTGGCTCTGCAAGCAGAGAAAGAACTCAAGATAGATTCTTGTGAAATCGAATGCTTTTAGAAAATCTGCTCAACCTAAGCAAACTGAAATAACTTAACTGGACAAAGATATTGGACAGAAAAGAGATGACCTAAAACGACCTTTAGAATTCGTTTTTTTTTTTTTTATTCTTAGTTTGTTACTTTAGTTTTCAATTTTAGTTCTTTTTTCGCCAATTTTAATTCTTTTTTCGCCAAGATACTGTGGAATGGCCATATGGTCTTCGAGACCCTGCCACCAATGCTTACCACATCAAGGTGTGAAACTTTTCAATGCTGAACGTCCAGCAGAGGAACTGGAAATACTATTTGTACAAGTCTTTTTGCCTCACTTGAACCAAGACTTCCTATTGCAAGGTGGACGCTTCACCATTATGCCATAGCGCTAATTAGTGATCTTCGGCAGCAATAAAGCAGCTGTAACAAATTAACAATACAGCTGAAACACAACAACCGTGAAAAAAATTGGCTAGGTACAGCATATTACTATGACACGTTCTGTCAAGTGGTAGATGATTCGTTTAATAAACGAAATGACTAGTACGCTTTTTTTCTGGCAAGAGTAGAAAAGTAATAAGGGTAGGTTGATATTTGAAAAGTTTTGTTAAAAACGTTGAAAATCTTTACAGTCTGAGTTAGATTTAGGTGGTCGGGTACTCAATCCTCACATTTTGATTAGTTTTGGACAACTTTATGAGTGTCGCAACTATTTTTTAAACTAAAGGTGTTTGGAAAAACTTGTACGGCTCTATAATTCGTCTATGCAGCCTTATTTCTGCATTTCTATAAACTCCTTATATTTTCTGCGTGTACCTGTATATCAAAACTCACTAGGTTTGAACTACATGTGTTCATCAACGTATTTTAGTAGGCTTATACTAAAAGTATGCATCTTGTTCTTTGCACAGCGATTTTGTTTTCTACGCTTTTTGTCAATTTGTTAAAACCATTGGTGGTTGTTAATTTCGTGAAAGCAGTGGTAAGATAATTGAATATGGTAGCGGAAACCTGTACTTCTGTCGTATTCGTCAAAAATTAGGTCTTAAAAAAGTTTGGAAAACGAAACTCAAAATTGCGTGGGAACCCTGATAACCGCTAAAATGAAAGAGACCAATTTGACTCTAAGCAACATGAGCTTGAATATACAGTATCTTCAGTGGCAATCTGTCTAACTTTGTGGAGTCGCCTTAAACTCTCAGACGCGTTTGCTATGATATTAACTGCAGCAAGATTTGTTGAACTGCCTGCTTCTGAGTATTAAATGCTGTAGTAGGTCTATCAGTTGTTCCACCTTTAAGTGCTCTGGTTTAGTAACCAACTCAGTTTTAAGAAAACTCTTGTTTTAAAGACGAGATCTTTTTTGTTTCTGTCACGAGATCATGAATTAAACACACGTGTCCATAACTGGAAGAATTTCAACAATCATTGCTATTATAAAGTAACAAAAAACTGAATGCCATGTTTTGATTTTGAAGTGTTGCGACATTTAAAGGTATTATTTTATTGTTCTACTGCCTTCGTGTTCTTGTGATTCATTGTACGATGAGCTATTATGTCTCGATATTGAATTTCATTTCACAGCGGTCATTGTAAATAGTTCCTACTATAACCAAAGTCTCGTCAGCCTTGCTACGCACAGCCAATCCAGGCTAAACTCATTCCAGACTGTAAAGACTCTGTTTTTGCATTGCTTTACCTGTACATCTCGACTTCATCTCTTTTCTAGGTTGTGCCCTATTTTTGGCAGGCGACTGGCCCCAAACAACGATTCCCAATGAAAGAACCTATAACCACTAACCCACAACCAAGTTACCGTTAGCCTAACTAGCCCACATCACTAGAAGCCCCCATGGTAACCCACTCATTTGCAGCTGCAGACGCGTTTCGACCTTACTATGGTCTCATCAGTGCAGCATAGCAACCTCCCACCTTCCTAAAAAAAAAAAAATTCTAACCTTCAAAAGAACTACACACTCCAAATCTAAGCCTCTCCTCGTTCTGCTCAAGGTAGAACATTTGAAATAAAACCTTGAAGAAAATAATACAGGCTGGCTGGATTAATCCAGCCTGTATTATTTTCTTCAAGGTTTTATTTCAAATGTTCTACCTTGAGCAGAACGAGGAGAGGCTTAGATTTGGAGTGTGTAGTTCTTTTGAAGGTTAGAATTTTTTTTTTTTAGGAAGGTGGGAGGTTGCTATGCTGCACTGATGAGACCATAGTAAGGTCGAAACGCGTCTGCAGCTGCAAATGAGTGGGTTACCATGGGGGCTTCTAGTGATGTGGGCTAGTTAGGCTAACGGTAACTTGGTTGTGGGTTAGTGGTTATAGGTTCTTTCATTGGGTATCGTTGTTTGGGGCCAGTCGCCTGCCAAAAATAGGGCACAACCTAGAAAAGAGATGAAGTCGAGATGTACAGGTAAAGCAATGCAAAAACAGAGTCTTTACAGTCTGGAATGAGTTTAGCCTGGATTGGCTGTGCGTAGCAAGGCTGACGAGACTTTGGTTATAGTCGAAACATTAATTTGTCCCTTGCAAATTTCTCATCTAAATAGTTCCTGTTTTGCAATAGTTCATGTTTTTTGAGATATGTGACTGTTTCGCCGTTAAAAAATGCCTCAGACTACATTAAAAAAAATAAAAATAAAAAGTCTCTGCAAGAATTTCTAACCGGTCAGTTAGCTCATTTGTCAAAACATTGATGTCATGAACATAGATAGCATTAGTGGATTCAGGAGAGGACACAGAGCTCAAACCTCCTCAAACTTTTAGTACCAATTAGGTCATCTATGCTTTCAAAGCTCAAAACTACAAAATAAGCATTTTTTTACTCATAGCACTCTTTAAAAAATATCACAATCCATCCTCGTATTTTTTATTTTTTTAATTTTCAAAATTATCAATAGACGCTTCTCACACTAACGCTCAATCAAGCGTAACGAAGTGGTTTTAAAAAGTTGCCATTAAATCGAGTTCGCATAAGGTAAACTATAGTAAATCGCTGTTTTCCGTTGTTTTTTTTTTTTTTTTTGTTCAAATAAAAGCTAGTTTAATGGTAGCAACGGCTAATAATGGAAGAACATTTAACACTATGTATTTACATTATTTACAAAATAACATTCGGAAAACAACATGCACTGAATAATGTTAAATGTTCTCCGATTATTAGCTGTTGCTACCATTTGGATATTGAAGATCTCCTCTCTACCAAAGTTATAAAAAGCTAGTTTGTTCTGTAAAACAAAAATATTCATTTATTGATATTTTCCAAAAACAGTTACAGTCAGAAATATTTTTTGAAATTTGCTTTTGACGCCGGTGGTTCTGGTATTTGTAGACTGGAATTACGTTAGGTTATCTTAAGCATAAGTAGCGCGTAACTTGGCTCTCTCAGGTTCAGACTTGAAATTTTTCTTATTTTTGCATTCAAGATTGCTCTGCTGAGCCTGAGGAGCCCGTGCAAAGCCTTTACTATAGACAGCGTTATTTCATAGGTCGCTTTCATGTTTTGTATGGTTAAATTATTTACAAATTACATTAATGAAAGTGCAAAATACAGAGTGCTTAATTATGAAGTTTATGCTTTGTCCTGAACCTAACCGAATTATAAAGCTTAAATAGTGCGCTGTGCAAATAAATTGAAACTCATTTATTATAATTATACGAATGATGTCGCAGTTCAAAAGTTGCAAAATGCCTACGTAGCCGATACGGTAAACAGCTAACTCTATAAAAATTTACCTTACGCAACTAATACTTTTAGTCTAGATGATATTTATGTTCCACCACACAGTTACTAAACAGTATGCCTACTTATATAAAAACTTTGCCGTTGTTATACGAAAAAACGAAGGTTTTCTTGTTATTTGCCATTCATTTCTATAGTAACTTGATTGCTTTATGGCAACTAGCGCAGACATCGCTTTGTCGCGCATGCGCAATAAGCTACAGTGCAAAGGGTCTATGGATGAGAAAAGGAATGAAAAAAGTGCACTGTTTTTTTTCAAAAGGGTTTGCTCAAGGCAACCTTTGAGAAAAGAGTAAAAGGCAAAATTGTTTGTTTCATATTCTTCTATCGTCGGATATAGCGAGCTCACTTTATAGGAACCACCTTTCTCCATCCACAGAGTGGAAAAAGCAAAATAAGTGATGGTTTTTTCTTTCTCCACACTGCCCTTCTATTGCTAAATGTCAAGCAGAAAAGCTGTGAATATCAGTTTCAGAGCAATTGATTTAAACTTTGGCTTAAACCAAATCTGTAATTGCCAAGCAGTAAAAGCATCCGCTTCCGTAGCTGTAGACTTGGGTTTGATTCTGAGTCGGGTCAAACCAATGACTTTAACATAATGGTATTTACATCTTTCGTGCTTGACGCTCAGCATTGCGAGACAGCATTGGTATTGCGGGACAGTCTTTTTCCAACGACACAACAAGAAATCTTGTGGATAACAAGCCGACAAAATTACTTGTTGTGCCGTTGGGTAAAGACACTATAGCGGGATTCCCATATCTTGGTGTGGTAGACAGATGGTGCGGCAACTCCTAAAGCGAACTCGTTATAGCGCTTTGATCGTGTTCTTGCAAGAGGAGGATAAATATGCTACTAAATACAACTGCAATAATCTTACTCCAATTTGCACGATGCATGCGTTCCCAACTACAGACTACACAAAAAGTCAATTAAAAAACAGAGTTTATTTTGATGCGCCTGAAAGCCTACGATGTTAAACAGTCTCAAACAATAACATCAACGTTGAATAAATTACGGCACAGGAGACTTACAGATCTACATAGGAAGGTCGCGAAGGGGCCTAAAGGTCTTCGAGTCATGCGACCACCTGTGAAAGTATCTTATGCATATGACGTAATCAAGTTTAATACTATCAAAAAAGAAAAGGAAGAAGGAAAAAAAAAGTATATAAATAACCAAGTAGCCGACTAACGGAATACCGTATCGGTAGTACAACATTATTAATCTATCCCAAATAGACAAAAACTTAAAGTGTAAGTAATAACTTTCTGTATTTATTTTTAAACTGTATGCTGTTCCAGATTTTTTAATCTCTTAACTTGATATGACGTTGAAGTAAATTGGTCGCATAGTGAGGAATAAAATGTTGTTGATACTTGGAAGAGTTTCAAGTGGATCGGGAGTAAATTGATTATACCTAAGTAAAGATATTGTCAAAAATTTTCGGTAATTTTTGAGATGGTATTTATGCATAAAACTTGCTAAGGCAAGTAAAACTAGTTTATGAAAGAACAAAATATTAAGTTGCGCATATAGAGGAGAAGCATGATCTCGACAAGCCGCTCCTGCAAGTAAACAAATTACTTTGTTTTGAATTCTTTGCAATTTTGATAAATTTGATTTAGAAGTTGCACTCCAAACTAGTAATCCAAAGTCAAGTGACAGAGGATAAACGCATAATATAATTTTCTAAGTATACGGTTGGGTAAAAACGGTGTGGTTTTGTAAAGAACTCCACGAAGACGAGAGATTTTGGTTTCTAGCATTTTAATATGTTGTTTGAATTACAATTTATTATCTAAATCTATTCCAAGGTATTTGACACATTCAACTTCCTTAATTTTGCATTATTAGTAAGACAGATTCGTAGTAATAGAATTATTCTTAGATTTAAGGGAAACGTTCAAGGCAAAAAATTTTGTAGGATTAAGAGTAAGCTTGTTGGCTGATATTCAAGGTACAATATTGTTCAGCTCCAGGTTTAAACGCTGCTCTAGCTCCAATTTGCACGATGCATGCTTTCCCAACTATTAAAGATGAATTGGCAATTAATGAATTGAATTTGGCAATTTAACATGTATCATCCGCAAAAAGTCTAGGTGTATTATTCACTGAATTTTCCAAGTCATAGAGTAAAAATAAAAGAGGTCCTAATATCGATCCTTGCGGAACGCCATAGCTAATAAATTGTCTGTCACAGTTAACATTGTTAATGTTCACATATTGTCGTCTACTGCATAAATAAGATGAAAGTAGTTTATGTTCATTACCCCGTATGCCATAGTGATCCAACTTGCGCAGAAATATTGCACGAGTAATGGAATCAAATGCTTTCTTCAGATCGAGCGTGATAAGACCAGTGTACTGTTTATTAGAGATATTGTTATAGGCTAGCATGGAGATTGTAAAAACTACATCTAGAACCACATGTTCTGGAGAGTAGGCTAATTCGCCCGAAACCATATTGAGTAGATGAAAGAACAGAATGTTTTTCGACAAAAGTGATAATTCTTTCGTGTAATAATTTTTCAAATACCTTAGATAACACGGGAAGGAGTGAAATTGGTCGATAATTACTTACCACAGATTTAGCACCAGATTTATAGATAGGTATAACTTTTAAAACTTTCAGAGATTCTGGAAAGATGCCGCTCTCAATACAGAAATTAAAAATAAAGGATAATGGAGAAGCAAGAACAGTCGAAGCAGTTTGTATAAAGGAAGTAGAAAATCCTTCAGGACCAGAAGAAGAACTATTACGCAGAGATGAGATAATTTGCTTTATTTCTTCAGGGTATGTAGGAGCAATGAAAATGGATTCTGGTATTTTGTTTCGAAGAAAGTGTGATGGATGTTTGTTGCCAGAATCATAATTGATTTGATCTGCAAGTGATTTTCTATTCGACTGAAATAGTAATTGAGATGATTAGCAATGTCCGCAGGATGATTTACGTCAGAATAATTTATTTCAAGAACTTTGGGAACAAAACAAGACATTTTGGAAGAAATTAAATTACGTAAAGCATTCCACATTTTACGTGGGTTGTCTGAGTTATTCAATTCATTTTCAAAATTAAGTTTTTTCGATAATTGCTTGACTTTGGTAAGTTTGTTGTTAGCATATCTTTTATAAAACAATTTTTTTAATTGAGCAAAAAGTGGTTAATCAGTACGAATGGCTTTAGGATAGACTTTAAATTTAAAATGGAAATAATCTCTGTTTGCTGAATGCGTAGGCCTACAAACTTGAACAAACTGGTTGTTCGTATTTAAATGGTTGGCTTAGTGCACGAGTTTGACCGTGATTTCTGAGATAATGTATTGTCATACAATAAAATCTTGAGCACAATGATACAGCAACTGTCTGGAACAGAGATGTAAGTAGGGCTTCCAGCCAAAATTTGATATTTCAAATTTAGTTTAATGCTTATCAAATAAACAACAGCGTTTTCTCGGCTCCGAACAACTGGCTGTTTCGACCATCACAAGTGTAGTTGTCCACACTTTATGGCCCAAACCTCAACGTTTATCAGAAAATTTTTTTTCTTCAATTCATCCAGTAGCGTACGCACAGGAGAGGGGAATCGGGGGTTACCCCTTTCCCCCTTGGAGGTTGGAGAGGAAATGAATCCTCTCATTTTTTAATCAATCCGCTTTTTTTTGTACGAAACTAGCCAAAATTGTAATTATGTTTTTCTGTCCTGTCCGACTTTTTATTAATCTGGAGAAATGCAATGCGATGCAGCAATACCGGTAATCTAACTTTTCTGATTGTTTTGCTTGAACTGCATTTTTGTTACTTATGCTGCTATGAAGCGATTCATTAGTAGGAGTTTCCTTAAATAGTATATTTGCATGAACTATTGCTCCAGAGCGAAAAAATATGCTGAAAAATTAAATTAAATCAAAAAATCAAATCTTCATTATACTCGTTGTGTCACGCTGAAGCGTGTAATTAGTGGCGGGGCCCATCTCCGCAACTTAAAGTCATGGGCAATACAGCTCTGAGGAAAAGTCGCAGCAGAACCGATCTGACCGGCCCGCAAATCGAACCCCAAACCTCACGCCTCAATAGCCACGTCTTTAACAGCATTACTGCGCTATAGAACCGGCCGATCTGTTAAAAAATTATTAGAAAATAAAAAATTAAATTGACAACGCCCTAAGGGCAAAAAAGAAAAACAGTCAAATATTACCTTAAAGAAGACTAGACTAGTGAATAATTTGACGAGGCCTAAGGGCGAAGCAGGGGGGAGGCAAACTGTTTTTACGTACCTGTTTCAACAACTTGGGAGCTCCGTCTCCCAGACACCCCGATTATTTCTTTTAGGGTATTGAATGACATTGACGGAGCGACAGCTCAGATGGTCGAGTGGTAAAAGCATCCGCCTCATAAGATGAAGGCTTGAGTTGGATTCCAAGTCGGGTCAAACCAATGACTTTAAAATTGGCATGTACAACTTCCCTGCTTGACGTTCAGCATTAAAGGAACAGTGTGGAGAACAAGCTGGAAAAGGCACTTAGCGGGATTCTCCCATCTTGGTGGAGTAGTCGTGTGGCTGGCAAATCTTTAAGCGAGCTCGCATGGCGCTATAATTGCTTTCCCGAGATAGGAGTATAAATACGCAACTGAAAAAAAATGCGTGAAAAATACTTACAAAGCTAATGCAAATGCGCAATACATAACTGCAGACAGTGAACACAGTTTCTACTTTTCAGGTCTCTTCATTGCAGTTGGTGTGACCGACATTTACTCAAGGCAATATATATGCCGAGAAGGATTTTTTGGATGTGATTTGTAACCATACCACTTATAAGAACCCGCAAAAACCCAATCTGCCAAACTCGTTCGCCCGTGAAAAAGCGGAGGATATGGCAGGATTGGCAGGTACTGTGTCTGCGCACACAGCTTAGAGAAAACATATGGAATGTCAGCACTAAGATCACGATCTGTAACACAGACGCAAAAGCGTAAGCATGCATTATACGTAACCGAAGACAGTCAAACCTGCTTCGGACCTTTCAGGTTTTATTAGTGGAACTGGTTGGAGCTGTTCGTGCAGTTGGTGTGATGAGACCGGAAAGAGACATATATGCCTCTGAACAACTGTAATTGCAGTATCCTTACGTCAATTAATTATCAGAACTATGCCTTCACGATGTGACGTCACTGACCCTCCACCCCAATGAAAATTTCTGCGTACGCCACTGAATCATCTTCATGAAAACACATTCTATACTCTGCAATAATTTTATTAATCACACTGCCATAGCAATAAATACTTTTTAAAGTCTGTACAAAATCTAATCGGAAATCAAGCCGCCGTTTTTCGACCAAGATGCGGACATTCTTCGGACACCTGATTCCGCTATAGTTGGCTTAAAATTCGGTGATTACTTCAGACTACTGTCTCTGTCCCTTTTTTGGACCGCTGACCCGTAAGACATTCCAGCAGCCCTACGAAGAACGTTGCGTAATTCGTAAGGGCTAACAGTCATGTAAATAGACGTACAGTATGCCGTACTGACTTACAAAGAAATCTTAGGGCAGTCATGGTTCTAAACTGCTGGGGGAGAAGGGCCCCGGTACGCCTTTTCAAGAAAATGTGCGTACATTTTAGAGGAAAGTCGAAACCTATAGAGCGAGTTTTGCTACACCTTTCATGTCTTGCAACAATATAGCCTACTCATACTGATTTTTGACTCACGTTTTTTCGCTTTTTTTATGGTGGTCAGCGTCAAAATTCTGTCACCAGACGTTAAAACACCTGCTCTAAATGTTTTCTGGAAATCTGCAAGCTGCAGACAAAGATCATTAAATCAAGCAATTGTTTCAATAACGTCGTAATTTATCATAAAACGCGTCATCACAGTTCCTGAAAGAAAGCATCTGGGGGGCTGAACAACCAGTCTTCTTGTTTCTACATAAGCTGCCATCATAAATCCGAAAAGAAATGGTAAGTAATGGAACTACACCAGCTTCGCAGGGAAAACTTACAAGAAACAGTAGTTACCCTGTCCACACGTCCAGTTTAAGAGAGCCAAAAGCTCACCGGCTTTCTGCATCATAATTAAATTTTTGGTGTCATTACCACGTTTTTCCATTGTGACATCAAAAATTTGATTATGATGCAGAAAGCTTAAGGGCTTTAGGCTCACTTAAATTGGACTTGTGGACGGGGTAGGCTTGGCCTAATTGTTGCACTGTATGCATCCCTCGATTTTAATGTTGTTGTTTTTTTTTGTTCAAAAATAGTCACTTAGGCCAAGCTTATTGCAGCTACGCTACTGCAATGAACAAACTAAATATCGCGAAAATTCTTTCGTCGTTGCACAGTAGGCTGCCGTTACATGCTTGTTCGTCCTTCTTCCAACGAGAGCATGCTACATTCAACATATGACTGCTGTTCTGAATTTATGACTTCTTGTGGACGAATATTGCCGTGGATGCTGCAGCATCGTTTCTTACAATTCCACATGATTCAGTGTTGCAGTTCTCAGTGGTACAACATTGTGAACAACAGTCTCTGAAAAATCAATGTCCATTTAACTAATTTTCTTTAATAGTCACCATGGTGACATGCTGATGTGTAAAACAATATGGGACGAAAATAGCCTAAGTAGGAAAAATAAAGCCTGAAGAACTAAGCCTAAGCCCAACGAAAATAGCACAAGAAACAGTTGTGGGATTTAATGTGGCTTAGTTTTCCTCAAGGTGTGTAAAAGTCGTATACAAAGCTAATTAAGTAAAAATATTGTTACTCTGGACCAAAAATACCGGTACTTGAAGTAAAGGTGAAAGTAAAGGGTGTTAGAAGTAATACTAATCCAGTAAAAGCTAAGGAACGTCAAGTTTGAGGTGATTAAATAAAAAGTAGCGTCAGCGAAAATAAACCGCAAAGCTGACCTTTAACATAACACAATTTGCACTTTTCAAAACTTGACAGACCTTCGGTAGATACTTAAGCATAATTGTGATAACTAGCATAATTGATTAAACGAAAATTTGGAAGCGAACTGTGCTACAGGCGTATTCTGCAAAACGTAAGCTCAATGCTCACGCAAAGCAAGTAAGCAATAAACATTCAGTACATAAACCATGAAACTATAAAACTTCTGCACAAGAAAAATACCTGATATTACTGCTGTTAATTTTGTTTTTAAGCAAGATTTCATTATTTGCATGATGCATTGCTGAATTTAAACTACTATTTGTTCCAGCATCGGCGACTATTTTGTTTCTTATTGTTACGTGGCCGAGATTCAAACCGAAATTTCTAAACCATCGCTTATCACGTGGAGGTTCGGGTCCACGTTTTTAAATTAATGCATTTTTGTAGCACTTCGAACTACCGGTAATTTGTCAGTCAAAAGTCGAAAAAAAAAACGCCTTTTTGGGAATCAATTAGGACACAGTAATGCATGAGTGACTTACATGTAACATGCACCAGCTTTTTGGTTTTGCAGACAACGTTTCTTAATCTTGCATTATGTCAGTTAATGTTTTGACGTCTCGTGCATAATTATAACAGTTGGCGATTTCGTTCTTTTTTCTAATAGTGTACTCATATAACATGTCTAGGCGCGAAAAAACCTCTGCAGTTAATGCGCCTTTCTTTTATATTTACACAAACAAACAAGCAATGTAAGTTTGTTCAGTCAGTAAGTCAAATTGACTGCTTTTTTACATGGTTTTATTTTGAGTTGACGATTTCAGATTCTAATCGGGATCACTTTTGGTAAAATTTCACTCACTCCTTTTCGTGATGGCTCATTCAAGCAACTTGCAACATCGATTTTATCGACGCTACATGTTGCAATCTTTTATCGTTTTATCCCAAGAAAACTTAGCCCTTCAAGAAACAGTTATAGTTGGATCAAGACTGCAGCGATTTATTGGATGTGAGAGACGAGTGAAGGCTTTGGCGCTTCGACCCAGCAATAAAAAAAACGAGGAGAAAAAATAACAACAGCTTAGGCTACGACGGTCACGACACCCGAGGAGAAAAAACAAACGAAACCAAAACGAAATAAGCTATCCAAGATTTGGCATTAGACAACAAAACTGTCAGAGCCATCTCATCTCATACATGACACATGCAGTGACATTAGTGGCTGCTGCAACTATTACGATGGTCCTTCGAATAAACTTCGAAAGTTAACTCTGGGCAGCGTAGAAACTAATCAGATTTAAATGAACCCGTCGCAGTATTAAAGAAAAAAAGGTAAAATATTAAGAAGGACGGTCAGAGCATAGAATTGCGGAATTTCAGCAATCAAAGCATAGCTGCGAAAAAAACCCGTAGGTTGCGCTAGGCTTTCATTACGCCGAAATGAAAACAACTATTTTTGATAAAACTGCAGTTATGTTTCAACAAAGCAATAATTTTCATGAGCATCTGATCGATGAATGCGAATAACAGAAACGTAAGCACTCCATCATAACCATTTTATAAATTCTTAAGAAACGCACCTTGAAATTTCATTTCAAGGTATTTCGAGGTTGACAATCTGTGCCGTAGCCAGCCTTTACATTTGGTGTGGGGGGGGGGGGGGGGGGGTGGTGGGCTGAATATATATATATTTTTTTGGGGGGGGGGCTAAAATCAACTTTATTTTTTCTGATTTTTTATTTAATTACTTCCCAAGCCTGAACAGATCAATTTCAGTCAAGAAAAACCTTAATGCAGAAAGGAAGAACTTGCGCGCGGAAACGAAAAACGCAAAATATATATTTGCGCCGATGCGATGCACTGGTTTCAAAACTTACAACTACCCAAAGCGGAAATAAAATGTGCTAATCTAATAAGGGCAGAAAACAACAACAAAAAGAAAACGTAACGTATCTTACAGCAAAGTTAAACCGCGTGGACGTAGTATTCAACTGCGGTTGATTTTGGTTGCCGGAAACTTCGCCAAATGGTAACTTCGCCACACTTTCATACATTGAAATTTTATTTTGTCTACACCGAAACAAGGCTTTAAATTCCCGGTTATCGTAGAAAATTTTATCGGTTTTTTCCAGTTAAATTTATTGCGGTAATATCGTCACATGGGAACTTCGCCACACTTTCACACATCGAAAATGTGGGGGATATGTTGAAGATTGTATGGGGTAAGTGTGGAGGATGTGGTAAAGTGTGTTGAGGTTTGGGGGGAGACAAGGAAAGATGTGAGGAGAGATGTGGGTAGGTGTGGAGAGTGAGTGGGGAAGTGCGTTGGGGTGTGGGTTGAGGTGAGGGTAGATGTGGGGAGAGGTATGGGGGTGTGGGAAAAGGTGTAAGAAAGTGTGTTGAAGTGTGGGGGAAGTGAAGGGAGATCTAGGGAAAGGTGAGAAGAAGTGCATGTGTTGGGGCCCCACACCTCAACACACTTCCTTATACCTCCTCCCACACCTTTCCCTACATCTTATGATCTCCCCTCATTCCCCAACATACTTTCCCAGTTACCCCATACACTCTCCCACTCTTACCCCACACTTCTCCACACCCCCCCACATCTTTCCTTCCTTCCCCCATTATCTTCCCCCGCACTTTTCCCTACATCATTTTCCCCTCTCACCCCAACACACTTCCCTACGTCTATCCCCACATCTCCCCTCATCTTCTCAAAGTGTGGCGAAGTTACTATGTGGCGAAGTTTCTGTGGCGACGTTACCATGTGACGAAGTTTCTGGCAAGCGTTAAAACCAGTGAATGTGTTTTCATGATGCAAATTTTGCTAACTGCATTCATGCACAATTGCACAACACTCACACATCTGTCTGCGTAACGGTGAAAATTAAAACCCTTTCTGCTTTTAGCATAAAGACGCGAATGAGAAATTAGTCCAGAGATTTAAACTTAACATCGATTGAAAGGGCTATCTTCAAAAAAAATTATAAGCCATTGGGTTGATATACCGTGATCATTTCGTCATAAATATTTTTTGGGGGGCTTAGCCCCCAATAGCTCCCCCCATGGCTACGGTCCCGTTTGCCATACTGTAATATTGCAGCGTAGCTTTGATGGTAGTCACTTAGTCTTCAGCAAATGACTGCAATGTAGTAAAGCTCTGTGACGTGGCTTGGATTCTATTGCACTGTAAAAGCACCGGTACCAAAGCGATAATGGCATCTCATGTGATTGTAGAAGCTATAAAAGTTTTTGTGGATGATGACGTCACAAAATGACATCACACTTCACCAATACAGTGTTTGTTCTAAAAATTGCAATTAATAATTATTGCTTCTGTACAAAATAAACAATTAACAGCCTGCTCACATCAACAAATAAATTGAAAACCCTACGCGGCACCAGCAATAATTGCATAACCGTGAAACTTCGAAACTATGAGACAATCAATGCACAGAGTTTAGTAGCTTTTCTGGTCAGGCATAAATGTTAAAAATATATACAAAAACTTACTTCTATCAGAATTTTAAAAGCCCAAACATTTCACGTTTTGAAGTAATTATTGTTGAAAAAATTGTGATTTCATGTTTTTCTTAATTCTACTTCAGAGATTGAGATAAAAACCAGGGCTGCAAACTCGATCGATTTTTAACCGAGTTCAAACGATATTTGCAAGTCCGAGTTCAAGCTCGAGTTCTAAGAATTTTATTTTTCGAGTTCAAGTTCGAGTTCGGCAAAAATGACCGAGTTCAGCGAGTTTAAGTTCGAGTTCGTAGCCCTGGACTTTATTGGTCGCAATGGCATGAACAAATAAAAGACAAGAAGCTTTTCTTTTGGTAAATTCATAACTTCAATTTACTCGGATTGTTGCTACTTGAACAACAAACTATATTTCGTAGTGATCTTTTATTTCTTTTCAACAATTTAAATATCTTTCTAATGAACTCGAACAGCTTTATGCGAGTTCAAGTTCGAGTTCAGAAAAAATACTTTTTCGAGTTCAAGTTCGAGTTCGGCAAAATGATCGAGTTCTTTTGAGTTCAAGTTCGAGTTCGCACCCCTGACAATAACTTTAAAAAATGATTTAATTACAAAATCTAACCTGAACACATGTCTTGGGTACGATTTTTTTGCCATTCGACTGCTCATAGAAAAACAGCTTATGTAGGGGCATACTCTAGCCAGAACGCACGTGGTCCAAATAGTCGTTCGAACTGTAAAGTAAAACTATTTTGCAATGTACTTTTAAATACCGGTGCAAAAATAGAAGCCAAAAATGCATCCAATATTTTTTCAAACGTTATTGGTTCTTATTTTTGTAATTCACATATTCAGAAATTCCGTAAATTGTACTCCGAAAACATTGTTATGGGCACACGAAGGTGCAATGTGACCTGTGGTAGCAGCTGTAGCGGAGTTGCGCGTGCTTGATAAATTGTATCGTACAAACATGAAACGTAACAAATTTGAGGCGTTGTCGCCCGCCGCGTTCCGGTGAAATAAGCTTCAAGGAAGAAAGTTAAGGTTAAAGGTTTTTGAATCTACAGTACTTATCGAACTACCTGGAAGGTTGGAACTTTGAGGAGTTGAATGAAACCCAGCTAAAATTTTTTAAATTTTGTTTTACGGCATTTTGGTAGCGAATTTCCATCATCACATTGGTTCAGCTGCTATTAAAGTAAGTTTTGTTGCATGAAAACCAGGTTTGTTATCAGCATAAGGTGGGAGTCCATCTTCAGCACTAATTAGGTTCAGTGCGCGATAAAGGAGCATTAGCCCCGCGCGGCCAGCACGGCCAGTTCATGAATATACTCATTACTGCACCAGCTGTTAAATAAAATAAAAATAAACAACTGAGGTTATTTTCAAATTATATTGAACAGAAAATTCAACGATAATTGAGGGAGACTGCGAAGTGAGCTTGCGCTCTTCGAGTCAGCAGCCACCCATTAAATATGTCAATGGCGATCGGCTCCAGCCGCGAATCGAACCCGTCACGTAGGATCTGTCACCTGCGCGCGGTACCGCTAGGCCATGTCACTGACTGTTAACCTTCTTTTTTATTATCTTTCTAGTTTCCATAGTCCATACGCCAGTCAATTCGTAACGGAAACATTCTGTAATCTTCATCAGTGGGGCAAAATATGGGGTCAAAATGTCCATATAAATAGGGTAGTTGATAAGAGTCATTAAAATTGCTGCTTGTTTTGAGTAAAGCAGCACCAATATCGAAAAGTTGTGTGATTGTTCCTTCTTGACAAATCAGAGAGGTTCTTAATGTCGAAAGCGACAAAAAGAAAATTATCTTTAAGAGAATAATGTACTCTCTTTTACCCATTTCTTGAAATGTCAAAGAAAAAAATTACAAAATGTTAGCACATTAAAATTAAACGAATCAAAAGTCTTCCTACGCCTCAACGTCGTCAAGAAAGCCTGCTGCTGGAAAACTTGAGAAAGCCTTTGCTTCTTTATCAAAGTCGCCGGTATTTTACTTCTTTTTTTTTTGGACTCTGCATTAATGCTTTTTTTGTTGCAACCTTAGATAATCAAAATGGAAATTATAAGCCACTGTACGGTATTTCGGGTTGAAGCCGAGTTTGAAACAGGTCAAGAAAAATTGGTGGTCTCTAATACGACCCAGTCAGGAATTAACAGAACCTCTTTATCGGAATCCCTCTGGGCCAATAACTCATGCGTAAAATTACTTGGACATGTAACCCAAGCGGGTCCCAGAAAGACGCAAGCATCTTTCCAAACGTTGCCTTCCTGCATTTTACAACGCTTGTACGGTACCTAGTACATTTTATGATTTTAAACTATCCGTAGTAAATTTTTCCTTTTTCATCATAATCGTCCAGTTTCAATCCGGTTTCTTCCTCGTTCCCGAAGGTGGCCGGATACTCCTCATCCCCTTCGCGATTGCTCTCACATCTTCCCTCCATCTCGTTCGATCTGCAGCTTCCTCGATCTTCAACTCGACTTTCTTCCTACTTTCTTCCACCTGCTTCCTCCAAGTCATTTTTGGCTGTCTTCGCTTTTACTTACCATTCACTTCCAGCATCATTGCTTTCTTCAGTATATTGTCATCATCCCTTCCAATCACATGTCCATACCATCTTACTCCATTCGCTTTTGCCATTTTATCCAACGTTTCCTTCAAACCCGACATCTCCATCAGCTCCTCCATCTTCTTTCTATCCACTAATTTCACTCCACTCATTGACCTCACCATGGCTCTTTCAGTTCTTCTCGAAATTGACATTTCATTCTCCCTCAAACACCATGTCTCACTTCCATATAGCATTGCTGATCTTACGCACCTGCGATAAACCATCCCTTTCATTCTCAAACAAAACCTTCTCCCACGTAACAACTCTCAGTCTTCTCTAAATTTCATCCATTCAATCCTAGCTCTTGATGTCGCTGCAGTTTCACATCCACCACTAGCAGCATTTTTCATCCATTATAATTCGTTTATGTAAGCGGCGGCGAATGTACTTTTTTACTTTATGGTTTTGACTTGAATTTATTGGATATACCTTAAAAACCTAGACTTAACCTTTAAACTTTTTTAAGTACTGCTCCATCATTTCTTATTACAATAACATCATGCTGTAGATTTCAACGATTGTCGCAATCGTTATGGATTACGCTTTTGTTTCATCGATTGCGTCATATTCCTTTCTTTTATTCATTTTTCGTTCTACGAGGTGCTATTGTCTGAAAGTATTAAATTGTACCTTCTATTCATTCGTGAATAGTGTGTTGTTAAGCTACTTGTTACCTTTCAATGTTTACTACAGTATATCGATTTTAATATGTACTATTTTATTCATTTTTTGTAGCCTACTTGTTACCGTTTAAATGTCTACGATTCTATAGCAAAATATCGTACAAATAAAACAGATAGCCATAACTTATAATAATGTGGTTTCAAAAAAGAAAAGTGAACGGTAAAACTAAACGACCCTAGAAATCCATAGCCATTGGCCTGCGTACGAAGTGACAGTGCAGAAAAATCAATGAAGACAAACGGGGAACGAAGTGAAGACAGCAAATACACACATTACTCACGGTAACGCTTTATTGTAAATACTCAATGCGCAGAATATACAAGGCAAAATGAGCGCAAGTTAATAATACGCTACTTCGTAGTTTCGGACTTATGTCCCTCATCAGGCGTATTAATAATACGCTACTTCGTAGTTTCGGACTTATGTCCCTCATCAGGCGTTAACGAGACCCACGAAGAGTGAGAAAAACACCAAATTTCTCTTTGACATTTTCAGCCGTCAGCCCAAAACCTAGCTCTATAATGTCGTGGTTCCAGGATACTCATGGTTAGACACACTCATAAATTTGTTTCCGTGGTACGTGGAAAGCTGATTCAGAGGACGGTTCTAGGCAGACGGTTGAAAATTTCAAAGAAGAATTTGATGTTTCTGCAACTCTTCGTGGGTCCCACTAAGTCATACGCTTGATGAGGGCCATAAATCCGAAACTACGTTGTCACGTATTAGGTAACTACGCTCGTTTTATCGTGTATGTTCCGTGCATTGAGTATTTACAATACTGTAAAGAGTTAACGTGAGTAATCTGTGTATTGGCTGCCTTTACTTCGTTTCCGTTCGTCTTGAAATAATATTGTTGTTATTAGAGTAACTTCATTCGCAGAGGAAGAGCAGAAGGAAAAGCTCTCTTTTCCTCAAATGTATTTCGATTGTTTTGATTCAAGGCTAATTACTTTGTGCGGTTGACAAGAATTGTTTTTTTCTGCTTTCCAATCGTATAATGTCCTTGCTTGTACAGTACGTGCGTCGATGCATCAAAGCATCGCAAGCGTTATTGCACATTGAAATATAATTTTTATTTACCCCTGGGTTTACACAATATCCAATTTTGCTGGAAAATTTTGCAAACTACGTTGCTTTCTATCCTTCTCTTTTTGTACGGCAGTGTTACAACAAAATTATTTTGTGCACTACACTATTGGGCTCTCAGAGTACAGTTTCACACCATCACTGAGCAGTGATGTAGTTAAGACCATCACCTACAAAACCAAGACCAAAACATTTCGGATTTTTCAAGACCAAGATCTAGACCGTCTTTGTCAAGACCAAGACCTTTGATTTTTTTCAAGACCAAGACCTTAAAAATGGGATGAGAATTAACAGTTTATCACTTATCGCTGTTTTTCTATAACAACAAAAAAAAAAAAAAACGGGCAAAATATATACATAATATTGAAAGAAATAAAGCAGAGTTTCCCATACTTTCTTGTGCCACGGACCTATTTTTGCGAATCAAGTTTACCGCGGACCCCACTTTTAAGCTGCGTTAATTTTTTACCCAACAGCTATAAAAGCATAAAATGCAACTCGAAAATAAATTGTGCTTAATCGTAATTCCATTTTCACCAACACATATGAACCACATGAATGGGACGGATGGGGCTGCTTCTCACAGCTTTTGTTTCAAATATTTGTCCGTAAATTGTACATTTAGACCGAGCAACTGGCGTAGTGCGGTCGGTAATCTGCGATTCTTTGATCCTCAGGTTAAGGCTTTTTATGGGGATAAACGACGACCTTTTTCGGTAGAGGGAGAAACAAAGATCTTTTTAAATTTTTTGATTGCCGCAGTGTTTTTGCTGCTCACAGTGTGTTTAATATTTTGGGATATTGGTTAAGATGACTCTTTAAGTGCATTAGGTTGCCGATCCCTGGCATACTTGTAAAATACATCAATATCGGTGCGCAAGGTCTGGGGTCCGATCCCCGGGCCGGTCAAATTAGACACAGCGTTGCCAACAGCAGTTTGCCATCATTTCGAGGGTTCTTGGGACTCGAAGCTGTATTGCACGGGCGCTGATAAAGTCACAGTCGCGGAAATGGGTCCCGCCACTCGTTACACGCTTCTGCGTATTACCGTAAGTATAGTAAAGGTTTCATTTGATTTTACATTTACACAATTGTAATGCTTTTAGTTATTATTTAGCTCTACCAACAGGATGTAAAAGAAGTAGGCCGTTAAAGCTTGCATCTTGTATCTTATAAACCACAGCCGGCGCCAGAGCAGTCGACTTAGGGGGGCCAAGCGTTTATCAGGGGGGGGGGACAAAATTTGAAATTAAGCACAAAAGCCGCTGTCTTGAAAAGTGTAAGCTTGTTAGTTGGGGGGCCAAGCATGTCGATTGGGGCGCCGGCCCTGTTATAAACTTATATCTTAATAAGCTTGCATCGGGGTCTCTCTGACCTAGTCTATCATCAACTTGTCATTGCAATTAGGATATTACAACATTATAATTCATAAACAATAAAGGCAAGAGTATCATAATCCATGACATTCTATAAAAGAAAAAAACATTCTATAAAATTTTTAATCACTACAGGAATTAATTGGGTTTGTGTATGTCCTGCAAAAATTATTTGAAAGTTCTAGTTTTTTATTTTTTGCAACATTGCCACGGACCCCTGCGCGGTCGTCGCGGATCCCCTAGCTTGGGAAACTCTGAAATAAAGAACAACACATTCACATACACGCTGTTGCATACTTTTTCTAGCTGTGCAGGATTACTTAAATTTTTACTAGATGCTTTTCAGTTCTTTCGGTCTTAAGACCAAACTAAATGGTCAAGACCAAGACCAAGGCCAAGACTAAGATCTTAAAAAAATGGTCTTAAAACCTTCATCACTGTAACAGCGCTTTGCTACGTCAACATGCAAATTATGCTCCAAAGTTTAAAGTTTTTGTTTCAACAGTTTAAAGACAAATTTTTCGTTTTCGTTTGTTCTTGAAAGTATTGGTGCAAGGGTGCAATGGTTGCTTATAAATTAATTTTTAATGAATCACGTACCGAAAATGTTGTCTTCTACTATGCGGTAGTAGTTAATTTCTAATGATAAACAAGTTTGTCAAAAATCTTAAAGACTTCCATTTTATTTTAAATCTACCCACAGTTATGTGCTATGGCCTACCGTCTATTAAAGGTGACTTTTTTTTTATTATTTTCAGCCTCACAATTGCAGCGTAGAATGTTTATAGTGGTAAAGTGAATGCGTAATGGAAGATGACCTAGTTGAGCATCGAACCCGCAAAACCAGCTCAGGACTCCTATGCACCAACCGCTCGGCCATCTCCATGGTGTGCTTAGTAAGATTACATCTTCATTACAGAATTACTGTAGATGGCAGTTGCAAGCAACTACTAATGGCTTCCCGTTAAAACTTTCTAGAGGCCCAAACATTTATCAGGGTAATGCCATAATGTAACACTATTACTAGTCGCCGATGAGGGTTGCATTCATGTATTTTTTTTCTAATTTTGAAATTCAAATTCAAATTCATTGACTTTAAAAAAATTTGATTCAAATTCATTGACTTTGAAAAAACGAAATTCAAATTCAAATTCATGAAGAATTTGTGAGCGCATTCAAATTCAAATTCAATCCAACCTAATAGTTACCAGTATACTCACCAGTGTCGGCACTCATCAGCCACCTCTATTAACTCCATACTTGGTCAGCCAGATTATTATAATCATGCGTTTAAAACAAGAAATATTTTTAAGTACTGTAAGTTTAGCGAGTAGCAACTTGTTCAAAATACTTTCTATGGGGCGCCGTTTGGAAAAAAACTATTCGTTTTGTGAACCATGTTTTTTGAGCTTATTTAGACCATAGTTTGTCCGATATGTATATTGGAAATGTCCTACTTATATATCGGACAAAATGTACTCTAAGTCGGACCAAAATACACGCGCAAAATAAGTCGGACAAAATCGTTTTTTTCCAAACGGCGCGTCACACGCCTTTTGGAAAAAAAACATTTTGTGACCCCTGTTTTTCGAGCTTATTTGGACTATAATTAGTCCGATATATACATCGGAAATATCCGACTTATATATCGGACAAATTGTGCTCTAAGTCGGACCAAAAAACACACGCAAAACAAGTCGGATATTTCCGACTTATACATCGGACAAATTCGCCGTTTGGAAAAAAACTACACGTTTTGTGAACCATGTTTTTTGAGCTTATTTAAACCATGATTTGTCCGATATATATGGGGCGCCATTTGGAAAAAACTAAACGTTTTGTGAACCATGCTTTTTGAGTCTAAACAAGCTCAAAAAACATGGTTCACAAAACGTGTAGTTTTTTTCCAAACGGCGAATTTGTCCGATATATAAGTCGGAAATATCCGACTTGTTTTGCGTGTGTTTTTTGGTCCGACTTAGAGCACAATTTGTCCATATATAAGTCGTATATTTTCGATGTATATATCGGACTAATTACAAACCAAATAAGCTTGAAAAACAGGAGTCACAAAATGTTTTTTTCCAAACGGCGTGAGGCGCGCCGTTTGGAAAAAACGATTTTGTCCGACTTATTTTGCGCGTGTATTTTGGTCCGACTTAGAGTACATTTTGTCCGATATATAAGTAGGACATTTCCAATATACATATCGGACAAACTATGGTCTAAATAAGCTCAAAAAACATGGTTCACAAAACGAATAGTTTTTTTCCAAACGGCGCCCCATAACTTTCACTCAAGAAATGCTTAAAACAAAGTAAAAGTGTAGCTAACTGCAAAAATGACAGTACAAGATGCAAAAAAACATAACTTTTATTAGAAAACACGAAAAAGAAGACTGACCTAAACGTAGACCGGACCAAGGACTTGGGCCGAATTGGACCGAAATTGATTTTTTGCGTGATTTGTGGTATGAACAGTTGTAAAATTGTTCTCACAAAGTTTTGAGTTTATACGAGTAAAAAATTTTGCGGACCAGGTTTACTTGGTCCAAGTCAACTATGTAACAACCAACAGTAAACTGGATCAAGTATACTTGGTCCACTATACCATTTGCTTTAGAGCGGATATTTTGGACCAAGTAAAATTTATTTTTTGTCGCATTAAATCGTTGGAGCTGAACTTTCGGTTCTCGTAAAATCGCAATAGGTTTTATCGTGTAGATAAGCACGATTTATTTTGTTATGACGTAATAAATTGACAATAGCAAAAGATGCAAATCAGTTAGTGCAGCGTTTTACCAACACTTATATGACTGCGTGATTAGTCAAGACTCAAGATTAGCTTCTTAAGTGCGAATTTCATGGATTTTTCCAGGTTTGGTAGGAGGATTTTTTTAACCAGACTAAATTAGGTGATAGGAATTGAAGGGAGTCAAGGTTAACACCAATCTGAATTTGAAAATTGCAAAAATTTTTTTGCTAGTGCTTTCTACCATGGCATCATGAAAAGTCGAGAAGTAAAAAAATCACGGAAGTTGAGCTGAAAAAACTAAGCAAAAGTTTTCCTAAAAAAGTTGAGGAGGAGATTAAGCATTTGTAATAATTAAGTGGGAGGAGTAGGATCTCAGATCTTTATACGGCGTACCTCATTATTGATTCCTAGGCGTAAGCAAGCAATCGACGTACGGGATCAAGCGGAATGACAATACCGCTACTATCTTGTAATTCTTAATAACATGTTTGACGTGATGCCAAACAGTGAAAAAAATCCGTCGTTCTTCACAATCTGGACAACTTAACAGATAGTGACGTTTCAGAAAATTCCGATGGTGAACCTCTATCACAAATTATTATTTTTCGACATCAGCTTGCTCGTGTGTGGGAAAAACAATTCAAAGCAAATTACAAAACAGAGGTAGTTAAGAAGAACAAAAATGGTAATTTTTTTTTTTTTTTCTTATTTCAAGCCACTTTATTGCAGCTTGGGATTTTTGTGGTAGTGAAGTACATGCATCATAGAGATGACCTAGTTGAGCATCGAACCCGCGAAGCCAGCTTCGGAGCCCAATGCACCAACCACTCGGCCAACTCCATGTCGCACAAAAATGGTAATTTGATAAAAGTGCATTACCTGAACTAGCATAAAAAGTTTGATGAATGGGTTACCAAGGAAAGAATATATACTGAAACCGAAATTCAAAGTACGACTGAAGCAAAAACATGCAATAAGTCTACTAAAGAAGTGGATGAGAATGTTTCTTTAAAATGCTGTGCAATTATATCTGATGACGCTCTAAGTAGTCAGCTAGAAACAACAGATCTACGATTCGACAGTCAAGCTAAAGATTTTTTGCAGCAGGGCGAAGTTTTAATGGAAGAAAGTCAGGGTTGTTTAGAAATAAGCCAATTTGAGGAAGATTTTGAAGAGAATTGGCATAACGATGCAGATTGGCGAGAAGAAAATACCGATTACACAAGTTCTGGTGAAAAAATTGTAAACAATAATGAATATCAGAGCAAAGATTCTGCAACTCGAGTAGTTTACGATGAAAATGGAGTCCGTATAGATGAGTGGTTAGTTCATGATATTTAGATTAATATAGGCCTATTATGACTAGACGGTTAGCTCAGTTGTAACGACTTCATTTTCGGTGCGAGAGGTCTGGGGTTTGCACCTATGGCTGGTCAAATCGGACACAGTGTGGCACTCCCCACCGCTGTGTTATTTCTTCGGACTTTAAAGCTGTATTGCCCAGACTCTAAGCCGCGGAGATGGGCCACGCCGGTCGCCACTCGCTACACGTTTCGGCGAAATACAGCGAATGCAATGAAAATTTGAATTTTTTTTAGACCTACAATCAAATTTTTAATCTGCTTGAGAGACTCATAACGTGATATTAAATTCTGTAACGGAACATATAGAGCAGCCTGCTACGCATGTTGTTTCTTTTAAGCTTTCTTCTTAATTTTGTCTCGGTTTAAGGTATGTGTAAAATTGCACCCAGCAATGCATGCCATGGAGTTGTCGTTCCTTGCAATAAAGTCAGAATCTTGGTAACAGCAGTAGAAAATGAAGAGAGACCGGAAGAATTTTCGCCTGGAGCTTATTTAAGTTGGGAGCGTGAACTGTTGAAAAAGGGTAGGTTTAACTTTTGAGAGTTTAGCGTTCACGTTCTTCGTATGTAATTGTTGCAAAGCCAACGACAGCTACATCCAATGTAAAAACGCCAGCCACATAAATTGCATTCCATGGTAAGGAAAATGATTTTGCGGTGCAAATCACAAAAACATCATAACGACTGCGCGAGGAATATAGTCATTAGTGATAGCTTATAGTAAATGTATAATTCTAGTGATATAGTAAATGTACAAAGTTTAGTGGGAAAAAGAAAGCGCAACACAGAGCCATTTGACGTCATACGAGAGAAACTAAGAAATCAGGGAAAAACATATGCAACTAGGACAAAAACCGGCTTAAAAGAAATGCAGGGAAAAGAGTTTGAAGGTAATTACGCTTGGCAATAACTGCAAAATTTGAAGGATGGCCTACAGCAAATGCGCTTCAAAGAAAATTGCCTTGATTTTCCTTTTGCCGATTTCCAATGTTCTTGTCGTTTCAAAGATTGCCATTCGGTTAGTGCAGAAGAACGAAGGCAACTGTACGACGAATTTTGGAAACTTAGTGATTATAATGCTCAAAACTTTAACTTACTTCAAAGAATAAGTGTGGGGCAAAAAAAAACAGAAAGGCTTTCCAATGGATCTCCATTAATCAGAAACAGAAGCAGAAAGTATAGCTGAAGATATTGGTTGAGAGGAAAGCAAGTACCGTATGCAAGAAAGTATTCGAGAAAACGTTTGGGGTTAGTTCCGGTCGAATTGACCGACTGCTTAAGAAAAGTGAAAACTTTGCTATTACACCTCTTGACAAGCGAGGCAAGCACGAAAAGCAGCCTCACGTATCAAATGAAATAAGAAGAAGCTTAAATACGCTTAGCCTAAGGAAAAAATACCGAAATACAAATCTCATTACGCTGAGGTAAGCGACAACCGCTACCTTTGTCCTGGAGTTACCAAGAGTGATATATTCAACTTGTGGAAGGAAGAATTAGAAGCAGCCGGTCTCACTCCTAATGGTTTTTGCAATATTGGAAAAATAATTTCAAAGTAAAAGTTCGAACACCGCCACATGGTTGTTGTTCCATCTGCGACGAGCTAGCTAACGCAAATATGCACGAAGAATTGCAGCTTCACCAACAAAAGGCAAAAAAAGCCAGGGAGGTATTTAGAGCAGATGCTTTTTAAAGTCTCACACTTTGACCTTTGATGTGAAGAAAACCCTTCCGTTACCACATTTGCATACCAATAAAGTTTTCTACTTGCGTCAGCTATGGTTACATAATTTGGGAATTCATCACGTTTCAGAAAAGCAAGGTTACATGCATTGTTGAATGGAAGGCACTGCTAAACGTGGAAGCAACGAGGTTGGAAGTTGCTTGTTAAACTTTATAAGTCAGCATTGCCAAGAATGGAAGGAAATCATATTATGGTCTGATGCGTGTGAAGTGCAAAACAGAAATGGAAATATTGTTGCTCTTCTCTTGTCTTTGGTCAATAGTTCACCTACGTCCCCTCTAAGCTGAGCGGCCACGCAGCTGCCCGAGAACCCCCGCGCAGTGCATTCGTTTTGCCGCGCAGTGCATAAGTATTGACAGCAAGACAAGCTAAATACGTGCTTTCAATGGGAAGCATGCCCCACATTTGAGATTTGACGGTATTGTTTTACATAGTCAAGGCGCAATCAGTTAATTGTGCGGTGATACCACGAAATTCTTTTGTGCCAGTAATCAATCGAGCATATTGACTAAAAATACAGTAATGTCATAATCGCTTGACAATCTTAATGTTAATAGTACGCATTGCCATGAAAACTCGTGAAAAGAAAACGGCGTGTTGTTGACAAAATGTAGATGTTTCGTGGAAGTACTGTTTTGACAAGGGTTAAACTAATAAGCACAAGGCATGTGATAGTTAGTTGTGTGTTTAAATGAAAAATAGACAGAACACATGAGGTTAAAGAAAAGAATGAAAAAATGGTAGGTAAGGGGTTGATGAAACCGTGACCTTAACAGGCGGAGCTACGCACCTTGCCAGTTACCACTAGGCCATCGGTGCAGTTGAGATTCTTATCTGGTTTTAGGTACTTATGCCATAGGCTACCGTGTGTCTGCGTAAGGCTAGGAATTAAAATGGCTGAGTTAATCGCTGAGATACCGTTCCCAGCTTACAAAGTGGCAAGGAGCGGAGCTCTCTTTGGAACCTGTCTGGTTCAGGGGTTCAAAACCTGCTTCCGTCTGATGATGACACGAATATGCATTAACTTCAGCAAAATTTTCACACATTAATTGCTTTTAAATAATTTTTATTTCATAACTCTATCTGAGCATCTCTAACAGAGTGAAACAGGTTGTTGGAGATTAATTTGTCATTAACATTCAGCAACACAACAGATGCTGTAACATGAACTTATCAAGTAGCAGCAGACATCAGTATACTTGTTAGGCTTGTGATCATCAAGCATTCATTTTACAAACTAAACGTCGTTTTTTATCTACTGTACACTTGTGCTTCTCTATTGCTATAATTTGAGTGTATAAGTTAATTCTGTATTCGTTTAAAATTTTGTGTTTTTTTATTTTCTCAAATTTTCCGCGCAAACCTTTTTTTGGTGCTCACACTGCCTTTCATTCCGCGCACACTAAGCAAGCTCTTAAAGGGAACGTTGTAGTTCACTAATTAAAGCAACTACAATAATACATAGGTTTATGTGGAGTGGGCACTTTTACCTACCCGATGACTCTGACTTCAGTCATATCGAAAAAAGAAAGAATTCGGCCATCAGCATTACGACACCAGATGAATATCTGCATCTGATGAAAACGGCGAAAAAAAACAAACCGTTTCATGTGCAACTGATGAAATGGAAAGATTTTTTAAAAATTTCGTGTTTGACAGAAAGTTTTAGCCGCCCGAAACGTGTGGACGACAAAACTGCCATTAAAATCATGTCCATTCACAAAATGGAATACAAGAGAGTTTTTTTTGATATTTTTACCGATCTTCTTTCAACGAGTCCTGCTCCCATAAAGTTACCATGAATTCAGCGAAGAGATCTGTCGACTTGCAAGATTTACCTACGTTACATCCTGATGGCGTGCCAATCAGTCAAAAAAAGTATGAGAACTTACAAGATTTATTGAAATATATTCTATCGGTACACCATCATATATACACGAATTTGCACCACGATGGAAACACAGACAATACTCAACTTTTCCCTGATGATGAAGCGATTTAAAGAGAGTTGACATCTGACATAACCTGATCTGAAAGCGGTTGTTTTTTTGGGATTATTTTCATTGTTTTTCCTTTTCAAAGATATTTGTTTTTTTGTTTTCAAAGCTGTTTTTGTTTGCGTTGCAGCAAACATGCTATATTTTCATTTTGACAAATATGCTTTTGAACAAGGTTTGAGGCTCAAGTAGAAAATCGCCAGTATTTAACAGCGTCGCGTAGTGGTTAGAATATCGTTTAAGATACGGCCTTAAATCGCACCGTTTTGGGTTCAATTTCACCCAAGCTCTGTAGTTATTTTTTTGGATAAAATGCATCCTGAATCCCGATGAATTTCTCTACATTCCGCAAATTCGTAAAAAGAAGTGAAGAAAAGACGCAAAAATTAGTATATATTACGCGAACTTTTCAGGGCGAATGCCGTCTTTTTCAAATGATAGTCACCTGAATGACTTTTTCTTCAGATATGACTGCATTTATGGCAAGTTACAGTCGACTCGGCCGGAGTCATTTTTCGTAAGTCCAAAATTAACTTGGGCCTATAAACATTGGAAAAATTGCCAAACGTAGAATGAACTAAGTTACTTATATCAACAATTGAAAACATTGTGACGTCACACCACCGAGAAAAATCTCCCAATAGTGCACTCGGCAACTATGCAAACACTGCTTATTATTAAAACAAAGACTGATTGCGTTGCTTTCAAGAAAAAGCACGAATTAAAGGCCAAGTAACACCAATTTGAAGGGAGTTTGAATTTACGCATTAGCGGTGTTTAAGCACCTTCGCGAAAATCCGACGTCGATCCATGGCCAGAGTAACGAGAAAATCGCAAATTTGTTCCCCAATCTCCGCTTGCTTCTGATTGGCTGATTCCAACATGACGTCAGCTGGATGTTTTGCTCTATGCAGTTACATGGCAAGCAATGCGATCTTAGCCAGTGTGGGCTACTAATGTGTGCTCTATTCTTTTACTAGGCGTTCAAAAACAATAAAAGTTTTTTCTAGGCGTGTTACAGTGTTTAAGGAAGACATGTAGATTAAAAAAATCATCTAAGCTTCAACAAGTTACTGGTAGATGAGTGCAATATCTGGTAAAAGCCTAGCAATAGAGTTTGCCATTACCACTACTCAGCAGTTGTAGTTGAATACCAATAAATGAATAAACCTGTGCAATTTTTACAAGTTTTAACAGTTTCATGGTTTACTCATAAACCTGATCAAGAAGCTGATACAAACATATAGCAGGTTGTATTAACTGGTAAGCTACAGATGACTACCGGTACAGCCTAGCTAGCTTGGTAATCACTCAGGTACTGGTAATAGGCCTAACAAGATTCATCCACTTCTGCCCGTCTGCCAATTAGGCTACCGGTACCTGATTAGTATCCACTATCCATGCCTAACTCTAAGTAGGTGGAGGTTTATTGTAGAGGCCAATGTAATCCCTAGGCAATAGGCTAGCTACAGTCTGTCGTATTTGGCCATTGTCAATTCTGTTCCCAGTTCCTAATGCATATAACTGATGGTTGTATAATATCATAAAATGCACCATTATCTGTCAGTGCCACACTACTGGTACCGGCATACAGGGTTGCTTACTAGCTGCTGCTGATGTTAGCAGGTTACCGGTAGCTAGTAGACCTACCAGTATATGACAATTGGCATACCGGTATTTTATGTTTTGACAAAGGAATAGGCCTATGGAGATTTATAATATGCTGGTAAAGTTATGGTGACTTAGTTACACTGCCTCATCTCAAGTGATATAATTGTGGCGATTTTATATGTAGTCGGTGTTAGTTGTACAATAAAGTTATAGCCTAGTGTACTGTTTAGCACATATTTCAAAACTATGGTTAAGTATTGTTCATTGGTTCAAACATAAAACCATTTCTGGAACCAGTCTCACTCATAATCAGATACCGGTAATGCTACCAGACTACCAATACAATTACACAGCAATTATACACAGATATTATACAGAGTTACACTGTAAACACCATTATTAAAATTAGAACCCAAACTATGATAGTGCCCAAATCATAGATAATTGGCATAATTTTTCATATGATTGCAGAAGCCGATTGATTTTGTACAGTCTACTGCAAACTGTACGGTACACTTCACGACATACCGGTGCCAAATTAGTTCCAGAAAAGTAAAAATAGCCACTAATTATCAGGTTAGATCACTTATCAATTGATAATGTGTAGGGCCACCATACACACAAATAATAAATATCAATAGCCTACAGGCCTAGTCTATTCTAATCTCTAGTATGTCAAGATTACAGTATAGGCTACTGGTACGGTACTGGACCAGTAGAGGCAACCTGAAATACCAGCAGGCTCTACATTTGTATCAGCTTCTTGATCAGGTTTATGAGTAAACCATGAAACTGTTAAAACTTGTAAAAATTGCACAGGTTTATTCATTTATTGGTATTCAACTACAACTGCTGAGTAGTGGTAATGGCAAACTCTATTGCTAAGCTTTTACCAGATATTGCACTCATCTACCAGTAACTTGTTGAAGCTTAGATGATTTTTTTAATCTACATGTCTTCCTGAAACACTGTAACACGCCTAGAAAAAACTTTTATTGTTTTTGAACGCCTAGTAAAAGAATAGAGCACACATTAGTAGCCCACACTGGCTAAGATCGCATTGCTTGCCATGTAACTGCATAGAGCAAAACATCCAGCTGACGTCATGTTGGAATCAGCCAATCAGAAGCAAGCGGGGATTGGGGAACAAATTTGCGATTTTCTCGTTACTCTGGCCATGGATCGACGTCGGATTTTCGCGAAGGTGCTTAAACACCGCTAATGCGTAAATTCAAACTCCCTTCAAATTGGTGTTACTTGGCCTTTAAAGCTTGAAACGCAATTTTCTCAAAACTTATTTTTTTAACTTGGGGCAGTCTACGTTTAGGTCTTACGAAAGACGAAAATTGCTGACGTAAAGACGAATTTCATTCTCGGCAAGATCTACCGTTTTTTCCGTTTTTTTTTCGTGGGATCGATTCTTAGTGGCTCATAATTCATTCTCGGCAATTTCACTTCAAGTTAAAATGCTATAAAAACCTTTAAAGATATGAAATCCGAGCGATTGAGTGTAAAGTCCATTCTCCAGCAGGTGCACTAGGGAGGTTACTGTGGCCAAAAACAACTTCAAAGCGCTGTGCAGCGTCATATTTACCATCATAAACTTTCTGTTGGCTTGATAAAATTTTACGGAACGTTTGCAACATTACATGTTATAAACCAGTTACAAATTGCTACATTTGCTTTGTAAGGTTTAAATCGAAAAACTCAAAGTTAGTCGAATGTTTAATCAAAATATTCAAATTCATTGTCGTTGTAAAAACGAAATTCAAATTCAAATTCATTGACTTTGAAAAAACGAAATTCAAATTCAAATTTATCGGCTTTGAAAAAACGAAATTCAAATTCATCAACAACTCGTGAGCGGATTCAAATTCAAATTCAATCCAACCCTACTCGCTACTGTCCATATTCGGAAGCTTATAACCTTTTAACTGCTGCTCGATCAACCGATGCTATTTGAAAACTGCCTTTCCAGTCAGTTTTTAGTTGCTGATCCCGAAGATAAGTTTTTTCTTCTAGTGAGACTTTTAGATTTACAGGGCAAAGGCAATGAATATGCCCTTGTTTGCAGTCCGAGCTTGCAATAGACTCGAACATCATTGCACAACACGGTTTTCAACGAACAAGTAGGCTACAGGCAAATATATCAAAAAGTTTGTTTAATTTGTTATCAAGATTACTTTTCACCCGGACGTAAGCGTGTTTACGCTTAATATCCTTCACTGAATTCAGTAAGTCTTTTATTTTTCCGCGGATAGCTTTGATAGAAATCAAAGGAAGTCGAGAATTTACCGCCTGCCAGATCAAAATTTAGTCATTGCTGATGCGTAAAATGAAATTCCAAAAGGATGGCTCAACTTCAGTCATGTTAAGATTAGAGATGTACTTAATCGTTACTAATTCGATACTTTTTATCCGTTATTTGTATTCGTTTAGGTAATCACTAATCAAAATCTATTCGAATCTAAAAAGAGCAGCAGAATCAAAACAAATAAAACCACGCGACGACGAATATTTTTTCAACTTCGCAGGTTATTGAGAAAAAAACACTTATAACAAATTCGCAGGTTATTGAGAAAAATAACTTTTTTAAAGATATTTTGATAATTCTACCTAACCGTACGGAAACTGTAAACAATTTTATCATACTTGTCGTCAACGAAATAAACAACACAAGAAAAGAATGAAAACATTTACGTACTATTTTTACTCGTTTTCTTAAAGTTACGATAAAACTAAACGGTAAAACTTTTAAAATCAGCAGAAATAGGAAATTGGTACGTGTTCGCAACGAGATGTGGAAGATCCAGCAAGATTTTCTAAATTATGTACACCTCTATAAATTATCCTTTTTTAGACACCGTTTTTGCTCTCACTAGCTGAAAACTTATACCAAGATACTGTAAATCAGTTAGGTTGCTGATTTTCAAGAAGTTTCGTAAAACAGTCGAGAACTACCCAAAAAACTTGACAGCAAACTTAATTTCAACGATCCTCTAATAGTAATAATGACGAATCATCACCTACAATATTTTCTAATTTGTTAAATGTTTACGTTTTACCAGTACTTGTTTCAGTCTGAATTTTTCATTAGTTATGCTGTTAAAATACCGACTAGTGCAACTGATTTTCGCTTCGATTGATTCTGAGCTGCCTCTTGCGGTAGATTTAAACCAAATAGTGCTTTCGCGAAATTATTCGGCACAAACCGAATTGATATTACCACGAAGTCAAGGAAAAACAAAAAGAACAAACAAGTTCAGAAACCGTAAATTCATTCGCAAACATTCAAAATGCGAAACGTGTGCTAAAAATAAACCGATTTGATGACGAACTTGAAACAACAATGAAAAATAAGGTGGTACTCTGAAACCATAAAGAAGTCACTGCTGAAACTATATAAAAATCTTACGCAAGAAATGCAGTAAGTGTAAACACAATAAAAACTTTTTCTGATTTGGATTGACTGCACAAACTGCCTGCATATTAGAAAAATGTTAACTAATATTCATGTTTGGTAAGATAGGTAAATTCTTTTATTTAAAAATTAGTGTTTGTGATTTTATTTCTGAGCTAGTAATATTTTGAAAGAAATGTTTCTGAATGTAACATTTATGTAAATATTCATAGAACACGTTTGCGGTATAAAACATTCGAAAGACGTACAGTTTTTCAAAGCTGCAAAAACTGACGGTCAACTAGTATTCCTTTACTACAAGTTCTATACAAAATTTTGACTAGTTGTAATTCTATTTTTGTTCTTTTTGATAGAATTTAAATGTTTGATAGTGACAAAACGCCTGCAGAAACAAGACCATCCATTTTTTTAAAATTTGGATCTTTGCCACTTAGCCTTAGTTTCACCTTTGCTAAGAGCACGAAATTTCATACTAGTTTACAAAGTTGAGAAGATGTTACAGCCTAGGAGGCTATTTCAATTAAGTAAAACGTAACTAGAAACAGGTCTATGATGTTTACAACCGTGACTTAAAGTTAAGTGCTCGAGTTTGGCATACATACCCAATTTTGTTTCAAAGAGTTCATATCCCTCTTCCAAAATACCATCAAAAATTAAAAACCAAACATAATCCTGAAAATACGTGTTTCTTTGCTGCAAATTAAATGGAAATTATATTAAAACGTGAAATAACGAAAGAATACATTTTGGCTGCGAAAACTTTGCTGTTTTACACTTTTCGCTTGTGATCTTTTGGCAGTAAAAATTACAATCTGTTGTCTTAAACAAGGCTGAGTAAACAAGTCATCGTGTCACGAAGATCGTGATAAGTTTCCATTCAACTTTTAGCTTGTTCCCTAATCGTTTCCGATATTAAATCACTAGAATTCGCTTAAATGGAACAGCTTACAAAAAACTAATTCTCTGCAATTTTGTGTCATATGGGCCGCTTCGGTTTGTCGGTTGCAACTCGAAACAATATTGAAATAATTATGATAGGCAAACTTTGCAAAGTACCGGTATTATAAAATGAGTGTTAAAATTTCTGCTGTATTGGTATGTGCAGTGTTGTTAAAAAAACGTTATTTTGCTTCGTGTTTTTTTTATCTTGTTGACCATTTCATAACTAATTGAGTAGTCTACCGCATTTTGGCTAGTTATCAGCTTGAGATTGAGGCAGAACAAGGCTGTTTTTAATAGTACCGATATCAGTGGCGACTCCAGCTTTTTATGGCTACTCGGGTTCGACATAAACAGTGTTAAAAAAACGGTAAAAAATTCAATACTATAATAATTTACGCAACCGTTAAATTGTTGCAAAATACTTTCAATTATACATAAAGTTTCATCTTCTTCGTTTGATGGCAAACTCATTACAGAGTTTGTTGTGTGGCTCTTTGTTATCAGCTAACCATTTTGAGCCAGAGAGGAACAGACATTTATGACAAAACAAAAAGCTTGCATTTACTTCATGGCAGCATGATGGCAGACGTCCTGCGAAATCTTTTTTCTATTCCTCTCTCCAGTGGTAGCTCGGGCTATTCCTCGTGGGCCCGAGTTCCACAAACCAGTGAAAAAAAGAATTGTGCGAAACTACGGAACAAACGTTTGCAATGTCTGGCTCAAGCAAATGCGATCGAGCCCGAGTAAGATTTAAAAGGGAAAAAGGTTTTGCCTCGTTTGTCTCTTTCTTTTCTCCGCAATACGGCTCGGGCTATTTTGAATTTTCCTCTAGCCAGAGCTTCTGAGCTAGACAAATCGTTGAGCGAAAAACGCAACTGCCACCGAACACTTCGGTGTGTTTTACGATGACTGTTTCTTTCAATGATTTTGATACGAATTAAGTTAAAAAAAGCTTTAAGCGTATTTTTTAGAATTTAAATAAACAAACCTTTCATTATTTCGTAACTTGGGCTCAGCCCGAGTGCCGGAGTTGCCTCTGACCGATATGTTATCTGCAATGCCAAGTTAGCATTATTCCAGTAACAACAGAAATATAGCCTGCACTCATTGCTCGGTGCTAAAGATGGCATTTATGGCATGACCATGAGCCATTTTGGGTGCCTTAAGTGCTAGTTTGACTAGCCTAGCTAGTGTTTCCTCCCGGAAGTCGGGACAAGAAATTTGGGGTTTTGAAATTTCCCGTTTCCCGGGAAGTTTATGTCGAGATACCGGGAAATGTCTTTGCATTAGTAAGAATTTCAGTAATACTGATATCTATCATTCCGACAAAAAAATGCATTAGTTTTGCGTTACTGCAAACTAAAACTCTTTTGGCCTACTAAAAGCTATTTTTCAAAATTCGAAAAACTTCTTAAGACGAAATGCTTGTGATATCAAATTTTTTTCTTCAATTTGTCGAAAAAATGGAAAAACTCAAGCTAAGTCTGCAAACAACATAACAAAATGCTAAAAATTAAATTTGAAATGCTGAAAATCAGAAAAAATGTCAAAATAATCAAGCTCAAAAAATTTTCCCGCGACAATTTTTGGGAATTTCTCGGAATTCCCGAGAATTTTTTTGAAAATTTTCCATTTCCCAGGTAGTTGAAAATCCGAAAAAAAAAAAAAAGAAAACCTTAAACCTAGCCGTTAGCAGGACTTTTGCTTTTTTTAGCACTGGGCTGCTAACGAGTCGCAAGACCATTATTGAAAACCCTTTAACGTTTCACTCTTTAGCGAAAGCGATTTTAACAAACAATTGTAAACTTTTGATAAAAATTAAATAAGAAATAAAGTCTCTTCAGTGGTGCATTGCATCGGTGAATAAGAAATTCATCGGTAAATAAGAAATGTAAATAATTCAGATAATAAGAATTCATCTATACAGAAACTGTTATGATTACCAACAATACGCTATGTTTTTAAATTATTCTTTTTAGCTTTGCTGTGTAGTAACAAACTTTGCTGGCACAACTGTACGATGAACAAACTCATTATATTTGTCACGTTTTTCGTTCTTGCAGCCCATTCATCGGTAAGCATAACCAGGTGAAGAAGGTTTTGGCAATTTCATTTGAGAGTAAGCTTATGTGCATGACACGCTTTTCCACCGATTACGATTAGCATATTGTGACTTGGATCAATAATTTTAAATTGAAGTAAATGTATTAAAACTACCTGAATTTACCTAAATTATTTTTAATGCTTAAATGAGTATTATTATTATTATTAGTGGGCGGTGGTGCCAAAGAGGAACAACAACGTTTAAACCTCTCTGGCACATTGTGTAGGCCATCAATTAGGCCCATTACAATTTTTCACCGCTTTTTTTTTTTTTTTTTTTTTATTCAGATTAGTCTACTGGCCGTATTCAGTCAGCCTTCCGGCCTGCTGCAAATACTTAGCCAGCAGATTTATATTTAGCTTTTGTACCACAGATTTTATTGTGGTTTTTTCTTTACCAAGCACCTTTCTTCGAAGGGTTTGGTAATAAGTGCATGCTCCAATATGGTGATTTGGAGTTTCTTCTTCCAGGTTACATTTTGGACATGTCGGTGACTCGTCACGTCCAGTGGTCTTCCTGTGTTTCTGTAAGTTGCAGTGACCAGTAAGGACTTGCAACACTTCATTTAATCTAGATCTGTTGAGACTCAAAAGTCGACGAGTTAATTGGGGCGAGGCCCACTCCACGTTTTCTTTTGTGCTCAGGCAGGCCTTTCGTTCTATCCAAGATGTTTTCCATCTTTCAACACTCCAATCCTTTATTGCAGCGCAACAGCTCGCATATGGGATTGGAACAAAAGGCTCAGGGCCGAAGCAATTAAATGCTGATCCTGATTTAGCTAGTGTATCCGCCTTCTCATTACCGTGGATGCCGGTGTGGCCCGGCGTCCATGCAACAGTGACGTGATTGTCTTCACCCAATTTATTTAGGTGTTTGATACATGATAATACTGTGCTAGATTTTACAGTATTATTTTGGATTGCCAGTATCGCTGCTTGGCTATCCACTAAAATTATTATTTCTTCATTTAGAGTTTTTTCCATGGTCAGTTTCTTCGCTACTTCAGCTATAGCGAAGACCTCTGCCTGAAAGACTGTACTATATCTTCCCAAATGGAAAAAACTTTGGTCTGTGTGAGATCCTGATGGGTATTCTATATAGAAGCTCGCACCGGCTCTTCCATTCAATTTGGACCCGTCAGTGTAGCATCTGATCATGCTTTGTTCTAAAGCACGTTCAAACTGCACTGCGTCCTTGCGTTCTAAAACAAGGCAATTGTACTGTTTTCCAAATACCTTTGTTTTGTTTATCAAATCTGCGGGCATGCTCAACAAAGACAAGTTTTCCTTTGCTTCATTGCATACGTCAACATGACTTTTAGTTTTCCCTGTTGATCCGATTGTCATGGCTGACCAAAGGCCCACACGGGATAACCTGTATGAACCTTTTAGCGCCTCTGACAATATGAATTCATTAATTGGCATGATATTCAACAGCATTTCCAGAGCACCTGTGGGGGTACTGGGGAATGCTGAAGAAATCATGAGACAAGCTAGTCTTTGTACTCTAGCAAGCTTTTTCACTAGATATTTTTTATTTAGTCCACCAACCCAGGATGTACACGCATATGTGATAACAGGCCGTATCATTGCAGTGTATATCCATCGCATGTTGTTGGGATTTAATCCCCACGCTTTGCCCACTATTTGTCTGCATTGTAATAACGCCGCAGTCGCCTTGCGAGCAATACGTGTTATGTGAGGTTTCCAGGTAAGCTTACTATCAAGGGTTACACCTAGTAGTGTTGCTTCTTTGGAAATTACTAGCTGGCGTCCGTTTAAACGCAAGGTTCCAAAATCCGGCTTCCTTTTGTTAGTAAACAGAACTATTTCAGTCTTTTTACTGCTGAATTGAAGCTCTTGATTATGAGCCCAATTTCTTGCAATATTTAGCGCTTTTTGAGCCCTACCTTTGATCCACAGCATGTTGGTGCCAGTGACCAAAATTGCTACATCATCGGCATAGGCTTGTACATGAAAACCCCTGTTGCGTAGGTCTACCAACAAGGAGTTTAATACACAGTTCCATAGAAAAGGGGACAAAATACCACCTTGGGGATTCCCTTTTACTACTTCTCTTTTAATCTTTTCACCACTTAGCTCTACTTGAACTGTGCGGTGTCTCAGTAAATTCTCAATCCAATCGACGAGAAAAGGCGACACCTCCAATTCTCGCAGAGCATCGGTAATGCCACTATGTGTGATATTATCAAAAGCACCAACAATATCCAGAAATATTCCAAGTGCTGTTCTTTTCTTTGCCAAGCTTAGTTCTATGCGTCGTACAAATTCATGCAGTGCAGTTTCAGTTGAAACTCCTGCTCTGAATCCATACTGGAACGCAGAAAACCTTGCTTGCAAATTAGAATCATCATTAAAATGATACAGTACTAACCTTTCCAACCATTTAAGTTGAAAGGAAGTTAAAGTGATCATCCGGAAAGACTTAACTTCATGATAGTTTTCTTTACCGGGTTTAGGGATGAAGATACCAGTCCCTTCCTTCCATACGTTCGGCACATAGCTGTACTTCAAGCACATTTGGAAAATGGTTTGGTATATATTTCTAATACTATTCCAGCCTTTTTGTAGTAGCACCGGGTAAATACCGTCTGGTCCCGGCGCCTTAAATGGCAGAAATTCGTTTATTGCTCTTTCCATCTTTTCAAGTGAACAGATGGAGCTAACAATTTCGTCGTGCATTGGTAACACAACAGTGTTATCATTTGGTTCTTCTGCTGCTTTACTATAGTTTACCTCTCGACTTCCCGGTGCTAGGGTGTCTAAAAGGCAATTCATAGTCTCAACAGAAGATTCGGTGAATTGACCATTAGGTCTTAAAACGTTGCTTAGTTGCACCGTTTCGTTTCGACGCATAATTTTAGCCAGCCGAGCGGTTGCACAGTGGCTATTCATCGATTCCGTAAAAAGACGCCAAGAATCTCTCTTAGCTTTTCTTACGGCTTTTTTAAAAAATTGTGACTTGGATCAATAATTTTATTGATCCAAGTTATTTTTAATGCTTAAATTACTAAATTATTTTTAATGCTTAAATGAGTAGGTCTAGTATCCCATAAGATACATCGCTTTTTTTATTGTCGTGCAAAACTTTTTTCAAGTTTGCGAAATGATTGTGACTTCACAAGTGCAGTTTGCCGATTAACATATCCATAGCTTTTTAACCCAGTACAGCGTTTCCCAAAGTGGGTTCCACGAAACCCTAGTTCCATTGAAGAATCTCAAGGGTTCGATGAGCGATTCCCCAGTTTTTCTAGCGTAAAAGCAAAGACTGGTAAATATCTTTGTTGTTGTAATGTAAAGTAATAATTTGTTTTCAGGCATATGCGCTGAATTAAAGCCCTTTCAATTGCTCAAGAAAAAAATCTTTGCAAGCCAAAATAAATAATAATAACTGAGGTTATTTTAAAATTATATTGAACTGAAAATTCAACAGTAATTGAGGGAAACTGCGAAGTAAGCTTGCGCTCTTCGAGTCACCAGCCACCCGTTACATATGTCAAATACAATCGGCTCCAGCCGCGAATCGAACCCGTCACGCACAAGGGTTAATTTAGTCGTAACTTAGAAGAGGGACGCTGAATATAAAAGTAAGATGAATACGTTACTGATGGCGAGCTAGGCCTAAAACATTGCATGAACTGAATTAAATAGGTAGATGGGGTTAGAAGAATCGTCAATATTGAATTGTGCTTGAAGATTTTGAATAAGTAGAGTTTCTTTGATGCGGAGTTTCTGGATCTTGTTGCTGTGTGCTAATATTTTTCATGTGTTGTAATTTTCAAATGGTGTAGGCAATTTTTCAAGTGTTGAGATACATCTGTTTCATTATTAGTTGAATCTCTTGGCTTATGGTCACTGATTCTAATTTTCAAGTTTTTCGTGGTTTGGTCAATGTGTGATTGTCCGCAAGAGCAATTGAGTTTATACACAACCCCTGAGTTAGGTAGTTTGTTTGCCGATCCTTGTACCTGATTTTTTTGCCAATTGTTGTTGTTTCATGTACCAGAACAAATTTTGACTTTTGGGGGAGTTTTTCGCATAAGAATTGCCGAATTTCTTTTTCAATTTGGTGTGATACGTCTCTGATGTATGGTAATTTTAAGATCGAGAATATGGGGCTTGTTTCGTTTTCAGTATCTGACCTTTCTTTGACTTTTGGAGTTTTTTTTATTTCATGCATTTTGTTAAAAAAATTCAAATTTGGTTATCAAAAAATCCGATTGGGATAGCTTTTTTTTCCAACATGGTGGAAACAATTCTAAAGCCTTTAGACAATAGACTAACGAATGAGAACTGCAGCATATTTTGCAAGCTCTGTGCAAGAGGTTCCTTGAGGCACAAAGCCTTGCCACTCGATGTAAAGTCCGGTATGAGTGGGTTTGCGGTAGGTTTTTAAAGTTAGTCTTCCATCTTGGTTGTTATTCCAAACATTTAAACAATTGGTTTGTGGTACAGAATTTTAGTATAGCAAAGTATAGTGATTTCATCTCGAAGCTTTTCGTCTGACACTCATCGGGAAAAGATCGTCAGAAATCAGTAAACTAAAATGCAAGTCTTATGTATCAAGAGAGAGAAAGAAAGAGAAAAGGAAAAAAGGAGGCGGAAAAGCACTGATTGGCCGGTCTGATCAGCTGTTCGACGCGTCAATCAGCGATAGATCTTAAGACTATAAAAATATTCTTTTTGCCTGCAAAGGTCGGGATTTGATGTTTTAATAAAAATGGATTCCAAAACAGAGAGATGGAAGGAAGAGCGACCTCTGGCGAGAATGCGGAATCTGTCTTGGTGATAATGTTTAGCACATGAAGCGTTTAAAAGGAGATGGAGCCCAATTGCCGAATTACAAGTCTGGGTGGGGTTAGGGGTGGAGGACTTACAAGCACGTGATTGAAGGCTACGTTTCAAAATGGAATTGGCGTTTCTGATTGACTTTGGAATATGTTGGTTGATTCTGTCCAGCAACCTTTGGGATGTACGACCCACATACCGACTATCACAGTGGCATGAGTATTCGTAGATAACAATTCGTAGATTGTTATCTACGATTGTTATCCACCCCTAACCCCACCCAGACTTGTGATTCGGCAATTGGGCTCCATTTCCTTTTAAACGCTTCATTGCTAAACATTATCATCAAGACAGATTCCGCATTCTCGCCAGAGGTCGCTCTTCCTTCCATCTCTCTGTTTTGGAATCCATTTTTATTAAAACATCAAATCCCGACCTTTGCAGGCAAAAAGAATATTTTTATAGTCTTAAGATCTATCGCTGATTGACGCGTCGAACAGCTGATCAGACCGGCCAATCAGTGCTTTTCCGCCTCCTTTTTTCCTTTTCTCTTTCTTTCTCTCTGTTGATACATAAGCCTTGCATTTTAGTTTACTGATTTCTGACGATCTTTTCCCGATGAGTGTCAGACGAAAAGCTTCGAGATGAAATCACTATACTTTGTTATACTGAAAATATTAATGCTATAACGTAAATCTACTAACAACGCAAGCAGGGGCGGATTAAGACCACTTTTCGACAAAAAAACTACGCTGAAATGAGAATTTTTTTGCAAAAACCTTAAAAATTCGTGGCGGCTGAAAGCTGTGCCCCCAGACCCCCTAAGCCTACGGCGGCTGGGGGCTTCGCCCCACCCCCCGGTCGGGGCACTCCCTTTGCCAAATCCTGGGTGCGCCACTGGAAAAGCCTATGAAGTTTTGCCCCCCCCCCGAAATTTTGGGCTGGCTACGCCACTGCACACTATCATTGTTTAAAAGATCTTGCAACTCTCTTGGATTTTCCTAACCATCGCTTTTTTCTTGCTGCCAAAGCACACAATGCTTCCCCCATTTGGCGTTTCTGTACAGCAATTTGTCTAATTGCCTTTGTTGTCAGTTTTACTCCACATTCCACTGCTTGAGTGTGACTTGGATATAATTAATTGGCAGTGGTTGCTTGAGAAATTGCTTGATATTGGTGCAAGTCTTTGTCAATGGCGGTTCATGCAAAATTAGGACTCTTTTATTGTTTGAAAAATAGGTAATAGCTGTTCATCCTTTTTAATAAATGTCAACAATTTCAGTGTAGCACTTTGCATTGAAATTGCATCTGAGAAGATGAAACTCTCGAAGGGAAGTATGATTGTGGGCTTCTCGTTCATTATTGCGTCTAATTTTGGAGATCATTTTCACTGGTTTTGCCCTGATTGCTTTGTTGTCATCACCTAACATGGTGAGAAGCACATTTTCTGGATGGGCAAAATAGCAGTTTTGTTGAATACTTTGCTGCATGATTGAGATGAGGCTATCATCCTTCATGTGTCTGCTTTTGCATAGTTTGATACCTTTTCATATCGTGCATTTGTGTCCCCTTGAATTATTTGTATCCTGTTTTGTAGATAGTGACTCCCATGTGGATAGTGGTTGCAAAAAATTAAATAATTTGGTAATTCACGCGACTGTTTTATTTCAGAGCGCATCGAATTCTGACATTCAAGTAAGTCATGAAAAAAGTAAAAATGCTTAAATCATAAAATAAAGGTTACAGTTGTCTTCTTCTCTGAAAAACATTCAAAATAAATACTAGGTTACCAGCAATGCATATCTAGGACTTCCCAGTCAAATCTTATGCCTAATTAACTATTTCAGGGGGTGCGATTTAGAAAAGCTGGAGGAGCAGAGTCTAAACGTGGATCAATTTCAAAAAAATTTTGAATGTTTCATTATTTTACGATAAGGCAAAAATCTAACACCCAGGCAAGTTGAAATTAAAAACTTGCCCAAAAAAGTGGCATTCTATTAAGCACCATTAGGATTTAACCTTGAGTGATTACCGCTTGAACCCCAATGCTGTGCGTTGGAAAAACTTGTGGGAGACTTAATTATGGTAAGGTAATGAGCGCAAGGAAGTTCAAAACGCGCGTTCATATACCTACTGTATGACAGCAAAACTTTGTCTTTCAAAATAGCGGTCAGGTGGACTATAAGGCGTTATTCCATTAGAAAAGAGTATTGCAGATTGAAGATGTTGAGTGAGGAAGAGTAGCTCCAGTCAAGAGTTAATTGCACAACTGAAGAGACTAGTTACATATAAAGTAAGTCGAAAACAGTTGTTCCTGCGCTGAATTTACTTTGGATTTATTTTTCCTTCTTAGAAAAAATTTTTGTGACTTTAAACTTCATGTTTTATGGAGTTACATTTTCGCAAATTGTGCTATGTAAACCAATAATAATATTTTTTCGCGTATTTGTGTCAAACTTAACAAACTCTTGGGCTTTGATTGCCGTGTAAACTTTATATAAAAGTTACATCTGAGCAAAACTTAATTACTATTTTTAAGGATGGATTCTTGTTCGGGTTATTTTCGAATCAGAATTTATTTCGTCGGAATTTCCACTCTCTCAATCTTGTATACGTACTGAATTGCTATGGCGTTGAAACTTGGAGACTGGGGCAGTACGGCTGCTGGTGTGGACCGGAAAATACTGGTTCACGTAATACAACAGCGGTCGACGATATCGATGCGTAAGTATTTGAACAATGAATATATTAGTGGAACTAACCTAGGAAAGCAGGGACCTAATTTGAGAGGGGGTCACGAGAAGGAGTTTTCCCACATTGAGGTAAATTTTTTCTAGTAGATTCAGAGTGATAAAGACTTTTAACTTAACGTATATCAGAGAAAGCCTGGGCGTGCGCATAGTAGGCTAGTACCCCCTGCGTACCCCACTGCATAAAAGTCACTTGATTGGAGAATGCAAAGTGAAAGACTATAGCATTCCATTGCCAAAGTTAGTTCTGAAAAAATTCTTTCACATGCTTGCGCATGTGCAGTGATTCTCCGACTGGGTTCGCTGATTTTGAGATCCCTAAAGTACTTTATGGGGTCCACGAAAGACGTACAATCATAAACAGCTTGCCACTCCATAATTTTTCTATGCGATGGTATACTTTGTACAACTGTGTGCTTGTATTTGTTTTTTTAATATTTTGTGCCATCGTTGCATTGATATTTTTGTCGTGATCTTTTAGTTTATTGGTTTAGTACAAAAGATCGGAAATACATTAAAAAAATATAAGGAGCACGGGTTGGAAATTTGAAAAAGGTTTAAGAATAATTGTTAGTAATCTATTGTACATGACCCTCAAGAGTTTTGCGATTCGTCTTGGCAACCCTTATTGATGAGTACGCAGTTTACACGTTAGAGTTACTTTTTACTGAGCTGCTTGGCAAGTATAGTTCGAGCATTCGCTTTGCAATTGAGAAACTAGGTTCGATATTCGGACGAGTCACACCAAAGCTTAAAAAAATAGTATCCATAGCTACCCAGCTTAGTGTTGAGCATCAGAGCTAGTGCAGAAAATGAAATAAAAGTGGTAAAATATATATCAGTCGAATTAAAAAACACATTAGTGCTGAGCATCAGAGCTACAAGACTGCGATGCGCCAAAAAATAACTTTTTGTATATTTAGTTACATACTTACCTTTCTGTCACAAGAAAACGATCAATGCGCAATACGAGCTTGCTTAGGAGTTGCCAGCCATCTGTCTACCACACCAAGATGGAGAAATCCCGCAAAGTGCCTTTCCCAACGGCACAACAAGTTAACTTGCCTGCTTGTTCTTCACACTGTCCCTTTAATGCTGAGCGTCAAGCAGGGAAGCTGTGAATATCAACTAAAGTCATTGGTTTGACCCGACTTGGAATCAAACCCAAGTCCACAGCTCCTGAGGCGCACGCTATTACCTCTGCGTCATTTAGGCTGCTGACTAACTTAATATTTCATTTCAAGTTAGTAGTAGTTAGTAGTTTCAATTTTGCAGCATATGTCTTCGCTCAGTTTGAGAGCAGACTGCATCAGATAGCGCAAAATCGAAAATCCTTGAATGTGTATTTTTTATGGACTGATGAGCCTACGTAGTACTTACGTATATCATATACATTCGTTGTGATAATACAGACAACTGCAGCCTCTGCAATTGCGAAGACTACAACTGTTTTGAAAAATCTCATCAGTGCAGCATGACAGGAATCAAAAAGAGGGACGACCGATTAAAACTGTCTACTTAATTCCACAAACTACGCTATGTTAACAAGGCAACATTGAAAACATGAAGTGATTTACATCACCACGCAAGGTGACATCGTGGTCACAATAAGATATCTTGTATCTTATGTCATATCATATCTTGTATCTTATATCATATACATTCGCGTATGTTTACAAATAGTAAGTTTAATAAGATACAGTATTTTCGCTTTCATAAGTTTGGACTGGAGAACAATTATATCGTTTGGAAAAAGTGGAAAAGAGAGAAAAAATAATAATTTGCATAAAATATAAATTATTCATTTATATTTCAGTTGTTGCCGAACACACGATTGGTGCCTTACAAGAGCGTGGGAACTATCCGATCAAACCGGCACTTTCGCTGTGACTCTCACCAGATACGGAGTCAGATGCACAAATGGAATATCTGAATGCGGTATTGAAACGTTTGATTACACATATTAACTTCAACCATGGACATTTTGTTTGAAAAAGCATGATTGGTCTCATTGCAGCTTCACAAACGCGGGGCTGATGTTTATTGGTTGAGCTCTTTTCAAAAGACACCGGCCAACTTTTACGTGCTACAGACGTGCAGTCACAGTATATAAATGAGCGGACCCTGTGATGGTCAGCTTGAGAGTTTGCTACCCGAATTTGAAGATTTTTCTCCATTGAAACAGTAATACTGACGTCATCAAAAGCAGCAAATCACACCTCGCTCTCCCCAAAAGTTTTTTCTGGCTACTCGCCTGTGTATTCAGTCTATATTGTAAGAGATACTTGCGTATGACGCATGTTATTGTCATGCTCAAAAGCTTTGCCAAAATTGGACCTATAACAAGTGAAAATGTATTTTGCGAGTACTGATTCATCCCATAGGTGGCAGCCCTGTGCCCCCCACTTTTGTTTCACGGGGGGCTCTAATTTACGCGCTTATTTCTACAATATTGCCGTTGCATGAATGTATTTGAAACTTAATAGGCCTACCATCGAAATTAAAACCCAGGAAAGAGCTTAAATCCTGAGATTTCTTCTTCAAAATTTTGTTTGTGGGGTAGGGAGAACAAAAACTAAAAGCAAGAACCGTGGGTCTGAAGCCCACATAAATTGGAAATGTCACATGTGGCAGGCTAAATATGGATTGTAGGTGTAGGGAAGGATTTACGTATAGGCTAAGCAGGCTGAAACCTAGGGCTTCGGAGAAAATGGGGGGCCTCATCACGAACAATGACGATCTTTTTTTCTCTTTACCGATACTTTCAGTGGAAAACAGAACATCTAAGGACGTGTAGGCAATACCTTTTTTTTTGCTCTTCACTACACCGATGGTTTCAGTGAAAACAGGACATCTGAGAATGTGAATTCTTTTTTTTGCTCTTCCAATCAGTGTGATTAAATAGCCTAGAGCCTCTCATTGCCTAAATCCGGCACTTGGAAGCGTATTTAGGGGCGGGCCATTATGCCATGCCCCCCTTTTTGACTCCTTTTAATAAAAAAGAACAATACTAATGGTGCCAAGTGACTGAAATATACCAGATTTTTTTGATGGTTTATGTAGCTTATGGCCAGGGGCAAATCCAGAGGGGTAGGATGAGGGATATTATGCATCCTCCCACCAGCCATTTTCAAAAATGCTTGTAATACATACAATTTTGCTATAATTTCGAACCTATTCGATAGCTATAAGTCTTACGCCTTAAGCACCCATATCTAAAAATGTGCGAACAAAATGTATCATATTTGGCGAAGCACTCAGATCTAGGGTCAAAAAATGTAACACAATTAGCTTGAAAATTATTCAAAAAGCACTAAAATAGCCATTACAGCATGTAAATCTTCAAAAAATTTCCGGGGCAGCATGCCCCTGGATCTCCCAAGAGCCTTTCTTGTTTCTTAATCAGCTTTAAATTAGTTTGGGGAAAATCCGAAAAAATACGATGGGAAAAAATGTGGAAATTATGTCCCTTCCCCTTTGAAATTTTTTGCTACGCCACTGCCGGCCTTAGTTGTAGGTGAAGAAAATCTGGTCATTGGTTTTGGCCCCCCCCACTTTGGAAATGTTTTCGCCATCGCTGATTCATCCCCCCCTATTTCACGTTAGGATATTTTTATCGATATAACTGGATGCTAGTGAGCGCAAGCTCATATGTGTCATGTATTCTAGCGCAACCCATCTTCTTCACGTTCGATAAGAGAACAGGTTTTAAATAGTGCTTTATTGTTGTTGATGGGGTGGAATAACATACTTGAGAATTAGATCTTCCCAATTCACAATCGCAAGTTTTTATTTCAGAGGATCGTTTTGGATCATTTCCTCGTCGCTTGTGTGATTGTGATATAGAATTGGCGAAATGCGTTAAGCCGTCGCGTGTGCAGAGTCAATACAAGTTGATAAATATTCTTCGAAGAAATTGTTAGACAACATATTAGAATATGGTAAGTGCTGTTATAGGCTACATATTTAATGATGCTAAAGCACCGTTTCCACATTTTGTTTGCGATTCCACCTGAGTCTGACACAAAGTCTGAATATGATTAAAATCGTTGTGCTTTTATCTCTTATTGTTAAGACTGTAGTCGAAAAAATCAGTGGTGCAAACCGTATTTTTAAAAACGTGAGAAGGAATTTTTTTGGCCCCTAAAAACGGCCAGACCTTTCTTGGAGATCCATTCCCAAACTTTGTTTAAGCTGAATTTCAGATGCATAAAAGTGGTTTCATCACTTCTTTAATTTTGAAGGTTGATGTCAAGATCAAAAATAAATCGCAATCAATGATGTTACTTTAGTCATAAAACGTTTGTATTATGGTTTCACTGCACTGTTTTTTATTCGGGTTTATAGTTCTGAAATTTGGCATTTGAATAATTGTTTGGCGATAAAGAACTAAGGATAGCTTTGAAAAAAGCTGTTTTTGCATTAGGCTTCAGGAACCATTCTCACATAACTCTTTAAGTAGCTTCAAAAAAAGCTGTTTGCCCCAGAAGCTTTTTGTCACGCACCCATCAATGGGTAATCGCGTCAATGTTAGAACTAAAATCTGCTTTTTAATCAATATATTAGGACGTCAACGAAGCGGTGGAGAGTTAGCCAATCACTAACGAAATCGTTACGCGCATCTTCTGATTGGAGGTTGCGGCTGGCCCGAATTCTATTCTATTCGAATTCTACATGACTCGAATTCTGTAAAACTGTATGCAAACTCTTTCTGTTTATAGGTCGCCGTGCTCTGATGTAGCTGGCTTCGAGTAAACTGAGATGAAAACGACTACGCGCAGTGGAGTGGAAAATTGGTCTTCGTTGTAATTGGCTGCACATTGGTCGTTTTCTAACTAAACTTAATGATGTACACTCCCCTCTTTAGGAGAAGAACTACTCCCTTTCGTTCCTTGATGTCCACGTTGAACACACAAAAACCAGCTACGAAACCAATGTCTACCGTAAAACTACTATACGTTCACTTTCGAAAACGCTGGGAATCTTTTACACCGATAAAGCGTAAAGCCAGTTTGGTTTTGTCACTTGTTCATCGTGCACTGATGATCTGTTCCAAAAGCAAACTGAAAGGAGAAATCACTCGGATAAAGGAAATCTTATTGGATAATGGATACCCCGCATATTTTTTTTCTAAACAACTATCTAAGAAAATCAAACAGGTTTTCAGCCTCAAGCGGTTCGGCCCTGACAAGTGTCTTGTCTACCTTCAAGTCACTTACACTGGAAAGGCTTCACTGACTTGGAAAAAATATCAGAACCGCGGATGAAAACTGCTACGGATCCGTGTCCGTACGCCCTGCATTTATTTCCTGACAAATGTTGCCTGCTGGTCGGAAAGATGTTCTACCTGCCAAACAGAAAAGTTCAGTCACCTATGAATATAAGTACCAACTGTGACAGTCGGTACGCAGGAGGGACAACCTAACGACTTTAAGATCGCATCAAGCAGCATGTTCCAAAATTGTTGCATCAACGAAGTACATACAGGCTCCCAGCGGATACAACCAGGCCGGGCGTGCAAGCAAAGCCAATCCATTCCAGACTGTGATTCAGCCATCGGACATTTATCAGAAAACGACCAATGTGCTGCCAATCACAACGAAGACGAATTTTCCATTCTGGACACTGCGTGTAGCCGTTTTATCTCAGTTTACTCGAAGCCAGCTGCATCAAAGTACGGCAATCTATTCTTTGTAAACAGAAAGAGTTTGCATAGTAAATAAGTCCAAACAAATATGACAACAAAAATGATCTAATATCAGTAAGAAATGCCAAATTGACGAGTACAACCAATCAAAAGTGCTTGATAATCTTATTGTCTAGAACAGGGGTGACGACCCTATTTGCTATAGCGGGCCACTTTGTCATTTACCAATGAGCAAGCAGGCCGCATAACTTTTTAGTCATAGACCTATTATGAAACTTGTTAAAGATGAAAACAATGCTCATCAGCAGTAATCAGAGGCGTCGTGCAGTCAAAAAATTTGGAGGGGCCCGAGTAACAACTTAAACAGATACTGATCACAAGTTCACAACCTTTGTAAAAGCCGTATTTGGCATATCCTTTGCAAAAGCCATATTTAGCATTGAGTAACATCACCAAAAGAGGAAGTTAGGAAAAGATACAAAAATATGTCGTGATACCCCAATTTTTGAATAATGAATCAAAATTTATTTTGATGAGGACATTGCTAGAGGGTTGGGGGCGAAGCTCCAGCCGCAGGAAACAAGAGCAGTCTGGGGGAGGAGTCCCCAGCCGCCAACGGATTTTTACTGTTTTCACATAAAAAACACTCGTTTCAGCACAGCTTCTTATCGAAAAAAGGACATATCGGTACCTGCAGTGAGTGCGGTCACTGTTATGGTGTCAGACAATACAAAAATATTTCAGCAGTCCATGTCTAAAAGCAGAAGCTGGGCTAAAATAAATGGAAGAATTCTGCAATCATTAGTTTTTCACGCATTTGATAGGATGGCGTCTATAGGTATATTCTAGGTTTATAATCTTGAACTACGCGAGCAAAATGTTTTCTAAATTCTAACTGCAGATCAAGAAACTACTTATACTCCTGAGTCGAAGCGATTGATTGACGCAAAAATTCTAAAACAAAACAATGGAATAGACCTTTTTCCGGCGCCGCTAGTGGCGAAAATATGTTGCTACGGTGGACAAGCTATCAGACTTCGCACAGTGAAAAGCATAGCTTTTATGAGACGTTGGTTGGAAAATTGCTGCAGGAAGGTTAATTGAACATATCTACTTGATATTTCAATTGTGCATATCGAGTTAGTGCAAGCATAGGATGAAGAGCAGATGATTAGTTGAAATTTGCTAGAAAACATTTTAAGCTTAGGGCTTAGGCTAGTGGATTTCATAGGACCAACCGGTGCAAACCTGTACGAGGCTGTGCTTTAGTATGTATTGCAGCTGTACAGTACAATACTGATTGTGATATCAGCTATGCTATAGCCTAGATGAAATACTTTTCTCTGGACTGTCCTAATAGCAAACTAGCGTTCAGTCAATGCTGAGTTTGACTGCAACAAAACTATGAACTGCCGACCGGCACCTCATACTCTCAGAGCCCTGGCTATAGATTAGATTTTAACTTCGAAGTGCATGAGGTTACGTGATGGTAACATTTGTCTCTTTGCTTTATTGTCACTCTGGTACAACTGGGTAGAGCGTGAAGGGATAATAAAATATACCAAAGTGACAAATGCTACGGTCATGTAACCTTAGCCAATGCCTTTTAACTTAAGCTATGGCACGCCGATCATCACAGAAAAATAAAATGAAACTGGTAGGATATGGGCTGAGCTAGGCCTGCAAACCATATTATGCTGCTAACCTGTAAACTTTATCTACAGTGCTTACGTTAGGCCTACTTCAGTTTTTGCATCATCCATTATCAAAGCCATAGCTTTGCCAAAAACTTTGGTTTATTTGTCACGCATTGACTACACGTTAGTTTGCAATTAGGAGAGTCCAGAGGAAAATATTTCATCTAGGCTATAACATAAGCTGATATCACAACCAGTGTTGTACAGCTGCAGTACATACACAAAGTACAGCCTCGTACAGGTTTGCAGCAGTTGGTCTTATGAAACGCACTAGTCTAGGCCCTAAGCTTAAAATATTTTCTAGCAAATTCCAACTAATCGTCCACTCTTCACCCTATGCTTGCACTAATCGATGTGCACAATTGAAATACCAAGCAGATATCTTAAATTAATTTTTCTGCTGCAATTTTCCAACCAACGTACCATAAAAGCTATGCTTTTCACTAAGCGAAGTCTGATAACTTGTCCACCGTAGCAACAAATTTTCGTCACTAGGGGCGCCAGAAAAAGGTTTATTTATAGTATAAGAAAGGGTGTAATGGGGTTAGTCTGAAGGAAGAATACAAAATGGCTCTGGCTAAATTTATTTTTTTAATTTTTGAAATTACAAAAGCAACACATCTCAGAAAAATTGGGGAGGCTCGGGCCCCAATGGCACGACGCCACTGGTAGTAACGAAAAACCAAAAGTGATATCATATAAAAATCCATCTATAGCCTAATCTTTTGTTTCTTTGCTGAAGACATCGAAATAAACGGCTAATTAAGTATTGATTGAAAAACAGAATAACAACTACCTTAAAAAAGCTGTAAAATTTGCATGTATGATACTAAAGCTAACCAACTCATTTCTACAAGCTTACATAACCCCTACTACTGTAAGGCAAGCTCAGCTCTCACTCAAATAGTTATCGGTACTACTCGTATGCTGCAGTTGCTGCACTATACTGAAGCAGTAAAGCACTGCAACGGGCCACGAGTTGTGATATTATTATTACATAACAATGGATGAACTGCTGAACCCTGAAACACATGAAACGCGTGTACTGTACGTTTGTGTGATTCCTGTGTGATACGCGCGTGGTTCAATCGGGGACTCAGCGTTTGATATTGTATCGCAAAGACTAGATGGGGGAAAGAAAGTTCAAGAGTACTTGGTCTCGCTAAAGTTTCGCGGAACACAGGAAATTTTTTCGCGGGCGCATGTTCGTCACCTCTGGTCAAGAACAAAACATATTTAATCAATTTGATAGCATTTATTGGCAGACTCCGGCGGTCTGTTCTGCGCTTGTGGGATTGTTGGGTAGTCTTATTTGAATAGAATTTTGTTTGAGTAGGATTCCCTGGTGGTTACGCGGGCGTGGGGCGGACTGTTGGAGTTTGTAGGTGGCTAATTATATATTAATGTCATTTATTTTTGTAATTCTGCGATGAAAAATTCCAAATGAATCTGTTTTCAGCGCTGAGGCTTCAACTTAACCAGTTATGTTTACTTCACTAAATTGGTTTATACCAGCAAATAGGCTGCTGCTTGACTCGAAGACCATTGGTCCCTTCGCAGCTGCCTGTTGCGTGTATCACTTCTCTATTCACGTGTCATACTTGCTATAATGTAAATTGTGGTTGAAGCAACAAATAAAACGTTCTGTTCTTAATCTGTTCAAATAGAATTCGGGCCAGTCTTGACCCATCCAATCAGAAGGGGCGCGTAACGATCTCGTTGGTGATTGGCTAACTCCCCACCGCTTCGTCAATGTCCGAATATATTCATTAAAAACCAGATCTTGTTTCTCTGTTCCAACATTGATGCGATTACCCATTGATGAGTGGTGACGAAAAGCTTCTGGGGCAAACACCTTTTTTCAAAGCTACTCAACGAGTTATGGGAGAATGGTTCCTGAAACCTAATGCAAAAACAGCTTCGTTCAAAATTTGAAATTTATTTACAGGGACTCGTGAATGTGTGAATACTAAAATTGAAAACAGAGGGAGAATAGGCTTTAATGCGCTCGACTGCATAAAAATACTACTTCCAGTTTTATTATTATCTCAATGTTATATGATCACCACCATGTGAAAAATATTTTGCAGAACTTGGAATTTTGTCATTCATCATCATTATCTATCATTCTTCTCCCCCCCAATGGCATCAGCAAAAGCTACGCGTTAATGAATTTTAATGCGAAAATTTTCAGTCTGCATTTTCATTTTTCTGTTTCGATGAATATATGGGCTGCGTAATCGCTGAATGTGCTAGCATTATAACCTGCCTTGAAAAATGTAAAAAGTAACAACTGTTTTCCATACATTGCTTTGCGTGTCTGTGTAACTGCAAAACTGAACAACGTATTTAATGAAGTTGTCACAACAATAGTCCCAAATTTTTTTTTTTTTTTTTTTTTTTTTTTTGTATTTCAAGCCACTTAATTGCAGCTTGGGATTTTTGTGGTAGTGAAGTACATGCATCATGGAGATGACCTAGTTGAGCATCGAACCCGCGAATCCAGCTTCGGTGCCCAATACACCAACCACTCGGCCAACTCCATGTGCTTCCTATTGCGTGTGTTTCTGTACATAAACAACGCACCAACGACTCAAGCACGTTCAAGAGGGTGTATCGTTTTTGATTTTTTTTTTTCAAAACCTAAATGGCTAGTGATAAAAAGTGGCGATATTGGAGGTGCTTTTGAGGTGCCGCCGCGGGGGTGAAAATTCAAATTTTGGCAAAAAGGGGCAATTTTCAAAGTTAAAGTGTGTAATAAAAACAAAAATATTTTTAACCTGGCTAGAAGCAAAATTGCGGTACTAGGTCTGCAAAACATCATTCGAAAACTTATTTTGTATTGGTATGAAGATTTCAGGTCCCGCTTTGGCAGTGGATAAACTCTAAATTTGATAAAGTTTAATTGTTTTCCATACATTTGCTAAAATAATATAATTAGCTAAAATAATAGAAAAATTAAGATGGGTAGTTAAATCATGATAGGCGCCCATTCGCTAGAGCGAACAACGTTTGAGCGACATGCAATAAAGCGAACACGGTAGAGCGAAAACTCAATGGAACGATGACACAACAGAGCGAAGTACTCAAACGCGAGCTCAAGCACACAATAGAGCGAACAGTAATAGAGCGACAAACAGATCGAATTCAATGATGGTACTAAACACGTACATCTCTATCCCGGTTTCAAACCCGCACATTAAATTGTAATTGCTTGACCACGAGATTACATCGCAACATACAAAGTTGTTTGCAGCTCAAGTGCTTGTCGCTCAAACTGTTTTCGCCCCAGAGATAGGTACCCTCATGATACTGTATCGTTTGATGTTAAACAAACTCACACAAATAAATATCATGGTATAAATGAAACTTGGAAAACGAAGTACGAAATCAATCACAGAGAGAATAGTTATCCCAATACTAAGAGGTTATCTCAGCCTCTTTTTACAGTAGGCCCAATAACCCAAGAAAAAGTCTTAACGCAAAAATAGTCTTTAAAGCTGATTAGATGTTGTCTGCTTAAACGACGAAGTCTTTCTTTGTGTTAAACAGTGGCATCTTTTTGCTTAATTGCAACTTTGCGATAATGTAGCCATTTCTTTAAGTCTACGTTTGTGCGTAGAAATGTATAGTCTACGTTTCTACCACCCAACCATCTCCTGCCATAGGCGTAGCCAGGATTTTCAAGAGGAGGGGGGGCTAAAATTTAAAAAATCTTACCCAACAGAAACAGCTGGAACGAATTCAGAAAATTTTGGTGGGGGGATGCAGATTTGAATTAGGTTGAGTGTCAACTAGATACAAAGACGTGAGACGTTTAGACCCGGAACAGGGCGTCAATGTTTCATGTCAGAGGCGCATTCAAAGCTATTTTAGGGAGGGCACCAAATTGTGCAACTTTTAGCCTATAAGCGTCTGTTCTTTCGGCAGAGTAAATTTGAAGCAAATTGAGAAAAAAACGATCTAGGGGTCCGGAGGCATGCTTTCCTGGAAATTTTACATGGTGTAATGGCCTTTAGTGCTTTTTGAACAAATTTTGATCAATTTTTTTGCCTCTCATTCGGAGTCCTTCACCAAATATGATGCATTTTGTTCCCACATTTTCGATTTATTCGTGCTTACTTCAGGCCAGGAGTGGATCCAGAAAATTTTGGTGGGAGTATGCAATTTTGATATAAGCTGTATGTTTACTACAGTAAATGCAAAAACGGTAGAGGTCTATACTCGGAAAAGGGCGTAAATAAGCCATTTGAAAATGTTTTATGCCTAAGGCGCAATCAGAAATTTTTTGAAGGAAGGAACACCAAATTTCAGCATTTTTTCTAGCGTAGTTTTTTCCGGCAAATTTAATTTGAAGCAAGTTGAGGTACAAAAAAAGGCTCCAGAGGGTCCGGGGGCATGCTTCCTCCAAAATTTTTTTGACACTTCACATACTGTAAAGGACATTTTAGTGCATTTTGAACAGATTTCGGGCAAACTTTATTGAAAATTTTTGCCCCTAATTTTGATTGCTTCACCGGTATCGATACATAGCGTTCTACAAACCGGGTTTTACATAAGCCGACAAGATAACGGCTTGTTTCTCCTCGACTAGAGACGTCTTCTTTGATGCAGGACTTCAACAAAGATGTTTTCTTTGGACTGATCTTAAACATTTTAACCACATTTCGTGCAACGTTTTTAGCATTTTATATTGCTGAAACTTTTACAGCTGCAAAAGCGCTCAAATTTAAGCACTGCATAGCAAAGTGAAAATAATATGCCAACGTAGATTCGTTTTGAACAATTGAAGTGACGCCTGACAATTCGCTGGCTATTGCGGCTGCGTCATCACAACTCTGGCCAACGCAAAAAGCAAAGTTGTGTTGTATTTCTCCATTGTAAGCTCACTTATTAAAAGCCAAGCAAAAAAAAACAATCACGCTATGACAAGCGTTTATCATAATTACCAAGATCCTTGTTTTTGTCCAGGATGGATTTGGGGGGGCCATGGACCCCGTGGTTGCCCCCTAATTACGCCCATGTCTCCTGCACTGATAGGCTTGGTGCAATACATCATGGGCGTTTACGTCTCTGCTTGGTTCCAGATGAAAAGTAATAGCGACCTGACAAATGGTGCACTGCACTTCTTCCCTTAGATTGTTCGCAAAATATGACACAAAGAGGAGACGTTGTTAATAGGGTTCTGCAGGAAAACGGATTTTTGGCCCACCCTAAAAATATTTCAATATCAATGTTGATGGACGAGCAAGAAAATGTTTGAGAACTGGCATGGAGAAGAATTCAAAAATGTCGAAGCAATTCTTCCATGGAAAGATGTAAATTTGTTATGCCAAAAGTGCTTTTCGATGCAGAACGCTGCTATGAAATGATCGATTGGCAAGCTACTACAATCAGTGAACCTCCTGTCACTCGTTGTCTTTCAAATGCCACCATAGAAACCATAAGAAAGCTACAAATGCAACCATAGAAATCACAAATGATGCCATCATGACTTTTTCCTAAGTTTCCATGTCACACAGCACAAGCAGTTAAAAAACCTGAGAAGCTTGTTACTGAGACTTCGGCTTGCGTTGTGGACTCTTCTGAAAGACATCGCGAAACTGCAATCAAGGAGAAAGATGCCACAGTTAAACACAAAGAAAGACTTTGTCGTTGAAGCAGACAACATCTAATCAGCATTAAAGACTATTTTTGCATTATGACTTTTTACAAGACGTGTGCGTGTGTGTGTCTTGGTTACTATTAGGCCTACTGTAGAAAGAAATTGGGGTAACCTCTTAGCATAGACTGCCAAAAATAATTTCGTACAAATATTAGTGTGATTGATTTCGTACTGTGTGAATTTGTTTCACATCAGATCAGGGATTTGGAAGCGGAAGCGGTGGAAGCGGTCATATTTTAATGGAAGCGGAAGCGCGAAAAATATAAAGCATACTGTAAATACCTTATTAGATAATATTTTATTCAATTTATTAGATATTATATGACAATGCTAGATTCGCATGGATGCCAAATCTCATCATAGGCCATTACTCTTCGTTTGATTTTCTGATAGTACTAACGTAGAATCGCTTTTTCTTTCAGCTTTCTCCAAAATTTTAGCTTTTTCTTTCGGCTTTCTCCAAATTTTGAAATAAAGCAACTAATTTATCAATAGCGCTAAAAGCAATAGTTGACTCTTTTCCAATTATAATCATGTCACGAAATAGATGGAGTGCTGTCAGGTGAGTATTTGGGAGAGCATTGTGCCATGCCCCCCTTTTTTGACTTTGTCTTTTAGTGAAAAAGAACAAAATTAATGGTGCCAAGTGACTGAAATATATCACACTCTTTTGATGGTTTTTGTAGCTTATGGCCAGGGGCGGATCCAAGGGGGTAGGATGACAGTTATGCATTCTCCCACCAGCCATTTTCGAAAAAGTTTTTAATGTAGGCCTATACAATTTTTCAATAATTTCGAGCCTCTTCGGTAGCAATAAGCCTTACGCCAGAGGCACGCCTAATCGAAAATGTGCGAACAAAATGAATCATATTTGGCGAAGCACTCAGAATTAGGATCAAAAATTTTAAACAAACTTTGGCAGAAAATTATTCAAAAAGCCCTAAAATAGCCATTGCAGCATGTACATTTTCAAAAATTTTTAGGGGAACATGCCCCGGGGCCTCAAACCCCCCCCTAGAGCCTTGTTTTTTTCTCAATTAGCTTCACAATTAGTTTTGTCGAAAAAAAAACACACTTGAAAAAATGACGAAATTATGCCCCTCTCCCCTTTTTAAAATTTTTTGCGACGCCACTCGAGTGCTGAGTATCAAGATTTTTCTAATGAAAGGAGTAAGTTTCGTAGCAAAGTTGCAGTAAAAGACTCCGAAAATTGTGACTCAATCATTTCTTTACACCTTTGTTTGCTTTTTGCACATCAATTATCTTTAAAAAAACGCTTGCTAAAATTTGACTAAGAGCTTTCAGCGTGTTGGATAAAAAGTTGCGGTTTACGTTATCAGCTATCAACGCACTGGTCGTGCAAAATTTCGGTGATTTTGTTTGGAAGCGGAAGCGCTGGAAGCGGAAGTGATAGGTGTGCAAGCGGAAGCTATTTGCAAATATACCGTTTCCACATCCCTGCATCAAACAATACAGTATCATGATTTAACTGCCCAAGTTAATTTTTTCTATGCAATCATTGTTTATTGTGTACTACAACTATGGGGATTGCAAAAACACGTAGAACAAGAATAGCAATGTGATTCTATGACATTTTGTACAGCACTTTCGTCTTTTCCTTTGCGAAATTAACTGCTTCGTTATAAACTTGCTGCTACCCTTAACTTTTTTTCAGGTTTTAAGAAAGTTGAATTTTACACCCAGGCTGAAGCACAAAACTGGCAAAAAATATCTTGTAAATGGTTTATAACAGGATCAGCAACAGGCGAACATAATAATGCCACGTTTATCATTTGTTAAAATGAGAGAACATGTTTTGCTGAAAAGACAATTATATGCTAAGTTTCCTAAATTTTAGCAAATTTAGAGTTTACTCACTGCCAAAGCGGGACCTGAAATCTTCATACCAATACAAAATAAGTTTTCGAATGATGTTTTGCAGACCTAGTACCGCAATTTTGCTTCTAGCCAGGTTAAAAATATTTTTGTTTTTATTACACACTTTAACTTTGAAAATTGCCCCTTTTTGCCAAAATTTGAATTTTCACCCCCGCGGCGGCACCTCAAAAGCACCCCCAATTTCGCTAAAATTTTGCGCACGTCATTTTTTCATGCATGTGCCACTTTTTATTACTAGCCATTTAGATTTGAAAAAAAAAAAATCAAAAACGATACACCCTAAACGTTTAATGGAGAAGCAGGCCTTTTGAAAAGGTATTTTAATCGTAAATAAATGGTTCTTACCCTGACATTGCGTTACTTGCAGGTTAAAAACAACCAAATATGCGCACATCCAAGTAACAGTTCAGATGGCCGAGTGATAAGAGCATCCGCCTCGGTAGCTGCAGACTTGAATGTGATTTCAAGTACGGTCAAACCAATGACTTAAAAATTGGCATTCACAGCTTTCTTGCTTGACGATCAGCAATAAAGGGACAGTGTGGAGAACAAGCCGGTAAGTTTCGTTTTGTTGTGCCGTTGAGAAAGGCACTTAGCGGTATTCCCCCATCTTGTTGTGATAGACAGTGGCCGTCAACTCCTAAGCGAACTCGTTATAGCGCATTGATCGCTTTCTCGTGTTAGGAAGATAAATATGCAACTAAATAGGCCTTACTAACTAAATACAATACATCGTCGCTAATATGTCAAACTGTCGTATGCGCAATCTTTGCGAAATTCGTTTTTTCAGTTTTTTGAAATGACTACTAAAAGACGCTTCTTTTAGTCATACTGTCGTATCTCTACCAGCTTTATATCTCAAGATATGAAATTTTGTGAAAGTGTAGTACATTGGTTCTGAATTTTGCCAAAGCGCATTAGGTGGTAGTAACAACAGTTTGCTACATAACTTTTGAAGTTAAGGCGTTTTGAATTTGAGTTACGGCACTTCAATTATTTCCGATTCTGTTTCCGTAATAGTGCTTTGCGAGCTGGAATATACAGTAGTTGAAAATCTTAACTCCCGAGCTCCCGTTTCGTGATGTTAGTACCGAAGTTATACGGACTTTGGTTATCGTTAGCAGCCTATACTAGCCTCTTGGTGAAAACACTTTTTATGCAAAAAATGTATTAACGTAGTGAAAAAACCTGTGACCAACAGTCAGTTTAACCAGGGAATATTTATGCGCTTGAAGATACAGACAGTTACCCTGTCCACATGTCCGATTTGTGTGGGTTTCAAGCCCGTACTGATGTTGGGCTGTTGCTGTGGGCTTTCTGCATCACAATTAAATTGAACTAATTAAAAAAGATTTACATCACAGTTAAAAAAGATTTGCTAAATTGCTAAATTTATGCAATAAATTAGCGATACCAAAACCATACTATATACAGTTTTTATCAAAATTTGAAAGAAGACCCGTCTGCAAATGATGAAGCAGATAAGCAATACCAGTGCTTGAACGATGATTGACAAGCTAACAATTGCTTATTATCTACTACAAGGGCGTAGGCAAAAGAGGGGGGAAGGGGTGCGGGGGTTCAACCTCCACCCCCCATTGGTTTGAAAACTCTAGCAATTTATAGCCGGTATTCACTGATTTGCCGTAAGAAACGATGATTTTGATCCTTCCTTGATCTGCGAATGTAGTAGCATCACAGCGTAAGCCCACTGCCGCTAGCCCTGCTCAACGACGAAGTGTGTTTACTGCGTCAAAATATTGTTTACCCCTCCTGCACAATTGCAAACATAAAAAACGTTGACCGGTACCAAGACTTAAGAGACGGCCTTGCCGGTACTCGTGGTAGTTGGTTAATTGAGAATAACCAGGAACGGATCCGGGGGCGGACCCACCACCCATTTTCAACAATGTTTTTGATCAATACAATTTTACTTTAATTTCGAACTTCTTCAATAACAATAACCCTTAAATCACAATGTGCTGACAAAATGCATTATATTTGGTAAAGGACTCAAAATTAAAGACTAAAAATTTAAAAGAATTTTGCCCTATAGTTGTTCAAAAAGCACTAAACTGCCCATTATTATTAGTGGGCGGTGGTGCCAAAGAGGAACAACAACGTTTAAACCTCTCTGGCACATTGTGTAGGCCATCAATTAGGCCCATTACAATTTTTCACCGCTTTCTTTTTTTTTTTTTTTTTTTTTTTTTATTCAGATTAGTCTACTGGCCGTATTCAGCAAGCCTTCCGGCCTGCTGCAAATACTTAGCCAGCAGATTTATATTTAGCTTTTGTACCACAGATTTTATTGTGGTTTTTTCTTTACCAAGCACCTTTCTTCGAAGGGTTTGGTAATAAGTGCATGCTCCAATATGGTGATTTGAAGTTTCTTCTTCCAGGTTACATTTTGGACATGTCGGTGACTCGTCACGTCCAGTGGTCTTCCTGTGTTTCTGTAAGTTGCAGTGACCAGTGAGGACTTGCAACACTTCATTTAATCTAGATCTGTTGAGACTCAAAAGTCGACGAGTTAATTGAGGCGAGGCCCACTCCACGTTTTCTTTTGTGCTCAGGCAGTCCTTTCGTTCTATCCAAGATGTTTTCCATCTTTCAACACTCCAATCCTTTATTGCAGCGCGACAGCTCGCATATGGGATTGGAACAAAAGCTCAGGGCCGAAGCAATTAAATGCTGATCCTGATTTAGCTAGTGTATCCGCCTTCTCATTACCGTGGATGCCGGTGTGGCCCGGCGTCCATGCAACAGTGACGTGATTGTCTTCACCCAATTTATTTAGGTGTTTGATACATGATAATACTGTGCTAGATTTTACAGTATTATTTTGGATTGCCAGTATCGCTGCTTGGCTATCCACTAAAATTATTATTTCTTCATTTAGAGTTTTTTCCATGGTCAGTTTCTTCGCTACTTCAGCTATAGCGAAGACCTCTGCCTGAAAGACTGTACTATATCTTCCCAAATGGAAAAAACTTTGGTCTGTGTGAGATCCTGATGGGTATTCTATATAGAAGCTCGCACCGGCTCTTCCATTCAATTTGGACCCGTCAGTGTAGCATCTGATTATGCTTTGTTCTAAAGCACGTTCAAACTGCACTGCGTCCTTGCGTTCTAAAACAAGGCAATTGTACTGTTTTCCAAATACCTTTGTTTTGTTTATCAAATCTGCGGGCATGCTCAACAAAGACAAGTTTTCCTTTGCTTCATTGCATACGTCAACATGACTTTTAGTTTTCCCTGTTGATCCGATTGTCATGGCTGACCAAAGGCCCACACGGGATAACCTGTATGAACCTTTTAGCGCCTCTGACAATATGAATTCATTAATTGGCATGATATTCAACAGCATTTCGAGAGCACCTGTGGGGGTACTGGGGAATGCTGAAGAAATCATGAGACAAGCTAGTCTTTGTACTCTAGCAAGCTTTTTCACTAGATATTTTTTATTTAGTCCACCAACCCAGGATGTACACGCATATGTGATAACAGGCCGTATCATTGCAGTGTATATCCATCGCATGTTGTTGGGATTTAATCCCCACGCTTTGCCCACTATTTGTCTGCATTGTAATAACGCCGCAGTCGCCTTGCGAGCAATACGTGTTATGTGAGGTTTCCAGGTAAGCTTACTATCAAGGGTTACACCTAGTAGTGTTGCTTCTTTGGAAATTTCTAGCTGGCGTCCGTTTAAACGCAAGGTTCCAAAATCCGGCTTCCTTTTGTTAGTAAACAGAACTATTTCAGTCTTTTTACTGCTGAATTGAAGCTCTTGATTATGAGCCCAATTTCTTGCAATATTTAGCGCTTTTTGAGCCCTACCTTTGATCCACAGCATGTTGGTGCCAGTGACCAAAATTGCTACATCATCGGCATAGGCTTGTACATGAAAACCCCTGTTGCGTAGGTCTACCAACAAGGAGTTTAATACACAGTTCCATAGAAAAGGGGACAAAATACCACCTTGGGGATTCCCTTTTACTACTTCTCTTTTAATCTTTTCACCATTTAGCTCTACTTGAACTGTGCGGTGTCTCAGTAAATTCTCAATCCAATGGACGAGAAAAGGCGACACCTTTAATTCTCGCAGAGCATCGGCGATGCCACTATGTGTGATATTATCAAAAGCACCAACAATATCCAGAAATATTCCAAGTGCTGTTCTTTTCTTTGCCAAGCTTAGTTCTATGCGTCGTACAAATTCATGCAGTGCAGTTTCAGTTGAAACTCCTGCTCTGAATCCATACTGGAACGCAGAAAACCTTGCTTGCAAATTAGAATCATCATTAAAATGATACAGTACTAACCTTTCCAACCATTTAAGTTGAAAGGAAGTTAAAGTGATCATCCGGAAAGACTTAACTTCATGATAGTTTTCTTTACCGGGTTTAGGGATGAAGATACCAGTCCCTTCCTTCCATACGTTCGGCACATAGCTGTACTTCAAGCACATTTGGAAAATGGTTTGGTATATATTTCTAATACTATTCCAGCCTTTTTGTAGTAGCACCGGGTAAATACCGTCTGGTCCCGGCGCCTTAAATGGCAGAAATTCGTTTATTGCTCTTTCCATCTTTTCAAGTGAACAGATGGAGCTAACAATTTCGTCGTGCATTGGTAACACAACAGTGTTATCATTTGGTTCTTTTGCTGCTTTACTATAGTTTACCTCCCGACTTCCCGGTGCTAGGGTGTCTAAAAGGCAATTCATAGTCTCAACAGAAGATTCGGTGAATTGACCATTAGGTCTTAAAACGTTGCTTAGTTGCACCGTTTCGTTTCGACGCATAATTTTAGCCAGCCGAGCGGTTGCACAGTGGCTATTCATCGATTCCGTAAAAAGACGCCAAGAATCTCTCTTGGCTTTTCTTACGGCATTTTTAAAAATCAATTGGGCCTGCTTAAAAGCTTCCCAATCACTTCCAAGTTTTGATTTGATGGCTTTACGTTGGGCTTTACGAGCCTCTCTGCGGAGACAGGTTAGCTCTGTATTCCACCAAATATTTTCAGTTTTACGACGGATCTTACGCTGAGGGCAAGATACATTGTAAGATTTTATTATCTGTGATTGAACAGTTGATGCCAGTTTTTCTATATCATCTACTGATGATATGCTAACTGGTGTACTATTCAAATCATGCAACCTGTGACCAAGTTCGTTTGCATACTTATTCCAGCAAGTACGTCTAACGTTCCTGATCATTTTTGTTCTTTTGGTGCCACTTTGAACTCTAAACCTAATATACATGTGATCTGAAAAGGATGGCACATCACTGACATGCCAGTCACTTATACAGTTCTCAGCATTTCGGTTTATTAGAGTCAGATCTAGCACTTCTTCTCTTTTTCTCGTTCTGAAGGTGGGTTTACTGCCCACATTACAGATGTGCAAGTTCGCACTAGCACAGAACATAAACAAATCCATACCTCTTGTATTGACGTTGGAGGAGCCCCATACTGTGTGATGTGCGTTTGCATCAGTTCCTATAACGGTAGGAATTTTATCTCTGTCACTGAATGACAGCAGCTCTTTCAGAATTACTGGTGGAGCTGGTTCTTCCAAAGCCATGTAAGCCGATACAAAGACAAAGCTATCTCCTTCTCGTCTTACATTTTTAACTCTCACTGCTACCACATCTTCGCTAGAAAATTGTGGTATGAGAGAGCATGTCATATCAGAAGTGACATAAATACATGCTCGGGGACGTTTATCTTTTTCATTACCTTGAAAAAGTTTCCATCCCCTGAGTTTACTTCTGATTGCACCTCCATAAGTCCAGGGTTCCTGAATTAGGACTATACCTGAACGAATGTTTTTTGTTACTTCACATAAGTTATAGCTAGCGGCCTTACTTCTGTGAAGATTAATCTGCCAGCATTCAAATCCATTCGACTTGGTTTTTCGTGCTGGAATTTGTTTTTGATTACTTAAAGCGTTTGTTGCAGATCTATTACTCATACACGGTATGAATTTTGAAAATACAACAATTTTGCTCTAAGGTATTGATTGTCAGTCTACTTTAGTAGGAACTGGTTGCCTTCGAACCCTGATCAAGGTTCTGAGGCTCCTCAGCTCCTTCCGAAGCAGCTCTGACGTTCTCGATTGAGTGCTAGAAGACTCCATCGACCTTTTCGTTGATGCAGAGTTGCAGGCAGTTTGAAGATTATCTCCAGGGTTAGTGATGTTCAAACCCTCTAACCCCTTCCACAACCATCCTCGCTGCTTCCGCTTCTGATTTCTTTCATAATTTTTTCCTCGACGCCACTCAGACGTGCTACCAACGTCCAGAGACATTGATGAATTCTGAGTGAGCGAACCGGATATTTGAGCGGTATTCGACTTTTCAATCGACAATGCCGCTGAAACTGTTGCCTCTTGATTTGCCAGAGGCTTCTCCTCCAACGGAAGAGAAGTCCAGGCTGAAGGCAATTTTTTCGCACTTGTCTCCACCTCAACCCTTGCAGGAGTAGAGGTTTTGACTAGCTGTGCACTCTCACTGCCGCTGAATAGTTCAAGAACTGTTCGCTGCGACAGTGGTTCTTTCCTTGTTAGGGGAACAAACCGTACTGTTTTCTTTTTTCGTTTGTTTTTCATTCATAAAGTTTGGGTTTTTCTTTATAACTGGGAAAAACCTAAAGACCATATTTGAAAAAAAAAAAATTGTTATTAGGCCACGTCAAGTCCCGCAGCTGGACCCAGGCGACTATGTGCAATGGACTTGTCATTCTGTGCAGTGGCCTCAGGAATGCCCCCCCAATACAACTGCAGGCCACCTTTCAGTCGCCAACTGGAGCTACAATTGCATGGAGATTTCCACAAGCTGACGGAGGCAGCCCCCCAATTGGCTAGATCAGGGGCGGGCCTCTGAACTATCTTGCGGCCGCGGTACGGAGCGCGTTTTAGACCGGTACCCTCTACAACTATGAGATTCCATTGCAATCATCCGAGTTCCAGTCACGCAATCCTGACATGTCCCATATAAACAATTTTTGGTGCCTACCACCCGCATCATCGCTAATGCCAAACCTGATTTATCCACTCCCTCCCTCACAGCTCGACTTCTCCTCCGCCAGGAAAAGAAGCCGAGATGCTTCAAGGAGCGAATTCAACAAGTAAGGCCGTTGCTAAGACTAAGTTGGCAAACATAAAAAATAAAAATGCCAGAGCCTGTTTAGCCAACATTACAATGTTGTTTCCACCAGACACCACGTGGAGGCGAGGTTGGTCTTATGTCCAGCAACTGCCCATTACAGTACGTAAAGTTTCAAAATATTTCGGGGAAAGCATGCCCCCCAACCCCCTAAAGTTGTTCTTTGTTTTTCAATTTGCTTCAATTATCGTCAGAATGCAAAATCGTCAGAATTCAATTGGAATTGAAATTAAAGAACAAGACATCTCAATTGCTCATCGATTACCTCAAAAACCTAACTACAACCGTAGGAACCTTACCAAGCCAAAACCAGCTACTGTAATTGCGCGCTTCACCAATCGAAGCGTGAGTCTCAGGGTTGCCAGGTTTTGCAGAGTAAAATATACCAAAATGTTCCAAATTATATACCAAATATATACCAAAATATGTTAATAAAAATATACCAAATATATACCAAAATTTCGAAAAAAAATCATCAGTTCATCTGTAAAAATGAAAAGTAAGTGTTGCATTTTTGAATGACATAATTAATTTCTTGCTCAATCTCCCAACAGAAGTATTTTTACAGTGAACATAAATCAGTTGTATTTGCTAAATACAATCAAGCTTTCATTACCACTAATGCAGATTAAATAGACCGAGGAACCGAATCAAAGTTTCTCACGCTAAACGAAAAACAATAGTCACAAATACAACAGTTTAATTGAAATTATTCAACACTTCTGTTCAATCTGTTGCCAATTATGTAAAACTGCATTGCTCAAATCAGTAGAAAGGATTTATTAGGTAATCCGGCTATTAAAGAGCTTTCTAGTAATCTTCAACATATCAGTTATATTAAATTTCTGGAATATACCAAACGCAAAAAAACACTACCAAAAGGCATAAAAATATACCAAATTTAAGGACATATACCAAACCATAATTTCACCTACCAAACGGTCCAAAAAATATACCAGATTTGTGAAATCTGGTATATAAATATACCAGTTGGCAACCCTGGCGTGAGAAACGACATCTACCATCGGCGAACAGCGTTTAAATCAATCAGTAAATTTCCGGTCGCAGGAATGCAGCATTTGTTTATTAATGAAAACCTGACTCAAACTAGAAAAGAACTGTTTTGGCGCACCAAGCAAAAAGCTAAAGAACTCGGATATCGATATACTTGGACAAACAATGGTCAAATTTACCTAAGAAAAGATGTTGACGCAGATGCTATCGCTATACATTATGCAGGTGACTTGGATAAGCTTTGAAGTAACACTATTGCAGTGCTTTCTTATTGATGTTTTTATTCAAACGAAATTCTCTGTCAACAGCGACAAGGGTATACTAAATTCGTTTTGTTCATATATAACTTATGGTGCTGTTTCTAATTCGATGTCCGAGTCATCAAATTCGCATATATACTTTGTGCGCATCAACATTGTATGTCTTTCAAAAAATTTTGGCAAGCTCAACCTGTTTCTGAGCCAGCTCCCAAAAAAAGTTGATGTTATTTGTTTAAGCGAAACTCGCCTTAAAACTAATAAAATTAACAGTGTTCAACTACCAGGGTACGACCTTTTGTGCAATAATTCAGACACAGCTGCGGGTGGTTCGGCAACCTTCGTGAATAAGCAACTTCGTGCTAGTGAAATACCTGAACTTAAGTTAAACGCTGTAGATACTGAGGATGTCTCGATTAAAATAAGCAGCAATGAACACAAACACTCTTTAATAATAGGTTCGATCTACCGGCACCCTCGTAATAACCTTTTTAATTTTGAATGCGCATTCGCCAAATCAGTTAAATCATTAAATGACAATCAAAAGTATCTAATTTTCGGTGACTTCAACATTGATTACAAAAAAGTGAACAACACCATCAGTATTTCGAATTTCGCAACCCATGTGAACAATCTTGGCTGCACCCAGTTAATTGACAAGCCCACCCGGGTTTGTGAAACCACAAGCACAGTAATAGATCACTTATATGCTAACTCATTGTTTACTAGAGACATACATGTACTTGCGGCGGTAGTTCAGCTTGATATTTCAGACCACCTCCCGATCTTTGCCAAATATAAATTCACTAACGTCAAAAAAAAGGATGACAGACTTTTCACCAGAAAATTTTCACTCGAGAACGTTGAGCTGTTTTTAGCTAGCCTTAACTCGGAGCTTGCTAACAATCAAGTTAAGTTCGATTACAATCTAAATTATCTTATTGAAATCCTAAGTAAATTTACCAACAAGTTTTTTCCGCTCAATCCGCTAACTCGCAAACAATATAGAGTATCAAAAAAACCTTGGATTACAAAAGGTTTACTTATTTCAGTTAAGCATAAAAACAAACTTTATGCGCATTATCTCACAAAGAAATATCCGATCTTGTTTACTAAATATAAGAAATATCGTAACAAACTCTCGCATATTACGGAAGCCTCCAAACAAAATTATTACAGCGGTCTTCTAAATAATAGTACTAGCTCGAGCGACACCTGGAAAAGCGTTAATATGATATTGAACAGACAGAAACCAACATCCTCCATATTACAGGCCCTCAAAATTAATGATAACATATCATCGGACCCAGTTGAAATTTGCGAATCTTTAAACAAGCACTTCGTTAGTATTGGAAAGAAATTGTCATCTAGTCTAAACAATCAATCTACTAATCACAAACAATACATGGGGAAAAGGCTCTTGCATTCTGTTGTGCTGAACCCAACAGATCAATATGAAATTGCTGCAATAATAATTAACCTCAATGATCGCAAATCGTCAGGGTATATAGATATTCCTGTTACTTTAATCAAGCACGCAAAGCACCTTATTGCTCCTTTTATGACCAAAAGTTTCAATATTTGTTTGGACTCTGGTAACTATCCTGACATTCTTAAGATTGCCAAAGTTATACCCTTATTTAAGAAAGGACACAAAACTGATGTTGGTAACTATAGGCCTATTTCTATCCTCTCTCCCATAAACAAAGTATTTGAAATACTATTACATAGACGCTTGATAAACTTTTGGGAAAAATCAAAGGTGTTATCTAAATTCCAATTTGGTTTTCGGAAAGACAGATCAACAAATGATGCTATAACCTTATTATGCGAAAAAATTTTATGGTACAGAGATAATAATTTTCCTGTATATACTATTTTCTTAGATTTTGCTAAAGCATTCGACTCCGTTAACCACCAAATACTACTCAGTAAACTTGAACATTATGGACTTAGAAGAATATCTCTAGACCTAGTTACATCGTATTTGACAAACAGAAAACAATACACCTCCATTAATGGGAGACATGATTCGCCACTTCTTCCCGTCGACACAGGTGTCCCGCAAGGTAGCGTGTTAGGTCATTATTTTTTTTAATATATATAAATGATCTGCCAAATAGCGTTAATTCTGACACAATTCTGTATGCAGATGATGCTGTTATAGTATGCAAAGACACTTCTCTCCCACGACTACAAGCATATACAAAACTACAAATTGATAATGTACTTAATTGGGCAGCTAACAACAAACTATGTATAAACTTCAAAAAAACGCAGTGTTTACAGTTTTCTAATCGAACCACCCGTGGCAAGGTAAAAGAATCATTTGACATCAAAGTAGCCAGCTCGTCGTTGGAGGTTAATACTGTGGCCAAACATTTAGGTGTCTTAATCGACAATCAATTGTCCTAGAAAAATCAAATTACCGCCGTGGCAAATAAGTTGTCTATAGCTTAAGGTATACTGGGTAAATTGAAACGTTATGTTCCACAAAATGTCCTAAAAACCGTATATTATAGTATTGGCTATCCACACCTACTGTACGGGATCTTAAATTGGGGAAACGCGGCTAAAAAGTACCTGAATGTCATTCAGGTTCAACAAAACAAAATAATTAAGATTCTAACCAAATCGTCTACCCTCAGATTTAGATTAGCTCCGCTGTACAATCAGCTATCCTTGCTGAAAATCCCTTTCATATACAAAGCTGAAGTCTGTAAATTTTTGTATCGCCATATTAACAATGTTTTACCTGTTCGCATTAAAGATTTATTCAAGTCAGTATCTGATATTCATAGCCATCAGACCCGACACGCATCTAAAAAATATTTCTCAATTCCTCGAAGTAATAAATCATTGACTCAACGTTCTATTACAATTGCTGGTACTAAAAACTGGAATTCCTTACCAAATAATTTACAAATCCTGGTCAATCGTAGTAAAACAAATTTCAATCGGAAAATCAAGAAATATTTCATATTACAACAAAAATGCACTTAGATTCTGACCATTTTTCTACAATTCCAAATTATTATTGTTCCTTATCTAGCCTATTTTGTGCATACAAATACTCTACAGTTGATGAAAGTTGTTACCTCGACTATTGTGATTACTCATTATTTAATATTGCTTGACTTGCGATTAGTTCGTTTTGATTTTGATATGTTTTCTTTCTCCGTTTTAATTACCTCTCTGTAAACTCTTTCCTGTATTTTCAAATTATTATTACGCACTTAGATTCAAACCACTTTCCTATTAATTTCATATTATTCTTGTCCCTTATTTACCCTGTTTCGTGTTTACAAATACTTTTCAGTTGATGAAAGTTGTATTGTGTTTACTTATTATTTAATATTGTTTATCTCGTGATTAGTTCTTTTTCGAGTTGTCCTTATTTTTCATATGTTTTTTTTTTTTCTTTTTTGCTATTATTACCTCTGTTTGTGATTATTACAACTGTTTACGTGAACGTGAATTATAGTTTTCTTATACTCTAAGAAAACTGTGAGAGGCTGCAGACTGGACGACCGTGCCAATTTCTCCTGCTGGGATTGGACAAAGGTCATTTCGCAGCCTCTCACAGGACGGACCATGCAGATATAAATGAAAATTAAACTGTTTATACATTTTTTATTTTTCTTTGTTGTTGCGTCTATTCAAACAAAAATAAATGCACTTGCTTGCTTGCTTGCTTCAAAGTAACTTTGCCGAAAAAAAAAACTGCTCTTAAAATGTCAAAATTAAAATTTGTTGCTCCTCCAAAAAAGAACTTTGAATACGCCCCTGATATGAAACACTTTTAAAGAGCTCATTTACGCCCTTTTCCCGGTCTAAACGTCTTTGTGTTTGGTTTACATTGAACCTATTTTAAACTGCATCTTCCCACCAAAATTTTGTGTTTTCGCTCCTGAGAACAACAGCTATTGTTGTACACAGTACACACAGTGTACAATGTACATACCAAAAAGCTGGACATAAGACCAACCTCGCCTCCACATGGTGTCCGGTGGAAACAACATTGTAATGTTGGCTAAACAGGCTCTGGCATTTTTACTTTTTATGTTTGCCAACTTAGTCTTAGCAACGGCCTTACTTGTTGAATTCGCTCCTTGAAGCATTTCGGCTTCTTTTCCTGGCGGAGGAGAAGTCGAGCTTTGAAGGAGGGAGTGGATAAATCAGGTTTGGCATTAGCGAGGATGCGGGTGGTAGGCACCAAAAATTGTTTATATGGGACATGTCAGGATTGCGTGACTGGAACTCAGATGATTGCAATGGAATCTCATAGTTGTAGAGGGTACCGGTCTAAAACGCGCTCCGTACCGCGGCCGCAAGATAGTTCAGAGGCCCGCCCCTGATCTAGCCAATTGGGGGGCTGCCTCCGTCAGCTTGTGGAAATCTCCATGCAATTGTAGCTCCAGTTGGCGACTGGGAGGGGGCCTGCAGTTGTATTGGGGGGCATTCCTGAGGCCACTGCACAGACTGACAAGTCCATTGCACATAGTCGCCTGGGTCCAGCTGCGAGACTTGACGTGGCCTAATAACATTTTTTTTTTCAAATATGGTCTTTAGGTTTTTCCCAGTTATAAAGAAAAACCAAACTTTATGAATGAAAAACAAACGAAAAAAGAAAACAGTACGGTTTGTTCCCCTAACAAGGAAAGAACCACTGTCGCAGCGAACAGTTCTTGAACTATCAAGCGGCAGTGAGAGTACTCAGCTAGTCAAAACCTCTACTCCTGCAAGGGTTGAGGTGGAGACAAGTGCGAAAAAATTGCCTTCAGCCTGGACTTCTCTTCTGTTGGAGGAGAAGCCTCTGGCAAATCAAGAGGCAACAGTTTCAGCGGCATTGTCGATTGAAAAGTCGAATACCGCTCAAATATCCGGTTCGCTCACTCATAATCCATCAATGTCTCTGGACGTTGGTAGCACATCTGAGTGGCGTCGAGGAAAAAATTATGAAAGAAATCAGAAGCGGAAGCAGCGAGAATGGTTGTGGAAGGGGTTAGAGGGTTTGAACATCACTAACCCTGGAGATAATCTTCAAACTGCCTGCAACTCTGCATCAACGAAAAGGTCGATGGAGTCTTCTAGCACTTAATCGAGAACGTCAGAGCTGCTTCGGAAGGAGCTGAGGAGCCTCAGAACCTTGATCAGGGTTCGAAGGCAACCAGTTCCTACTAAAGTAGACTGACAATCAATACCTTAGAGCAAAATTGTTGCATTTTCAAAATTCATACCGTGTATGAGTAATAGATCTGCAACAAACGCTTTAAGTAATCAAAAACAAATTCCAGCACGAAAAACCAAGTCGAATGGATTTGAATGCTGGCAGATTAATCTTCACAGAAGTAAGGCCGCTAGCTATAACTTATGTGAAGTAACAAAAAACATTCGTTCAGGTATAGTCCTAATTCAGGAACCCTGGACTTATGGAGATGCAATCAGAAGTAAACTCAGGGGATGGAAACTTTTTCAAGGTAATGAAAAAGATAAACGTCCCCGAGCATGTATTTATGTCACTTCTGATATGACATGCTCTCTCATACCACAATTTTCTAGCGAAGATGTGGTAGCAGTGAGAGTTAAAAATGTAAGACGAGAAGGAGATAGCTTTGTCTTTGTATCGGCTTACATGGCTTTGGAAGAACCAGCTCCACCAGTAATTCTGAAAGAGCTGCTGTCATTCAGTGACAGAGATAAAATTCCTACCGTTATAGGAACTGATGCAAACGCACATCACACAGTATGGGGCTCCTCCAACGTCAATACAAGAGGTATGGATTTGTTTATGTTCTGTGCTAGTGCGAACTTGCACATCTGTAATGTGGGCAGTAAACCCACCTTCAGAACGAGAAAAAGAGAAGAAGTGCTAGATCTGACTCTAATAAACCGAAATGCTGAGAACTGTATAAGTGACTGGCATGTCAGTGATGTGCCATCCTTTTCAGATCACATGTATATTAGGTTCAGAGTTCAAAGTGGCACCAAAAAGAACAAAAATGATCAGGAACGTTAGACGTACTTGCTGGAATAAGTATGCAAACGAACTTGGTCACAGGTTGCATGATTTGAATAGTACACCAGTTAGCATATCATCAGTAGATGATATAGAAAAACTGGCATCAACTGTTCAATCACAGATAATAAAATCTTACAATGTATCTTGCCCTCAGCGTAAGATCCGTCGTAAAACTGAAAATATTTGGTGGAATACAGAGCTAACTTGTCTCCGCAGAGAGGCTCGTAAAGCCCAACGTAAAGCCATCAAATCAAAACTTGGAAGCGATTGGGAAGCTTTTAAGCAGGCCCAATTGATTTTTAAAAATGCCGTAAGAAAATCCAAGGGAGATTCTTGGCGTCTTTTTACGGAATCGATGAATAGCCACTGTGCAACCGCTCGGCTGGCTAAAATTATGCCTCAAAACGAAACGGTGCAACTAAGCAACGTTTTAAGACCTAATGGTCAATTCACCGAATCTTCTGTTGAGACTATGAATTGCCTTTTAGACACCCTAGCACCGGGAAGTCGGGAAGTAAACTATAGTGAAGCAGCAGAAGAACCAAATGATAACACTGCTGTGTTACCAACGCACGACGAAATTGTTAGCTCCATCTGTTCACTTGAAAAGATGGAAAGGGCAATAAACGAATTTCTGCCATTTAAGGCGCCGGGACCAGACGGTATTTACCCGGTGCTACTACAAAAAGGCTGGAATAGTATTAGAAATATTTACCAAACCATTTTCCAAATGTGCTTGAAGTACAGCTATGTGCCGAACGTATGGAAGGAAGGGACTGGTATCTTCATTCCAAAACCCGGTAAAGAAAACTATCATGGAGTTAAGTCTTTCCAAATGATCACTTTAACTTCCTTTCAACTTAAATGGTTGGAAAGGTTAGTACTGTATCATTTTAATGATAATTCTAATTTGCAAGCAAGGTTTTCTGCATTCCAGTATGGATTCAGAGCAGGAGTTTTAACTGAAACTGCACTGCATGAATTTGTACGACGCATAGAACTAAGCTTGGTAAAGAAAAGAACAGCACTAGGAATATTTCTGGATATTGTTGGTGCTTTTGATAATATCACACATAGTGGCATTGCCGATGCTCTGCGAGAATTGAAGGTGTCGCCTTTTCTCGTCCATTGAATTGAGAATTTACTGAGACACCGCACAGTTCAAGTAGAGCTAAATGGTGAAAAGATTAAAAGAGAAGTAGTAAAAGGGAATCCCCAAGGTGGTATTTTGTCCCCTTTTCTATGGAACTGTGTATTAAACTCCTTGTTGGTAGACCTACGCAACAGGGGTTTTCATGTACAAGCCTATGCCGATGATGTAGCAATTTTGGTCACTGGCACCAACATGCTGTGGATCAAAGGTAGGGCTCAAAAAGCGCTAAATATTGCAAGAAATTGGGCTCATAATCAAGAGCTTCAATTCAGCAGTAAAAAGACTGAAATAGTTCTGTTTACTAACAAAAGGAAGCCGGATTTTGGAACCTTGCGTTTAAACGGACGCCAGCTAGAAATTTCCAAAGAAGCAACACTATTAGGTGTAACCCTTGATAGTAAGCTTACCTGGAAACCTCACATAACACGTATTGCTCGCAAGGCGACTGCGGCGTTATTACAATGCAGAAAAATAGTGGGCAAAGCGTGGGGGTTAAATCCCACCAACATGCGATGGATATACACTGCAATGATACGACCTGTTATCACATATGCGTGTACATCCTGGGTTGGTGGACTAAATAAAAAATATCTAGTGAAAAAGCTTGCTAGAGTACAAAAACTAGCTTGTCTCATGATTTCTTCAGCATTCCCCAGTACCTCCACAGGTGCACTGGAAGTGCTGTTGAATATCATGCCAATTAATGAATTCATATTGTCAGAGGCGCTAAAAGGTTCATGCAAGTTATCCCGTGTGGGCCTTTGGTCAGCCATGACAATCGGATCAACAGGGAAAACTAAAAGTCATGTTGACGTATGCAATGAAGCAAAGGAAAACTTGTCTTTGTTGAGCATGCCCTCAGATTTGATAAACAAAACAAAGGTATTTGGAAAACAGTACAATTGCCTTGTTTTAGAACGCAAGGACGCAGTGCAGTTTGAACGTGCTTTAGAACAAAGCATAATCAGATGCTACACTGACGGGTCCAAATTGAATGGAAGAGCCGGTGCGAGTTTCTATATAGAATACCCATCAGGATCTCACACAGACCAAAGTTTTTTCCATTTGGGAAGATATAGTACAGTCTTTCAGGCAGAGGTCTTCGCTATAGCTGAAGTAGCGAAGAAACTGACCATGGAAAAAACTCTAAATGAAGAAATAATAATTTTAGCGGATAGCCAAGCAGCGATACTGGCAATCCAAAATAATACTGTAAAATCTAGTACAGTATTATCATGTATCAAACACCTAAATAAATTGGGTGAAGACAATCACGTCACTGTTGCATGGACGCCGGGCCACACCGGCATCCACGGTAATGAGAAGGCGGATACACTAGCTAAATCAGGATCAGCATTTAATTGCTTCGGCCCTGAGCCTTTTGTTCCAATCCCATATGCGAGCTGTCGCGCTGCAATAAAGGATTGGAGTGTTGAAAGATGGAAAACATCTTGGATAGAACGAAAGGACTGCCTGAGCACAAAAGAAAACGTGGAGTGGGCCTCGCCCCAATTAACTCGTCGACTTTTGAGTCTCAACAGATCTAGATTAAATGAAGTGTTGCAAGTCCTCACTGGTCACTGCAACTTACAGAAACACAGAAAGACCACTGGACGTGACGAGTCACCGACATGTCCAAAATGTAACCTGGAAGAAGAAACTTCAAATCACCATATTGGAGCATCTACTTATTACCAAGCCCTTCGAAGAAAGGTGTTTGGTAAAGAAAAAACCACAATAAAATCTGTGGTACAAAAGCTAATTATGAATCTACTGGCTAAGTATTTGCAGCAGGCCGGAAGGCTTGCTGAATACGGCCAGTAGACTAATCTGAATAAAAAAAAAAAAAAAGAAAGCGGTGAAAAATTGTAATGGGCCTAATTGATGGCCTACACAATGTGCCAAAGAGGTTTAAACGTTGTTGTTCCTCTTTGGCACCACCGCCCACTAATAATAATAATAATAATACATACCAAAAAGCTTTAACGCAGTGTACTTACCGTATATCTTGGCTGTAGTAGATATACCGTGGCTTTAAGTTTTGTATTTTATGACCTAATGGTAAAAAGTTCTAGCAAGTAGTTGGCATGGTTAACAATAGGAAAAGACTTCCATCCTACGACGGTTATACTGTGCTAGGAGTAGGAGATTAGCATAAACGACATTGCAATGCAGTAGGCCTAAGTGAACACGTTGGCTGATGAAAATTCACAATAATCTAATCTAATGCGAATCGGTTAGCACAAGTGATGCGCTATTAAAAGCAATAGAAGCGTAAATATAAATATCCAACAATACTTGCGTAAAAGTGTTCGGTTAAAATATCTGCTGTTACCGACAGATCACAAGGTCAGTAGCCTAAACTGTATCATTTCTTCCAATTAAGTAATCATCAATGTAATGTTGTTTTTCTATTACTAGTCTATCTTGCTAATTTATACAGCAATATAAAAATTTCTTCGTGCTTTAGCCTTAAAAAAAAATAGGTGAAAAAATGTTCGTCAGCTTTACTAACAGTGGGCTACTGCACTATGGAGCCAAAGGTGAAAGCATGAAGATTTTTCTTCATGCTTTAGCCGCTCAAAAAAATTAGGTAAAAAAATGTTCGTCAGCATTAGGCTACTAACAGTGGGCTACTGCATGTGGACTACTGTAGCATTTGTTTGCTCACTGCGTTTCAAACTGGACTTAGGTTTTAAAATCTCTCAGCCAACAAAGTTTTTATAGATTTTAAAAGGCTATTGCAGCTGTTATTTCTAGTAAGCTCGCTAGTTTTTGAGCCATGATACAAAAAAAGAAAAATTCTCCGGACTACAGGTTTTTCTGTTGCGGCCAAAAAGTACAGAAACAAAATTTGGTGGAACTATGGAAGTTGTTTTCCTAATTTTAGTAGCCAACACCTCATTTAGTCACTACTGGACCGCAAACAAGCTAAGTGGAAAACTTCATGGGTAAATAGGCAACACTAACCTACTGTATATACACTGCATCTTAGTTAGACTACATTGTAAGCTTATACGTTTTGGCAACTTCCAGTTAGAAAACAAAAGTTTTTAGATCGAGTTTCACATGCACCGGTAGGTTTATTCGCCTAAAAAAAGCTCGCAGTGTAATAAGGGTTTATTACCAGACCGTGGCATAAGCTTTATGAAATAGAAAGCATTGATCTTGGAAAACTTAAAAATGAAAGCAACTTCTTACGGTGCTTTACCACGGATAGAAATTACCTCTATTACAATCTTGTTTAGAGCACTGGGAAAAGCCACCTTAATGTGGCTCATTGTGTGTTGCATCGCTCGTTTTGAGGCGAAGCCTAATGTTTTCTTGATCTGCAAAAACGGACCCAAACAAAGCACGATTGTATGAAATAATTCAGTTCAAAAAGTTAATTCTTCTTTTTTTTTTTTTTTTTTTTTTTTTTTATTTTTTTTTTTATTTTTTTTTTTTTTATTTCAAGCCACTTAATTGCAGCTTAGGGTTTTTGTAGTAGTGAAGTACACGCATCATGGAGATGACCTAGTTGAGCATCGAACCCGCGAAGCCAGCTTCGGAGCCCAATGCACCAACCACTCGGCCAACTCCATGTGCAAAAGTTAATTCTTCTTACAAACAAAAACAGATCCTTCAAGCAGTGACAGCTTCAAAATACATCTCTCTGGCCTCAACTAACGGTGACAGTAAACCTCAAAAAGACACGTTAGCTGTTGCTACAGTATTACCAGAAAGATTTGAGTTCTAGCAAATCAAACTGTTTTTCACCAATCTCACCATGAAATGCTTTTATACTGTGCAGAAACTAAACCAATGAACGTGGATACAGCTGCTGTTGTATTGAAACCATTGCAGCGTTCATGAACCTGGATAATGTATTACGTGTTTTTCTGAAATCGAGGTTATATGCCTCAGCCATTATTATCAACGCTTATCGATAACTGAAAAGAATCTACTTGACGCGATGAAGGATGCCCCCAACATTGGCGAATCCAAGGAAGACTGAGGAAGACCACCGTCCCAGATTTTTGGTTGCACAAATTAATACATAAAGAACAAATTGGTTGAAAACAAGGAAAAGTTTTCGGGTGTTTTTCGAGGACAAGAGATGACTAACTGAGGTGCTGTAGCATCAGTGCATGATAAAATATCCCAAAAGCATCGCTTCACTGCATCATGTGATAAAGAAAAGTTATCCAGTTATGGTGTCTTCGAAAAGCTCAAAGTCTATGCAATAGAAGCATGGGGTATCTTTTTCTTGGTGGTATACCCTATCTCAATACAGCACATACAGCAATGATTTGCCAAGCTCCTGCTTTCTTCCTGTTCTTTTTTTTGTTTTTACCGATTTTTTTCGATTTTTTCTCGTTTTGGAATTGTTTTTTATTTGCGGAGTCTATAAAATTGATTGAAACACATCGGCCTACTGTGGAGTTCAAGATACGATATATGAGCCTGAATATTTACTACCACTAAAACTTATAGCTAGTAGCATACGATATTCGTGGAAGCTGCATGAAAGCGGAGCGCGTATCAAATTTCTGTTGAAGCAGCCTACATTTTGGATATTTAGTAATTTTTTATTTGTTGCATACTTATCCTCCTATCACGAGAAAGCGATCAATGCGCTATACGAGCTCGCTTAGGCGTTGCCAGCCATCTTCCTACCACACCAAGACGGGGGAATCCCGCTAAGTGTCTTTCCCAACGGCACAACAAGTAAACTTGCCGTCTTGTTCTCCACACTGTCCCTTCAATGCAGAGCGTCAAGCAGTGAAACTATGAATACCAATTGTAAAGTCATTGGTTTGACCCGACTCGGAATCAAATCCGAGTCTACAGCTCCATAGGCGGACGCTCTTATTACTCGGCCATCGGATATGGATGTGGTAGTTTTATCTAGCCAGGTAAAGGTTGTTTCTTTGAAATGACAAAACAGTGTGGCATATGGTCGTGTGGCATACCTTCTGACTCTTATTCAGGCAGTGCCCAGTTTTGGCATTCAGCTTTTTTCATGATATCAAAGACTAGTTTTTGCACGCAGAAAGCATTAGGTTACTGATAAGTTACTGATTACTTACTGATTAGGTTACTGGTAAGTAACTTACTGGAGCGGAAATGCTTGGTCAAGTTTAAAATGATTTTGCTTCCAGCTTCTCTACAACTGCAAGGAAACAAATTGTTATTCTGTAATGAGACAGCAGAAAAGAAAAAGCTAATTTTTTTGCAAGGGAAAGACTTTTCGAGCAAATACAGTACGAAAATATATCTCTCTAGCCTTGTCTGCCGGTGACAGTAAAGCATAAAAGAACACCTTAGATGTCGCTAGAGCATAACTTGAAGGAGTTGTGTCAGAGTATATCAATCTTGGTTTTTCTCTAGTTCACTAACATGACATGATTTTATCCTACGAGTAAGAAAACGAAACCAATAAAGGTGGGCAAAGCTGCTCTAGTATCAAAGCTGCGTTGTTAAATCTGGTTCATGTTTCCGTCGTTTGTCTAAATCCGGGATATTTTTACCACTTTTTAAAACAATTTTTACCACTTTTTAAAACAATAGCAAAGCAAAGCAGACTAACCAACTTCAATTTTATGTATCAGTCAGTCATTATTTAGTAATATGTACGTATTGAGCAGACGTCAATATACTGTACAGTGCTTTGCAGTGCATCACAAAACGATTCGTAAGCTTTCTAAGTACCTCGTGGCAAATTGTAACAAGGTCGTTAGGACACCAGTCGCTGGATCGAACTTCAGCAGCAATGATATGGAGTTTGCTCTCACGATTTCAATCTTAATATTGGACTAGAGTCTTTTTTATTTTATGAAGGCTCAGCCTTGCAATGTTGAAAAAATAATGCAAGGATTGCGTGATTGGCAAACTTTCATAGTTAGTACATGCATAACTAACAGCCGAGATGGCCAAGTGGTAAGAGCGTCTGCCTCTAGAGCTGTAGACTCGGGTTTGATACCGAGTCTGGTAAAACCAATGACTTTCAAATTAGTATTCACAGTTTCCCCGTTTGATGCTCAGCATTAAAAGGGACAGTGTGAAGAACAAGCCGACAAGATATTCATGCAGAACTGTCAACAATGTTAAAAAATCGACCACAATTAAAACTCATTATCTGCTAAACAACGATATTAAAAAGTAATAGGCCGCTAATACTTCATTTCATACACAAAAAAACAATTATCATTTTACACATCCAAAAGAAAAAACGAATACAAAATAGCTTGAAGGTTAGAAACAAAGAGGTAAACTCTATTATCGCAAAGAAGACTGGGAATTCTCTCTGATGGGCGACTGAGCCGAGGATCAAGCAAGCGGAACAACATTATTACTCGGGAAAGCTTAGATGCTTTTTCAAAGTTTATTTTTGTAGCAAACTACGAGCATCACAAACCAGGAAAAGGTAAAAAATGCTAAGAAACCCTCGAATCCACTACCGCTTATGTAAACAACACACTCGAATCCACTGCCGATTATGTAAACAACTCTGTTTGTTTTCGTAACAGATTATCGTGTCGTAAAAGATTAAGTGTTCTTGATTAGAGTCATAAAACAGATTAGCGAATCCACATGATTGGAGGTCCCGGCTACGTTAATTTGTACTCTACTCCAAATGATTGGATGACCCCGCAAAAGTCAAAACACGTCAAAAGATCTTGAAGCTGGCGAGGACCACTAACAAGTGACAACATTTTCTTTCTCCCGCTCTGCTTCTCGTGCTATCTCGGTGGCATGTATGCGTTTGTTACCCGCAAATGCATTTCTATTCTATTTGCTCATATCTTCTAGAACTTTGGTGTTAACTACACGTCAGAAGTGATTCTGTTAAGAGGACCAAATCCAAGACCAGTGGAACACTTCGTCATAATTGTAGTGTCGGGACTGAATTACAGTCAACCCTCGATTTAACGGATTTCGGATAACGGGCATTGATTTGAACTGCAAAATTTTTTGAAATAAATAGCAAAAGCTTTGGTTTTAAGACAGTTTTTAAGAACAAGAAAGCGTTTAACGCATGTCATACAGCGTAGGACACTAACTTTAATACATACTGGCGATTTATGTTTCGGATTGATATCGAAATCAACTGTATGTCCCGATCAATATCAACCAATCTCGTCCGAGTGTTTTGGTTAGAAGTTTCATAAAAAGTGAATTGCCAATACAAATTTATAGCTGGTGTCATTTACCGCCATCCTGTAAAAACCACTAAAAATAATTTTTTTCCAGAGAAATTATACTTGTTTAACACACCTTACAAAAAGCCTAAAGCAAGTTTCTACATTCTGGTGATTTTAACGTCAATTTACATTTTGCGAACCGGTCTCACAGTGCGACCGAATATATCAACACAATTATCAGTAACGGTGTCGTACTCCTAATAACCAAACCCACTAGAGTAATCGATACGTCTTCCACTATAATTGACCACATAATCACCAATAATCTTGAACGTAATTCGTACCCAGCTGTAACTGAAGCTGATATCACAGACCACGACCCAATCCTGTGCATAATCGAAAAACCCAGAACCAAAACAAATTTCAAGTCCGAAATTGCTCACTTCAGAAACAAATCTGCTTTTTGTGCAGATGCTTTCAGCGAAGATCTTTACTCCAATCTAACTAATTCTGTCTCCGATCAACCAGCACTTGCCACCTACACACACTCAAGCACCAACTAAAACTCCCAAAAATCAGGAGAAGAGCGTTAGTGGTTGCCATTCCAAAACCAATGAAGCCACCAGGGGAGGCAAAGAGTTATAGACTTTGCTATGTGTCCCCTTTAAAATCATGGAGAGACTCACATACGCCCGTATTGAACCGATCGTCGATTCCCGGCTTCCTCAAAAGCAAGCTGAATTTCGACGTGGTAGGTCAACTACAGACCAGGTTACTCTCTTGTCTCAAGGAATTAAGAATAGCTTCTCGGCAAAAAAGAAGGCTGGTGCTGCATTCGTGGATCTTACAGCTGCCTATGACACTGTATGTCACCGTGGCTTTACCAGCAAGCTCTTGCGCACACTTCCGGACAGCACAAATAGCCTGTCCACATGTCCAATTTATGTGGGCTTTTGGCCCACATTCATATGGGCTTGTTGCTGTGGGCTTGATGTTATAGTCACTTTTTTAAATTATGACATCAAAAATTTAATTGTAATGCAGAAAACCCACAGCAACAAGCCCACATAAACGTGGGCCAAAAGCCCACATAAATTGGACATGTGGAGAGGCTAATTGTTTCTTTTATAATGAAGCTTGTCCGTAACCGCAGTTTCACCTTTACCACTGGTAAATGTGCGCAAAGCAGGTTACAACATCTGAAAAATGGCGTCCGTCAAGGATCAGTCCTGGCTCCCTCCTTTTTAACAACTAAACACATGACCTGCAAGCAGGGCCGGATTTACGTATAGGCTAAGCAGGCTGAAGCCTAAGGCCTCGATTAAAACGGGAGGCCTCGTAGAAAATGAGGGGCCTCATCACGAACAACGAAGACCTTTTTTTTTTGGTCTTTACCGATGTTTTCAGTGAAAACGCGACGTCTGCGGACCTTTTTTTAGTCTTCACCAACTTCTAGTGAAAAAAATCAAGATAGCCTAGGGCTTCTCATTGTCTAAATCCGGCCCTGCCTGCAAGTTTGTTAACGCAGACCACCTGGCCATTAGGGTGGAGTGAATTTTACTTCATCTTTTGGATTTGTATTTAAGGTGTTGAAACACTTAGCTTTGGCGCTAAAAACAACCATGAAACCAATTTTGGTCCACCTACCCCTTAATTGAACCTCCTACCTGAGTTCAAAGGTCACGCGGGGTCAATTTTTGTCAAAATTACTCTAACTTCTCTCCTAATGGTCGTAGGAAGCTGATTATTGGCTCAAAAGATTCAGAAAAGCAATGTTTCTGTCTGTTCTAAGCGAACTTTTCCTTCTATAGCGAGTGAAATTTGAGTTATTTCAAAAAATCCAGATTTTAGCTATAGTTCTGCAGCATATAGTAATGCAACTGTCAGTGCATTTATCATGAACATTTTTATTGCAAAACTAAACGTTTTCGACCTTTCATCTGGCCCTCGTCAGAGAAACAAAATAAAAGCATATACTAACTCGAAAAAATCAGAATGAAATGAAATTTTTTAAAAAATCAAAGAGCAGTTAATGCACCAGTGTAATAATAACGCAAATAATGACATGACAATTCAGGTATTATACATGCATATTGTGCAACACAGTACGATCATAGGTCTACAGTATTTATGCATACAGTTTATATATAAACAATAAAACAATATAAATTAATGGTTACGATGACGAAATACATTTAAAACACATTCAGCAGAATCGACGAACCTCCTCCATAAAGTTTCGCATTTAGCTTAGGGTTGTGTTTTTTGTCAGTAGGGAATTTTGAATTTTTTTGTTTTTCGGCCAAAACCTTTTCTCACGGGGGGTGTAGTGTGGCACTCGAGTAACTACTCCCGCTTATCACCTCCCCACATCACGTGATTTCTCTCACTCACGGAGCATGACGATTTCTCCCGTTCACGAAACGTCACAATACCACTCGTTATGGATTAGTCGATGCGATGGCCTTTCATAAAATTATCACGTCATTATAGTTCGTCGGAAAAAGAAGCAGCAGACGTCGGTTTCAAAGGACTGAGCTATCGTACAGCAAAATTACAGTTGGGACTTTGGATTTCTTATTAAAGGGAAAGAAAAGGCGAGGCTAGCTCTGTGCTCGACACGGTGCAGTGTTTTTATGTTAGTCTAGTGCTGGTTACCAGTAGCCTTTAACGTCGCTGCTGAAGCATCTTTTTCAAAAACGCGCAGCAGTAGTTTGGATGAATTGTCTGGGTTGTTTTTTTTGTTTTTTTAAGTAGATAGTTTTTTTAGGAGAATTATGCAAGGGCGACGAATGAAGCAGGAGTTAGGTGACCAGGCCCAGTATTGATTATTGTGTGCGATATAAGCATTTTTGTAAATTCTATTTGAACATAAGTGTCATTAAAATTTATTTCTGCTAATAAATTGAAGTTTTGGTGATTGAGAAACATTTTGGGGGCAAGTGAAAATCAGAAGGAAAAAAATAGCCCGTCGGAATCCCTACGAACGTTTAGTAAAGAAAGAAGAGAGAGAGAGAGTTTACTTTTTTGCCAGTACACGTTTCACAGAAAAATGATTGCATATACAGTAGTAATAGCATTGTTACACACAATACAATGATTTGTGCACAGCGGCAGGAAGCACCAAAAAATCGTTAGGTTATCGCGTCAAGATGCTCCCTGACACGAATGCAGTAAACAGTGAGAAAAAAAAATGACAATAGAAAAAAACTACAAGTCAGTGGTAATACAATGCGATATAAGTAATACGATAAAGTTATGGATAGTACAAGGCACAAACGAAAGCAATAGCAGTCACTTCGGAAAGAGTAAATAAAAAAAAAAGATTACTTAATACTTCGAAATGCAGCCAAATGCTAAATGTCAATAGCGGTCCGAGAGATATTTTTTGAATCTTTTTTTTACAAGAAGTCCAATGTATGCTTTTATAGTTACTGTCCAATTTACACCATAATTTGGTCCCTCTATAGGAAAGTTAGTTTTTGCATAAGCTCTTGTTAACGCGCGATAAGGCATAAAAGGCAGATTGCTTGAGTCTCGTATTGTGGGCATGAACAGAGGCTATTTTTGTGAATGATTTGTAAAATACTTCGGGTAATTTACCATGATGTAACTGATGCATGAATTTATACAGTTCGAATTCGTATGTGTCATCAATTTTCAGAAATTGTAAGGTACTGTACATTTTGTTAATTGGGGTTTCAATTCCACATGACATAATTATCCTCAATACTTTATTTAATCTCACTCGTAGACATTCCAGATGAGTTTGTGTCGCGAAATTGAAAATTGTATTACTTTGCTGACACGCCGATTTATAAGAATTGTATGACAAACCGTAGGAATTAATTCGTTCTTAGATCTGACCTCACGAAAAAACCAAGACCTTCTTCACCAAACGAATAAAATAATCGACCAAACTCAACTCACTTAGCTACGGTACTCACCGTACTACTTTTCAATAAACGCAAGCTCCACTGGTCACTTCAGTAACACAAGGGCTACACCCTTCAGCAATCAGCATACAACAATATTGCTTCTCTACGCACACTAAATCTACACTTGAATACTGTAACTACGCTCGAAAATTCACGCTTATTTATACTCTAAATTTAAGTTCAAGAACAGTCGTTGCAATCTCGCAAATAATGGCGTTTATAAACCCACGCTTTGTCAGAAAAAAGCGAGGTTCTGCTGGTACTAGGTACATTACATAAAAATGTTGCCCGGACTTGGGCGCAGTGACTTAAACGCAGCGTAGAGGAGGAAAGTGCTGCACTAGTTGTGGGGTCGATTCTCGTCGCGGCTTCGCTTGTGACATGCAATCAATAATCGGGTTCGTCAAGATGATAGAATAGACTAAAAATGTTAGTTCTGCTGGTGTTATGTTCATTACATACGTATGCGTCCGGGTAGGCTACATCCATACGTATCAAAGTAATACTGTATTAATATGCAAAACTCCTTAGTCCTCTAGATTCGTCCCTACTGTATCATACTGACAGCAGCTAAAATGAAACAAGTGGGACAATCCAGTGTTTTCGAATTAATTAAAATCACTGAATTAAAGCAAAGCGGTTTGACAAAGGCTAGTTTCACAATGGAGTCTGTTGAAGCAAATTAACAATAAAAAAACGCTCGTTGCGAAAACAAAAAATGCGAAGTTTGTTTACCTTCATAGCTGTGTTTGATGGTTGAATATCAGCTTACAACAAAAAGAAATGAAGTCAAAACGTGAACAAAAGAATAACTATAGGCCTACTACTTAAGTTCTCCATCCTTTTGTATCAGTTCTTTAATTATGTTGTAGTGATGGCCAGAAAACTCGTAAGAATTTGTTTTATTTGCGGGTGCGAAGATGTAAAAATTACTTTCGCTGGTGCGGAAAGATTCATTGAAGTTACATAAAGTTTATTAGCCTAAACATTTTAAAGCTAAGAAACTCAAAAAAAAAAACAAGAAAAACTAATGCATTGTAAAAAGTTGCCTTAAATGTAGCACAGCATTTTTAAAACTTTAGAATATATGCAAAAAAACGTCAGCTTGTACAGGAACTTCTTTGTAAAAAAGTATGCTGTCAGATAGTGATAGAAATTGCAAGCTAGGACTCCACAGACTTGATAGCAAGCAGATTGGAAGAAGGGAGCTTGTTGCAACTTCACTGCAATAAAAAAGTTTTTCAGCAGTGAAAAGTTTTTTATCAAAAAATCAGAAATTACCGCAAAAAAATAAAACAAATTAATTTATAGCGAGAAATATTCAGAACACTATGAGCTAGTGAACTGGTATTGAATAGCAAAAAAAAACAACTGAAACGTATTGAAAGCACAACCTCAAGCTTTGATCCCTTTCCTTACTGACGCTACGCTGACGAACAGCTCAGATGGCCGAGTGGTATAGAGCGTCCGTCTCTTGAGCTGTAGACTCGGGTTTAATTCCGAGTCGGGTCAAACCAATGACTTTAAAATTGGTATTCACAGCTTCCCTGCTTGACGCTCAGCATTAAAAGGACAGTGTGGAGAACAAGACGGCAAGTTTACTTGTTGTGCCGTCGGGAAAGGCACTTAGCGGTATTCCCCCATCTTGGTGTGGTAGACAGATGGCTGGCAACTCCTAAGCGAGCTTGTATAGCGCATTGATCGCTTTCTCGTGATAGGGGGATAAATATGCAACTAACTAACTAGCAAACTACTTCAAACCTAAATTCTACTTTGTAACGTAGCCAAGACAGAGGTAGCGCTGGGGTATACTGCCCCTCTTTTGATGTAAACTAATCTTAAGAGTGCTCAAAACTTTTTTTATAAATTAGCGATGGCCTCTGCTATTTGTCCCCCTACTTTTTCCGCTGCTAGGCTTGCCCCTGATTTTAGTGTAATGTAATTTCTTGTTTTTCAAACAACTTCTTCTAAATTAGGACCTTTTAGTTGCGTAATTTTATTGAGGGGTAATCTGATAATTTGAAACAAAACAAATTGTTGATTAATTTCGCAATTTGAAAAATACTATGAAATCAAAAAAGAAAAATTGTTTTACCGGTATAGCGCCAAAGCGTGTAACAAGTGGAGGGTCCATTTCCGCGGCTTAACACTTCGGCAAGACAGCTTCGAACTTCGAAGAAGCACCACAGCTGTAGTGATCCGTTAGTGACTTTGTATTTGATTGACCGGCCTGGAAATCGCACCCCAGATCTTCCTCATCATTTTCCACGTCGATACCAACCACTACGGTTACCGGTCATCAACGCTAAACAACAACGCTAACTACCTTCAGATAGCAACTTAAGACATTAGTGCAACGAAACTCACTGCAACTGAAACAGCTCTCGCTGAACCCTTTATGGCGCCACTTGGTAATCTTTTCCTGAGAAACGTTTTCGTTGATTTAATTTGCTAGTAAGCCCCATAAAGACGTCACCGGTATTCCAAGGTACTCTCGTTGTCCACTTTATTTTTTTTAGCGACATCGGTGACTTCGATTCGCTCGTAGTAATTGCTTATTTAACGCACATGACGTTGCGTGAGGAAAATGTAGGGGGTCAATTATAGTTGGTCAAATATTACAATATCCTATGAGAATGTTTTAAATATCAATGAAGGCTTGTACCGAAGGCTACCCAGTCTACCTATAAAGCTAAGAGAGTGATTCAAACTTATAAATTAATATAAAAAATGTTTTAAGAAAAAACTTTTTTTAATGTTTTAAGAAAACACAATTACAATCTTAGTTTCGAGCATATAAAGAAATATTTTGGTTGGCCTTGGAAAATGTGCTAAATAAAAATTAAATAAAAAAATGTGCTGAATAAATAAATGTGCTAAATAAACCAATTGTACAACTAGTTTCGCGGTTACGTATAGACTTACATCGACTCCCCATATTTCAATACAACCTTACGCCTAAAAACGATTGAGAAACTGTCTATAAATCCGTTGTAATGTTCATATTTGCAATTGCATAGGTTTTTGTAGGACTTGTCATCACTTTTATATGAAATTATGCATAAAGTGTTATCAGCAGTAATTTTATGCTTTATGGTTGTTGGTGTTAGCTCTCAGTTTCGAACTTGTCTGCAAGGCACACAGCAGGCTTTGAGTGGGATAACAATTCCTTCAGCCAATAACTCACTGGAAGCACGCGCGTGCGCTGATGATGGGCTATCTTACAGTTGCCACCGTTTCGACATATCTGGTACATTGATCGGACTTGGATTACAGAGTAAGTAAAAAATAGAAATAGCGGTATAAGCTAAGGCAGTACTACATTTAATACGATGCATTCACGCCTCTTACATTAAAATTTCATTAGGCAATCACCCCAAAATCAAAAGATTAAAAATGGAATAGACTACGCTACGTAAACAGGAAAATCCGTTCTCAAAAATCTACACACCTGCAGAAAATATTTGTTTTGTTAATGAAAAGGCAACGAGCCTTTAATAGTGAAAATCGCTGATTTTAGATGAATGTTTGTTTTAAAAATACAAGAACAGGTAAACAAAAACCGGTTAGTGTAATGGTATAGACATTGTTATTGCAGAGGGAGGTGCGACGCTCATTTACCGCACCGGTCAATTCGAACGCAGTTGCGACAACGGCTCGCCAGTGTTGCGACATTCCCTTGGACCTGTGTTGGCCAGGCGCTCAGCCGTTGAAATGTACCCCGCCAGTACTCGTTACATGCTTCCGCGTGTATGATTTTGATTTGACTGTTATTCTTATGTACCCGTGATTTTCACGAGTCGGACTCTCTCCAAGGGCGTGTTTTCCAGAGGTTCAAGGTGTTCAGCGCACACCCTGCAAATGGCTGCAATATCACAGGCACTCACGTTAATTTATGTTTCACTAAAATTTTTCGATTTTCTTGTTTTTAATCTTTGTAATATCAGCGCAGTCGGAGTTCTTTTTTTTTCGGTTAGCGACATATTGCTTTTTCTTCAACGCTGACCGATGATGCAGTATTCTCTCGTGATAGGTTCATGGAATATCGTTAAACACAAGCGAGCCAGACCTTTTCCATTGTATTCTATTTCTAACTCGTATTACATAGCGGAGAAGTGACTTTTTCTCTTCCACACGATTCAAATGCAAAAAGTGTTCAATTTTATGATTAAACCCAGACGCAACGTCTCAGCGCATTTCCAATCACACGAGTTGCACCGTGGTTGCAGCAGTGAAGTTATTAGTGACTGCTAGTCATTTTCGAAAGTTTGGCGGTCGATATACTGGCATTTTAAAGTTGTTGGTCAAATTTATTTAGTGGAATGGAGTTTAATGTTGACAGTATAATTAAAAAGCCATCATCCAATAGAAATGATATTGAAAAATTGAATTAGTACCGTGGTTGTAATTGTATCAATCTGGTTGTCGGCAGTTGCTTGCCATATTCCAAAGTTTGGCGATTGATGTATACAATTTAAAATTGTAGTAAATTTGTTGAAAGGAGTGAAATTAAATGTTGACAAAATGCAGTCATTAAAAAGCCACTTTCTGGCAGAAATTATGATGGAAAATTGGAAATGGTATCAACAGGTTGTTGTTATCGCACGAATTTATGTTGTCGGCACGTCGGAGATTCGATCCTTCACTCGCTGTCTTCGCAAGACTTGTCATGGATAGTTTTCAAGTTGGCCGTTATGCAACCTCTAATGATCTCGTTTCGCAATCCTTGCACGCTTTTAGTTTGAGGCACTTAGTCACATGCGATTTTCTTGCACCTTTTTTACGCCTTTTTGGTAACGGCTACTCGTTGGCTTTTCGAGTTGACTCAGACTTTAAAACTGGTATCTGCTGTTACACTTGCTAAACACTCAGCAATTAAGTGTAGCGCGGAGGATGATATAAACAGAGAATAAAGATATGTCAGTGAATTCTTGACAAAATTTAGTCCTGGCGCTACAGGACCTTAGTAGTTAAAAAGCGCCATAAAACTACACAACATTTCATTTCAGTTATATAAGCTTGCAACATTGGACGGCAAGCAGCATTTTAGCGACTCTTAAGTTTTATTTTGTTTACAAGCTGGTTCGCTGGCGAAAATATTCGCGATAAAACTCCCGAATAATTTTTGCTCGGCTGGTATCTTTTTATTAGCTCAATACATTTTTATTTGATTTTTTTGGATTGGTTTTTTTTGTAAGACCAGTTGAGTGAAGACCCAGGAACTTCCCCTGGGACAACAAAGAGACCGGCGCTAGGTCCGGAAGAAGTGCGGAATAAGTTCAAAGTAATGACTTAGTGTCGAGTTCTTCACACAGGTAATTAAAAGGTCCATTATGTTAGAAAATTTGCCTTTTGGGTACCTGTATTGTTATGTTTTTGTACTTATCGACTTTTAAGGCTTCTAACTGTGTGAATTTTTTTAAAATATAGTTGCTCAATGATTGTTATTTCGAAGGTCATAGCCTGTGACCGTCAAGTTGATTTATGTGTTTATACCTATTTTTTGTGAACTCACGTCTTATGCAAGATTATGTGCCTAAACTGCGAATTAGGCTGATTGAAAAGGCATTAGATGTCGGATCGCATAGAACTTTCGAGCTCTTTCACACTTTTGTTTAAATCCCGGCAGGAGGCAGCATATGACGGAGTGGAGCACACTTTAAAAACACGCTCACCGTACGCCACTGACTCTCTCATATCAAATATTTTAGCAGCAAGCTAGTAGACTGACGCCTTTTAAGCAATTGTAATTCGCAAATATCGCAGAAAACATCTTCAAACTTTACAGGTAGGCCTACAACAAACTATATTGTTAACTCTTAGGTTTAAGCTGCGAATCTAAAACGTTGTTCATCCTCTTACATTAACTTTTCCGACTTGGCTTGGTCATTGTGGCGTCATATGCAAATCAATTACGAAATGACCAGGCCTTTAGGAAGCTGTGAAAAGTGGACTGCACTCTGCAGTTGCGTCAAAACTTTTCTACCACACTTTTTCATTTCAGCTCAAATGACCGTTGCAAGTTGCCTACCCTCAGCATCCTGTCTATTAACGACTTGTGCGAGTCTTACCGCGGCTTTGAGTCAAGTGACAACTGCTTTAAATGTGGAGTACGTAAAAATATAATGGAAAGACTGATTAACTGTTGATAACAGGGCCACACTTGATTACGTTGTTCTTAGCTAACAAGCTGCGGAAGTAAAGAGCTGTTGTGGTCACGATTCAATAAGTTGCATCACAAAAAAGGTTGACTTGAACTCGGGGATGCATATTTGGAAATGGTTGCATAGTATAAATTTTTTGTTTATTCTGTTACCTAAGCTCTACCTTAACCACAACTTTATAAAGCAAACCAAGTGCGATACCGACAACAAAATCTATAGAAGTAGTTTGGAACTCCGATCCCTATATGATTAGCAGCCCAACTTACCGGCAACAAAATACAAGCACAACGCCGCAAATGACGACGCAGTTTTTCGACATGTAATCACCTCGACCGAACTTTTTCTTGGCTATCACTTAAAAAAATCTCCCCGGGACCGTGAGATTAAAATGAACCTGCAATAAACTTGAACTGAATAGATATTTAGGTGCCAGGCTTGTATTTGTTATCGAGAGCAAGACTAGAGGTGATGGGGTTTTCGCGACCGGTCTCGTATCTCGAGACACGTTTCAAGACACAATTTTTAAATTCTCGTTTATTAACCTCGGGTTTGAACTTCAAGTCTTTGTTTCAAATCTTGGTTTCGTGAAATCATGGTCTCGAAATACGGGAAATCTCGAGCTCAAAGTTCTAGGTTTACGTAGGACTGCAAAGTTTAGCAATCAGTTTCCGAGCTAAGCAAACAACGATTTGATGGACAAGAGTTCAAAATTGTAATTTCTCAATATTCTGTCTCAATATCTGATAATTGCTTTCTCCGTGGAAGATAAGGGGATAACTAACAAGCATTTAGTTTTTACAATTTCACGTCGCGTCAACGCAGGGCATTTTTTAAGGTACTGTTGCTCATCGCTGGTGAGGCTAGAGTAGATCACCACATTGCCGACATTGGGTAGATAGCATTGCCCCAATAGAAAATAAGATTTAAGTGTCTCTCTCAAGGAAAAGGGACGCATTTGTCAGTTGAGGCATCGAACCGTAACCTATCAGCAGGCGCTCTATCAATTAAGCTATGCTGCCACCCTTCATGTGCTCGTATGTAGCTAATGATAGTAGCCTTAGTTTGTTTTCCTTGCAGTTGCACGTTTGCTTTGAAAAACAAACACCGTTAAAAGCCTTAGTCTCAATATTTGAACAAGTTTTGCTTCTGAAAACTTTGATCTCGAAATCTCGTCTCAGTCTCAAACGAACTTACCAAGTTTCGATTTCAAAATTTTTTTCAAATCTCGGTCTTGCTTCCAACTATCAGAACTTCATTCCATCATCACAAGGATTAAGGGTTGCTATCTTTTTTTTGGAGGGACTAAAAAATTAAGTTACTATGGAAATGTATATGTGTTAAATACTTGAACAGTCGTGAATACGCTTTTAGCACTAAAACGTTGCCAAACTAGTGTGAACACTCTGTTCCCATGCCTTCCTTTCCATTGCACCTCTGATTCTACCTGCTGCAGTAAAACATTTAGATCAGGAAATACATAAACAGTCTTTTGCATAACTTGTGCTTATTGCAATTCTGTATTCACTATTTGAAAAGCATCATGATTATGCGATAGCATTATGTTAAAATTTCATGAAAAAGTTATTTTGTATTTTATAGTGCTTGTTGCTTCTACTGCTGTCAAAACGGCGACAACTGCAATAGCGTTCCAGCAACTACAGCAAATGGGCAATGCATTGGTGGTGCTGCAGTCAGCTCAGTTTACCAGCTTTGGACAATAACTCTGGCTTTGGTGCTAGCTGTGGCAACGGTCTTTCTTTTCCTGTAAAAGGGTTTGAATGGTTGTAAACAGTTATTGTATTACTGTCAGTACCGGCAGAGGTGGGCATTCCGCAATTTGAAGCGCAAAGCGCTAGTTGCGCAACTTCCGCTTTAACAAATTATTTTTAGCCATTGCGCAAGTTGCGCTGCGCTTCAAGGAAAATAAATCCTTCTTGCGCTTTATTGTGTTGCGAACTGAAAAAATATATAATAGTGTGCGCATTTTTGCGCTGCGAACTGAAAAGAATCTGGTTGCTTGCACTTTGTTGCGTTGCGCACTGTCGGAAGATGAAATACTGCGTTGCGCTTTGCCGGATTAATTAAAGCGCAATGTGCTGGAGTAAGCAGTTTTTTGTAACTGTTTTTAATAGAATAGCAGTTTGTTTCTTGATGCGTACAATAGGCCTATAGGTCAATTTATTGTAGCAGAAATTTTGAGCTCATCAGAAATGTGGTACACTAAAGTCTTTTGCTTTTTAAAATAATTGCAAGTGCTTAAACGAGATCATTGAGTGTTGAATAAATCGTATTTACTTTTTGTAGTGGAGAACTTCGCCGCATTTGCAAATTATGATTTACCGCGATGAGGTGCTTTTAATGGGACGCGACAATGCAACGTGGCGCAGTAGTTTGGAGCGTCGTTTTTACGACGACCATGATCGCAAGGTTGATAGTTCAACTCCCAACCTAGTCTCGTTGTTGCATCCTTGGATAAGATGCTTCACGTTGATTATCTCTGCTTGGTGAAATCTGACAAGCGGCAAATTAAATAAGTCAGAAGCAAAATTCAACCGGAAAGCTCGGAAACAAAGGCAACTCCTAAGCGAGTCTGGATTCGTCCTAAGCAGCGCCTCCTTCGCTTTCTCGTGATAAGAGGATGAAGATGAAGAAAGCAATCATCAGCAACGCATCTTTTTTCGCTTCTTATCTAATTTTCCTGTTCATTGACCACGCAAAATCCTATTACAGTCACTTGCATTAAAATCGTTGTCGCGTTGTAGCCAACTGCGTGCTGTTAAAAGCACCTATAAAAATAACTCAAGAAAAAATTGCATTACTCGTAGTGCTTTATTAAATTTTTCATTGCGAAAGTTGCGTTGCGCTTTTTCTTTTGTATAAACCTCATTGCGGAAGTTGCGTTGCGCTTTAATGCGAAAAAATTATTGATTGCGGAAGTTGCGTTGCGCTTCAATGCGAAAAAATAATTGATTGCGAAAGTTGCGTTGCGCTTCAGTCAATTTCAAAATTAGGTTGCGCTAGTTGCGTTGCGTTTCATGACTTAACAGAACTTTTGCGCTTTGTTGCGCTGCGCTTCAACCAATTTTTAAAAAATGCCCACCTCTGAGTACCGGTATATGCGTAATTCGGTGTCAAGAACGCGTTGAAGTTGGCCTAGTATTTTGTTCAACCATTTTACTCAGTTTGGATTACCTGTGTTACAAGATGCATTTTTGCGCAACATTAAATTTTTTCTTATCTGACCACTTCAAAGTGTTTTTGCACCATAAATGTAACTTCGGCTGTGCTTTCTCAATTTTTACCCAAAAATTGAAATAATTAACTTAGTAGTTTAGCTGAAAAGTCCGTTAGCTTCTTACTGGACGACAGTCATTACTAATGCTTTCTTGATTGCTAATGACTCATTAGCAATCAAGAAAGCAAAAGGACTGGTCACTTGAGCATACTATAGACCAGGGGTCGGCAATCTTTTGCTCTTAAAGAGCCAAATTAATCCGTTTGTTACAATACGAAACCCAGCGGGAACCGCAAAACTACCGTCAGGTCCAAAAATTTCAGTTATTCCGAAAATGATTCCTGAAAAAGGGCTTTGTTTAACTCCTAAAGGAGCCTCAACTGGGGGTTCAAAGAGCCGCATGTGGCTCTGGAGCCGCAGGTTGCCAACCCCTGCTATAGGCTAATATAGTACGCCGTGTGCAGGGGCGGCGCCAGCCAGAAATAAGTTGGGGGACAAACCGGGCGACAAAAATTTGTAAAAATCTGGATTCTTTTGAGAAGGTCTGGGGAGCCTCCCCCAGAAAATTTCGAAATTTTAGAATTAATTTAGTGCATTCTGGCGTATGTCCAGGAGAATTTTTCGTTAAAATGGGGACTTACTGTATTATGAAGTAAAAATAGGATACTAGTGAGCATAATTGTTCAGAAATTGACATTGCCTTTGCCTTCGGTTATGGTGCCTAGTTGCTCGGTTCTGTAGTACAGTGTACTAGGCTACTGTAGGCCTATTTCAAAGAAGGCTATTAAAAAAACAGTCTACTCTGCAAAAAGGCCAAATTTAGTGAAACATATGGTGTATTATTACAGTATGACGTAAAGAATGAAACCGAAAATTGAAAAATCTTGAAAATGTCACAAAAACAATGGCACTGGCAGAATATGAGAAGCGTAACGGTCAAACAGTAGTATCTTGTGGTCAAATTATATTAGTTCTGAGTTTCCTGGACACTTTTATGTAGTGACTTCTTAACATTTTTGTCGTGTTTTAAAAACAGGAAAAGAAAGAGGTCAGGAATAGTCCACCTCTGCCCCCTCCCCTACCCCCCAAAAATTAACCGATTCGCACGACTTACAAAAATGGGCCTAGTCCCCCCATTCTCTCCCCCCCCTTGGCAGCGCTTCTGGCCGTTTGACTATAGTTAAACAGCCATGAGTTGCCCTTCTCCAAAACATTAAAAACCCCAAATTAGGTTGTTGTAAGTTCCTTACAGTGTTAAACAATAAAGCTAAGTGATTGCTAGAAATCGTGTCAACAAAGGTCTGGCTTGATATTTACACTCATATGGCAGAAATCCTTTTTTTTTGTTTTTTCACTATTGTAGAATCTATTGTAGATACTCTCGCTAGATGTGTGACGTTACCAACGATGTTGTGGTGTTTATAATATGAGATATGTATTAAAAAATTTGTGGTCGGCTAATAAGTTTTAGAAATTTATCAAGGAAGTTAGTAATTACTTTATGTCTTACTATGTTTGCTTGGATGTTGTTGTGTTTTGTGTGATTATCTGATGTTGCAACTAATAAAAGTTGAAACATACTATCTTAGCCGCAGGGGTGGACTAACAGTGCGTGGGGCCCTGGGCTAATTTTATAATGGGGCCCTCTTTCCCAAGTTCAGCAAAAGCTTACACGATATAAAATGAAAAGAACAATAAGCCGAAAGAACAGCCTCAAAAAACAAAACAATACCAATATTGAACAGTAGCGTAAAAAGACCAGTATGAACTTCTTGTGCTTTGTTCAGCACACTCAATTACTGCCTTTGAATCCTACTGAGTAACAGTGTGCGAAGTAGGGGGGGATGGGGGGACATGTTCTCCCAGTGAAAATAGTCGTCCTCCAAGCAAAGAAAAAAATTTGTCCTGGGGGGATGCCAAAACGTCTACCCCAATGATAGGTACCGTAAAAAGTTTAATGTTTTTTATACGTGGAGCTTGTGGGTACGGACTGCGGCGATACTTTCCAGCATATCTTGAAGCCATTATGGTTTCTTTCGCAAACTAATTAAGAACAACCTCTTTAGTGCGCCTATTACAGAACAGTTTATTTTTCATCAACATTACAACACGTCAGCAGCTTTTTATAAGTGTTAATGAAAGCACTTATAAGAATATGTTAAAGTAGCGGTCCCCAGTGGCGACTCTAGCTTTTTATGGCTACTCGGGCTCTACATAAACAGTGTTAAAAAAACGGTAAAAAAAGCAATAAAATAGCAACTTACACAGCAGTTAAATTGTTGCAAAATACTTTCATTCATACATAAAGTTTAATCTTCTTAATTTGATGGCAAACTCATACTGAGTTTGTTGTGTAGCTCTTTGTTATCAGCTATCCATTGTGAGCCACAGGGGAACAGACATTTATGACCAAACAAAAAGCCTGCATTTACTGCATGGCAGCATGATGGCAGGCGTCTTACGAAATCTTTTTTCTATTCCTCTCTCCAATTGCAGCTCGGGCTATTTCTCGAGGGCCCGAGTTCCACAAACAAGTTAAGGAAAAAAACAAAACGAGTAAGATGTAATAAGAATTGTGTGAAACTACGTAACAAACGTTTGCATTGTCTGACTCCGGCAAATGCGATCGAGCCCGAGTAAGATGTAATAAGGAAAAAGGCTTTTGTCTCGTTTGTCTCTTTCTTTTCTCCGCAATGCGGCTCGGGCTATTTTCCTCTAGCCGGAGCTTATGGCTAGACAAATCGTTGAGCGGAAAACGCAACTGCCACCGCACACTTCGTTGTTTTTTACGATGACTGTTTCTTTCAACGAACTTGATACGAATTAAGTTAAAAAAAGCTTTAAGCTTACTTTTTAAAATTTAAATAATAACAAGCCTTCCATCATTTCGTAACTTAGGCTCAGCCCGAGTGCCGGAGTCGCCTCTGCGGTTCCCTAATTTTTTTCAGATCATAAGTTATTTAAGATTAAGAGTATGAATTAAGAAAATGCTATACCTTCCCGGACCCCACTTGGGGAGCTTACTGCTATCCCCCAAAAAAACCCTCGCTTCATTTATGAAACAAAAACCTGCCTAAAACAAAGCTAATGGAGTTTTCGAAGTTCTACCGTTGTTAGCTTTTGTTCACCATGCTGCTGATATGCAAACACGCAGTACGCCTTCCACCACTGCTTTAATTTGGTCATTGACCAATGACATCGCCCCTGGAGCGTATTTAGGGAGGGGGCATTGTGCCATGGCCCCCCTTTTGACTTTGCTTTTTGGTAAAAAGGAACAAATGGTGCCAAGTGACTGAAATATGCAAGACTCTTTTGATTGCTTTTGGAGCTTATGGCTAGGGGCAGTTCCAGGGGGGGTGGGGTAAGGGGTATGTATTAACCTCACCAGTCTTTTTCAACTATGTCTTTTTCAACTATGTTTTTGATGTATACAATTTTTCCATAATTTCGAACCTTTTCGATAACAATAGTCCTTTCGCCTTAAGCACGCATAATTGAAAATGCGCAAACAAAATCCATCATATTTGGTGAAGTAGCCTACTCAGAATTAGGGTCAAAAAAAATTAAATAAAGTTGCCTGAAAAATGTTCAAAAAAGCACTAAAATAGCCATTACAGCACGTAATGTTTCAAAACTTCTCGGGGGAGCATACCCTCGGACAACCTAAAGCCTTTAAGTTTTTAATCAGCTTCAATTAACTCTGCTGAAAAAAAATACACTTGAAAAAAATGGTGAAATTATGCCTTCTCCTTTTTAGAATTTCTTGCTACGCCACTGCATCGCTCCATGAACAATGAATACCATTGTTACAACATTGTCTTGTTATTTGGGTTCAGAATTCACGCAAAATTGTAGACAAAAACATCCCCCCTAGTAAAAATTTTTTTACTTCGTACACTGCTGAGTAAGATCAAATGTATGATTCTTAGTTAAAAACAATTAGTGCTTTTCCATTACATCGATTTACCCAATCGGTTTAATGGGTTTATATTTTCCTTTATTTAATTTTACAATCGTTTTTACGCGTACGGTACTTGTAATGAACGAACCAAACAAATTGATTCATTTTAAAATCATTCTTTTATAGTCACGTCGGCAGCGTGACCGAACGGTCTGGAGCGCCGTTTTTATGGCGACCATAATGAATCGAAAGGTCGCGGTTGAACTCCTACCCTCGACATGTTGTTGTGCTTTTGGATAAGGTACTTCACGATATTTGTCGCTGCTTGGTGGCTTGAACAAGCAGCAAATTCAACAAAAGACAAGAAAAGGAACCTCAGAAAAGTTAACTCCCAAGCGAGTAAGGATATCTAATCTAACATATAGCAATACAACTCGCTTTCTCGTGAATGGAGGATAAAAATTTTAACATAGTGGAAACACCGTAGTGTCTTAATTAAATGATTTGCTATGTTTTATCCCAACAAGTCAACAACTGCTGTAATTGAATGCTCATTCGGTTTTATTAACGAAGCATTATTGCTTTAGTAAGCTGCATAGCTCTAGCGTTGTGAAGTGAGGTGTCAGTCATACGATTTGCACGGTTAATCTGCTAATGGTCAATCATGCATGTCATCAATAGGAAGTGTTCGCGCAGTTGATGACATCAGCAAAATGAATTCAAATTTTTGCAAATGTTTTTCAACCAACTCCTTTCCACAGTGCCAGAAATTAATGAATATAAAGAGTGTTTCCTTATACTACAGAATTTTGTGAGAGGTAACCAGTGGCGCAACGAGAATTCTAAAAGGGTGGGAGGACATAAACTGAAAAAGCCATGGAAAAAGTCTGGTATATTCAATCATTTGGCTAACACTTGATCTCTTTTTATTAACAAGCAGCAAAGTCGAAAAGAGAGGGGAGATTGGCACAATACCCTCACCCCTAAATATGCTCGTATAGAAGCAGTAGAAGCAACCCAACTTCCGGTTTGTTGGTAGAAATTTTTGTAAAAAAAGTTTTCTGTCAACGCAGGGGCGGATCCGTAAAATTTTTTCAGGGGGCAGGGATAAGAGTCGAAAAAAATGCTTAGAAAAATATATTTTAAATTTTGTGCGTTTAGAAGCATGAAACAAGTGCTAATTCATATTTATGTGCATAACTAAAAACTTAAGGGGGGCTTAAACCCCCTTTACCCAATTCTGTGGCATTAATGTGCGATGCCTGGAATAATATCAGGAATGAAACTATCGTTAACCTCATTGTCAGCATGCCTCAACCAGCATTTTGGAAATCATTTCATTCAGAATTAATGAGCCACACTGGTGAATATATTTCTAGAGAAGTAAAGAAAGTCATTGAAGAAGTAATAGTAAAATGTGGCAAGCTCGTCATTGGATCTGTAGCTGACAATGCCAGCAATAAGAAGAAAGTGAGAAACCTGCTGCAAGAGGAATATTCTGAAATTGCTTGTCATGATTGTGCGGCACATAGCCTGGATATTTGGTGACTTGATAAAGTTAGACACTCTTGCACAAGTTGTTGGCAACGCTAAAGAGTAATGTTAAAAATTTCAAATCCAAGCACACGCTTGCAGACCTACTTTTGAAGGCAAAAAGTCAGGAAAAGGTTAACATCGCTTTGAAACTACCAGTCAAAACAAGATGGGGGTCTACATTGATATGCTTGGACAGCGTGCAAAAAAACAAGCATGTTTTGAGAAAGCTGAATGTCTGAAATTTCGGAGAGTACAAATATGTCAAAAGATGTGAAAAGAATCACTTTGGATGATACCTTTTGGGAGGCTAATGCAGCAATGGCTCGCGTATTATATCCATTGTTTGTTGCTATTACGAATCTTGAATCGGATGATCCAAACCTTGCTCAGGTTTACAAAATTTACAGAGGTGGGCACAGCGGCGCTGTTGAGCAGCGCCGCTGTTTTTTCAGCAGCGGTAGCGGAAGCGCCGCTGTTTTTTTCTGTTTACAGCGAAAAGGGGGATCGCCGCTTTTTTTGAGGTGGAGTAGCGACCAGCGCAACAGTGCTTCTGTGAAGGTAATTGACTTGCCGCTGGCGCTACAGCAAAAAATTTTTGATTTTCAAAACAGAGTATTATGCAGCAATTTAATAATAAAATCGCAACTTAAAACAAAATTAAAACCATTGCGACTCCTTAAAAATTAATACCATTATTATGAGAAAATTAATACCATTATGAATATGACTCAACTTAAATCAAAATTAATACCATGAAACAAATAAATGAAAACGTAAAGCGAAGTGATAGCGTAAAATCGCAAGCGATGTTCCATTTAATTCATCAAAACCATTTTCATCGTTTTTCAGACACTATTCCTGATTGACAGTTGCTGCTTTATAAACACAGCTGCATCTCGCCATCAGAAATCAAATGTTTCAGTAATGCCCCTCCCCCCCTGGTTTGACTTCTTACTTCTTTAATTCGAGTATCTTGGTTCGTTTTCCCTCATTACCATTACGACCCGTTCGTTCAGGAAAAAAAGCGAAATTATTGTCTGTTTGATGAAACAACTAATGTGAAAAAATACTAATCAGTAATCAGGCTTTGCGGTGGTAAGACTAAAAATTATATACAGAACAAAAATGCGAAACTCAACGTAGCTCGAGATTTTTGAACAAATTCAGAACTGCTTAAGTGGTTATAGAAAAATGGTTGTTTATTTTATGCCAAAAAATGGTAGGCTAGAGTAAAGAAGTGTGATAAATGGGGCCTTTTTTTTGAACTAAAATAATTATTTTTCACTTTAATTGTTTCAGCAAAATTTTGACTTTATTTTGACCTTACCGCTTTCGCCTATTATTTATCTCTTGTTGCACTTTTTTCATTACAAGTGTTTTATAATCCGCAATCTATATACGGACACGGTAAATTTTCAAAGAAGAAGGAACCCTATGCGGAACATTTTCTCAATCACTCAGTTTTGAAGCTAATGCAACAAAGCGACGCATGATGTCAAAACCTAAGTTAACGAGCCATGGTGTTTATGGAATCAATTTATAGTGTCAAAAAAAATCAAATCTTCATTATACTCGCAGTATTACGCCAAAGCGTGTACAGGGCTGGTGAGACGGGGAGAAGGAGGCTACAAAGTACCCGGGGCCCGTCATATTTTGAGGGGCTCGTCACAGGTTTTGAGAGGCCCTTCTCTTATAAAACTTTTTTCTTTAGAGCGAGACACACGCGAAGAAATGTTGGAGAAATTATGTCATCGCCATGTTAAGACCTTTTTTTTTAGAGAATTAAATTTTGGTTTCGGGGGGTCCGAATCATATCTCTGCCCCTGGGTAAGGATTTCTTATCAACGGCCCTGAGCGTGTAACGAGTGGGGGGTGGGCCACCTCCGCGGTTAGCGCCTGGGCTGCACAGCTGCGATAAACGTCGCAGCGGTGGCGAGCCGTTGGCGACATTGTGTCGATTTGACCGACCCGGGATTTGAACCCCAGATCTCCTGCACTGATAGCGTGTGCGCTAAGCAACAGCTAACGGCCGGTTCAATGAATTCATAGTAAATTATTACAGTATAATACAAAAATGCGTTGATATCGCAACTGTACTGTGCATTAACAGTTTGTCTGCGAACATGGATGTTTTTAACGAAAACCACAAAGTACCGTAGTTATAATTACTAGGACGATTTCATGCATATTAAGTGCGGTTTTCTTCTCAATTACCGCACGCATTTTTACTATTGCAACTATTTCAGAGTAATCGAATAAAATTGCGCATATATATTAGCTCAAAAATTCAAAAAAATATAAAGTAAACAAAGGCATTCGCTTTGATGTACAAGTCACACAGATTACTCAGATTAGCGCCGTATACTGAAAACACTCAATGCATCAAGTCACACAAAATAAAGCACAATGCGTAGTTGATAATGCGCGACTTCACAGTTTCGAGCTTATGGCTCTCATCAGGCGTATGGTTCAAGCGGGTTGACTCTTTTGTTAGCGCCATATATCGAAAATACTCAATACTTAAAGTGCTTTTATGTAAATTTAGAGTCAATTGCCTAGCGTTATATTATGTGCAAATTTGGTGTTGTCAGAAGAACATTCCTTCTCAAAATTCTGATGATGAAATGTCCCAACCGTAAGTCAAAGAAACTCTGGTGCTTGGCTATTCACTAAAATAGTTATTTTTTCATTTAAGTTTTTTGCCACGATCAGTTTTTTCGCTGCATCGGCAATAGCGAAAATTTCTGCCTGGAAGACTGAACTATGTCTTTCCAAATGGAAAAAATCTGATCTGTATGAGAGCCGTTCGGGTATTCTATGTAAAAACTCGCACCAGCTTTTCCGTTTACCTTAGTTCCATCAGTGTAGCATTTAGCCGCGTTTTGTTCCAAAGCATTTTCATACTACACTGCGTCTATTCGTTCCATAACAAGACATTTGTATTGTTTACCAAACACCTTGGTTTTATTTATTAAGTCAGCTGGCATATTCAACGAAGGCTAGGTTTGTTTGGCTTCGTTGAATACGTCTGCGTGGCTTTTAGTCTTTCTTGTTAAACCAACAGTCAATTAATCATGTCGGGCCAAAAACCCATACGAGATAACCTGTATGAGCTTTTTATTACCCCTGACAAATTGAATTCATTGATTGGCACGATGTTCAACTGCATCTCTAAAGCACCTGTGGATGTGCTAGGAAATGCTGAAGAGCTCATAAGACATGCTAGTCTTTGAACTCTTGTAAGTTTTTTCACTAGGTATATTATATTTAATCCACCACCCGCGATGTACAGTACCAGCGTATGTGATGATAGGCCGTATCATTGCACTGTATATCCATCGCGTGTTAGTTGAATTCAATCCGCAAGTTTTACCCATTATTTGTCTGCATTGTTTTTACGCTGCAGTGGTCTTGCGAGCAGTTCGTACTATGAGAGTTCTCCAAGTAACCTTACTGCCATGGGTTACTTCTCGCAGTCTAGCTTCTTTGGAAATTACAAGCTGATGTCCGAAGACCGACTTCCTTTTGTTAGTAAGCAGAACTGTTTCAGTCATCTTACTACTAAATTGAATATCTTGTGTAGAAGCATAATTCGTGGCAATATTTACCGCTTTTTGTGCCCTACCTTCGATCCCAAGCATAACGGTATCAGTGACCAAAATTGCAACATCATCGGCATAGGCTTGTACATGAAAACCCTTGTTCGAATTGCGCAGGTCAATCAACAAAAAATTTAATACCCAGTTCCACAGAAAGGTGACAAATTACCACCTTGGGTCTCCTCCTTTACTACTTCCGTTTTAACTGTCTCACCGTTTAGCTCTACTCGAACTGAATAAGATGTCTCAGCGAGTTCTCTATCCAACTGACGAGAAAAGGCGACATCTCCAATTCTCAAAGAGCATCTCCGAAGCTTTTATGAGTAATGTTATGAAAGGCACCAACAATATCTAGAAGTATTACCAGTGCTGTTTTTTTTTCTTTGCATGGCTGGATTTATGCCCCGTACCAATTAGTGCAGAGCAGTTTCGGTGTAAACCCTTGTGGGAAATTCATAATGGAACACAGAATACTTAGGTTGCAAATTAATATCTTCATTTCATTCATTCATTGACAACCGTCAATTTCGATGTCGTAAGTCTATTACTAGTGCAATAACTTGCGTCTTTTTTAAATTGACGGTGAGGCCAAAATCTTTACATGCTCGCCTGAATCGGTCCATGAGTCGCTAAAGATCTTCAGCTGAGTGGGCAGCAACAGCAGCATTATCTGCAAAGAGGAAGTCACGAAAGCACTTGTGGTGTACCTTCGATTTTGCTTGTAATCTGGAGATGTTGAACAGTTTTTCGTCTAATCTGGTTCGTAGATAGATGCCTTCTGCGGCATTTCCAAATGCATGCTTGAGCGTGAAGGCGAAAAATATACCGAATAGTGTCGGTGCAAGGACGCACCCCTATTTTACGCCACTGCGTATGCTGAATGAGTCAGATGTTGAGCCGTCAAAGACAAGTGTGCCTTTCATGTGGGAGTAAAAAGATTGATGATGCTGGGCAGTTTTGTTGGGCATCCTATCCTTGGCAGTATCTAGAAGAGACCGTCTCTACTGACTAAGTCAAAGGTTTTAGTCAGGTCAAGGAAAGCGATGAAGAGTGGTTGCTGCTGCTCTCTGGATTTCTCCTGAAGTTGTCGTAAGCAGAAGATCATGTTGATGGTAGTCTGCCATTGCGAAAACCGCATTGTGATTCAGGATATACTCTCTCAGCCAAGACTTGAAGTCGCTTTAGTACAACTCGTGCAAACAGTTTTCCAACAATGCTCAAGAGGGAGATGCCACGGTAATTGTTGCAGCCGCCTCCATCGCCTTTGTTTTTGTACAAAGTTACGATGTTAGCGTCCCTCATATCTTGAGATACCTCACCTTCTTTCCAGCATAAGTGTAAAATTTTGTGCAGTTCAGCTACGATGGTCTTTCTGCAGCATTTGAGCACTTCGGTGGAAATGCCGGCTCTTCCAGGTGCTTTTTCTGAAGCGAGGCAGCCTAGAGCTCATCCAGCTTTTCCATCGATGGCTTATCGTCAAGGTCTTCGAGTTCAAGCGAGCACTTGATGGGGTCCAAAGCATCTTTACAGACCAAATTTTCTCTGAAGTACAAACCTGAGAAGTGCTCTACCCACCTGTGACGATTTATTTTAGAGTACCGTAGTATTCGAAACCTAGTTTAACAGTTTGCACCTGCTATCAGCTGATTGGTGACGTATTGCAAATGCGTTTTTCGATAACTTGCTGTGAACCGAAGTAAGTGTTTAGTTACGCCAGAGTTCTCTATGGTTTCATGCTTCTTCTTTGCCAGACGCTAAACCGGGGTTTCATGCTTCTTTGTTCACGTCACAAAGCGTCAGTGACTTTTCGCATTGCAGCTGATATTGGTTCTTCTACATTATTTTGTTATCAGCAAATGCAGTATCCGGTCGCTGCCGTTGCAGGACTGTGCAAAACGGATCGCGCGGAGCCTAGCTTGGGTAGGGATAAGGACGAAACTTGCCAAATGTATTGGAGCAGAAAATGAAGTCAAAGTTGAGAGAATGAATTTGGGCCTTCGTAGTTTATGCATCATTAAGTTGCAAATGCATGCATTGAGCGGTTATATTGAAGAAATGTGGGCATGAATTAAGCCGCCCATGGCCTTCCCTCAAAAATTATTGGGGGCCTCAGACCCCCAGTTCAGCCACCTATCAGTGGTGGGCACTCGTTACTTCTAAAGTAACGAAGTTACCATTGCAATTACTTGTAAAAAATTGTAGCTAAGTTACCGTTACTTTTTGAAAATGTAACTTGTAACTTTTCGTTACTCGTTACACGTTACTTTCAAAAAATTTTCAACCTTAATTTACGCTAAAACCGGCCGGTTGGTGTAGTCATTAAATACATCGCTACCGGTGCGGGAGGTTTTGGGTTCGATTCCCGGGTCGGCCAACTCGAACAGTCGGCAGTCACCAACGGCTCGCCCCCGCAGCGACATTTCTTCGGAACTGTGTGGCCAGACGCTAAACCGGGGAGATGAGCCCCGCCATTTGTAACACGCTTCGGCGTAAAACCGGGAGTATGATAAAGATTTCTTTTATTTGGTTTGGTTTACGCTAAATTCAACGCAGCTGCATTGCGTAGCAGGACCGATTACAGCGTTTTTTTTTTTTAATTCGACTTTAAAAAGGACCGATTACAAGTTTTAAAAGATCAAAAACTATTGTGATTAAATATGTTGTAAGTGTGCCTATGTAGAAAACATGGAAAAGAAGCGTATTGGAAAGATCTTTACAAAAATTTGAGAGACCGTTTTAGTTCCTTAAAACTTCTTAAAAAAACACCGGTAGTAGGAACGAATTTTAATACCGAAAAGTTAATAACGAGCCGGCCGGTTGACATTACAATACAGCGACAGTGGCTATCGGTGCAGTATGTCTGGGATTTGTTCCTTCAGCCGCTCAGATCGGACACAGCGTCGCCAACGGCTCGTAACTGCTGCGACGTTTCTTCGGAGTACGAGCGGGTGTTGCCCAGGCGCTAACTTAAGGAGATGCGCCACGCCACTCTTTACACGCTTCGGCATAATATGGTAAGTATAAAGAAGATTAGATTTTTTGAAGTAAGTTACAAATGGTAAAACCAGTAGGCTACGCAACAGCCTTTCAAATAGCAACACACCGCAACGATTCTTCACAAATAGACCAGGGTTTCGAAATGCCGGTCAATCAGGCCAGAAAGTTTCGGTTTTAAAACGTCTTTTCCAAGTGAAATTAGATTTTTTGAAGTAAGTTACAAATGGTAAAACCAGTAGGCTACGCAACAGCCTTTCAAATATCAACTCACCGCAACGATTCTTCACAAATAGACCAGGGTTTCGAAATGCCGGTCAATCAGGCCAGAAGGTTTCGGTTTTAAAACGTCTTTTCCAAGTGAAATTAATCTTTCACAGAGGCGCTATATGGTAGGGCAGTGTTTTATTTAATAAAAGTTTCTCTTAACTTTGCCGCAGAAAAACTTGGACATTAAAAGGTTTTTTTTAGCAGATGTTTAAAAATTTAAATGCAACGATTTTGATTCTCTCTTTCTGCTGAAAATCGGTCGCATAAGAGCTTCAGTGTTGCCATATTTTGAAAGACACAACCGAAACTCACAAAAAGACCAACCAAGATGGGCCGACACGTGAAAAAAATTATAGCCTAAAATATTCAAACCTGAAAAACCATATAAATGCACATTTAAGTAGCTGTTTTGCCAAAATAAATACCGCTATTAAAAACTAAATATGTTTCAACTAATCAGCCTAACAAAGCCTACAGTCACAAAGAAAATATCGTAGCTACGTTTGTATGCACAAAATTAAATGCCACATTGTTGCCTTTGCAATAAATAACAACAAATCCCAAGAACAATTTAAAAACCCACTTCTACCAACTGGAATAACATATAGCTTTTTTCTTATAGTGTAAAAGATTTACTCAAAGATTTTAAACTAACAATTTATAGTATGCAAACACAAGTCATTTTGAACTGGTGAAAAAACAAATTTGCTTGAGCTTGATCATATATTTTTCATCAATCAAGCCTTGTGAATCTTTATAATCGGCGAAGTGTTTTTTTTAAACCCTTCCAATAATTTTTTATTTTTTATTTTATTTGGTTGCATATTTATCCTCCTATCACGAGAAAGCGATCAATGCGCTATACGAGCTCGCTTAGGAGTTGCCGGCTATCTGTCTACCACACCAAGATGGGGGAATCCCGTTAAGTGCCTTTCCCAACGGCATAACAAGTAAACTTGCCGGCTTGTTCTCCACACTGTCCCTTCAATGCTGAACGTCAAGCAGGGAAGCTGTGAATACCAATGTTAAAGTCATTGGTTTGACCCGACTCGGAATCAAACCCCAGTCTACAGCTCAAGAGACAGACGCTCTGTACCACTCGGCCATCTGAGCTGTTAAAAAGCAAATTTCTCACCCGCACAAAGCACATTTCGCCTGCCAAAGAAATTCAACAAAGAACATATCTGGTGGAAAAGTAAAGCATCTGGCAACTCTTAAAGAGCTTCAAAAAATCTCTGCTTCGCATGAAAGACATTAATAAAATCTGGAGCTCTATCGCTTTCTCACTTTGTTGTATTTTTTGTTTCTTGGTTTCGTTGCAAAGTGTGAAACTTTACACTTCCAGCAGCAGCAGCAGCTGCAGGTCGCTTCGAATAAAGATTTTCAAATGGTGCTAGACTGCTGGAGTCTGGTCTGAACTTTCTGTCCATCAATCACAAAACTGTTTGGTTTACAATTCCAACTCATTCGCGTAAAGTTAAATCGTTCCGAAAGTCCACAAAAAAATGACATTTGCTTAATTTTTATCATTTTAACTTTTTTATTTAATACGTACCATACAGCGCATTGTAAAATAGTAACGAGTAACAAGTAACTTTGAAATACCGCCGATAAAGTAATTTCGTTACGCAATTCGTTACTTCTTTTCAAATGTAACGGCGTTACTGTTACTCAAAAAGTACCTCGATACAGTAACGAATTACAATTGTAACTCGTTACTGTCCACCACTGCCACCTATGCAACAAACCAACAGTAAGGGCTGTTTCAGAATATCATAATTAAGAAAACGTAAATGCAGTCGAACGCTACGAAAACAATGATTTCGTGAATATTTTCAGACCTAATCGCAACAATTACCGTCAGCGTCGTAGCAGCTCAACTTTGCCACCCCCAAAAAATCCTTTCAAGGGCCCCTATACTAAGTTTTCGATATAAATTGTTTTCGGTTTTTCCAGGGATAACAGCTCAGTGTCTCACCACAATGCGAATATTGTAGTAATACATACGCGTTGTCACTGTGAAAAAATAAGAGATCAAATTTTAACGCAAATGTGTTACACCCATTTAGGCCTATCCGTTACCATGAAAATCGCCTAGCTATAGCACACTTTTTCGTTCGCAGTTGCTCTTTTGAAAGCATCATAATCTGGAGGTCGTGTGCTCTAACTTTCGATTGGCAACACCGCCAGTGAAGAACCAGTCGGATGGCCGAGTGGATAGAGCGTCTGTTTCTGGAACTGTAGACTCAGGGTTTGATTCCCAGTCGAGTCAAACCAATGACTTAAAAATTGCAAATCGCAGCTTTTCTACTAGAAAATCAACATTAATGGGGTAGTGTTAAGCAAGTCGTCAAGTTCGCTTGTTGTACCGATGGGAAAGACACTTAACGGGATTTCCTCATTTAAGTGTGGTAAACAGATAGCCGAACTCCTACGCGAGCTCGTGTAGCGCCTCATTGCTTTCTGTGATCGTTGGATAAAAATGCCAATAAATAAAAAGTAATCTGCTGTCTGCCATATTAGATCTATTAACCGTTTTAATAAGTTTCAGTTTTCTGAAGCTTTGTTTAGCACTAGTAACAGTAACAACGCATTTTGTAAACTCGAGGAGGAAAACAAGCGAGCATTTATTACTATTGAATTAAAAGTTCAACGGTATTGAAGGGAGACTACCAAATGAACTTGTGCCTTTTCAATCAGCAACCATCCAGTATACACTGTATATAACAAATACAATAGGCTCCACTCCAGCCGTGAATCGAACCCGTCGTAAAGGATCTGAACCTGTGTGCGGTACCGCCAGATCATATTGCTGACTATGGCTGTTCATACACGAAGCTGCTGCATGTAAACAGCAATGCAAAGACAGAGGCGACATCACATGTCAGCTATAAACTTTCTAGTATCCATATAATAGCCTGGTCCACCAGTTGCTTAGAAAAGTTTGCTCTGAATCTCATCCTCAGAAGCTACATATTCAACATTTGCATCGTAAATAAGCATTCTCTTTTTTTATTTTCATTTTCTTTTTACTTCTTGATTGAGGAAGACAGGTATGGGGCGCCGTGTGTAAAGCAACGCAATATAAAATTTTGCATCATGTTTTTGGTTAATTTTGGTTAAATTACATGCAATATCATACGAGTATATTGTTGCAATTTATCTATATTGCTGCAATATGTGTTAAATTGTTGCAATTTATCTATATTGCAAAAAAACACTTAAATCGCCTTTTAATTGCCATGGTGATATGCTAACAAAAACAGTCAGTGTTGCTCTTTCCTTTTTCCATGAACTCATGTAGTGTACTGGCCTGAGGCGCTGTTATACTGACTGTGCAGTGTGCGCTTATTGGTTTGGCTGAAACATTTTGAAATAAAGTGGCTTGGAGTTTGATTGATAAAATACTGTTATGATTGGTAGATACAATTGCGGACATATGCAAAAATATAGACGTATAGATATGGTATCCTTTGGAATACCAGCAGCTAGACTAGACTACCGGTATGGGGGTAACAACTAGTATCAGCTCCCAGGTCCAGTTGGGTTAGGTTAGGATTAGGTTCAGTTAGGGTTAAATTTAGTTAGGGTTCGTTCAGTTACAAAATATCGGTAGACTAGTTTGAGATTTTTAATTTTACAGTTTACCGTATGTCACTGGCTACTGGTGTATCGGTGTGCTGATCTGCTGATGTCAGGATGTAGCCTACCTGCTTTCTGTGGACAGATCACAAAAGTCACTGTAATCTGACATGTTTCAGCCATACAGCATAAGCCATTCTGCATTAGCAACGCAATAGCAGTATGTCACAAAAACATAGGTTGAGGTAGCTAGACTAGGCCTAATGTCGGGTTACTGGTACTGTAGGCTACTTTAAAACAAAATTTTTCAGATACCGATATTTTGTAACTGAACGAACCCTAACTAAATTTAACCCTAACTGAACCTAATCCTAACCTAACCCAACTGGACCTGGGACAGGGATACCTAGACAAATCGGGATGCGAAACGTGCGGATTTTCCGCTTTTAATCGTGACAACTGTAGGGCTGCGGTCTTGCGCTTACGTGTTCGCTAGTCATTTCGCGCTGGCGGTTTGGTAAGAGTGCAGCAGAATAAAACCAGACACCACCGTTGACTCTTTAAGTCTTGACATAAATAGACTAGGTTATTAGACCTGTGGTGCAGAGTGGGTTCACTCGGTTGTGCAGTTCTGAGTGGATACGAGCAGACAAGCCTGAACTGCTTAGTAGCACTGTAACGGTACGTAGCAGATATGGGTAAGCCAGGTTCAGAGGTTGCACATGTTGCAGTGTGAGTTAGGGTACATATCAATCGTGTAGTGTCATGGCATAATTGCAAAAAAATTTTCAGCAAAAAGCTAATGTGCAAAATCATTTGTCAGTCAGTGAATCAAGCCAATACCGGTATCGATATCAGTAGCCTAACAGACTTATACTCTGACGGAGTTCCTTTCTGCTTCAAATTCCTGGTAAGCTGCGTTCCCTGCTGACTGGCATATTTACTGGTATAATGCAGTGCTACTATCCAGCCGCTTTGCATCACACAACAAATAAGACCATTTATTTTTTTTTACCTTTCCAAGAGAACTGGTTTCTGCAACATTTGATTAGTGGTGCATACTGATTATTATTATTATTTTTTTTATTTGGTTGCATATTTATCCTCCTATCACGAGAAAGCGATCAATGCGCTATACGAGCTCGCTTAGGAGTTGCCGGCCATCTGTCTACCACACCAAGATGGGGGAATCCCGCTAAGTGCCTTTCCCAACGGCACAACAAGTAAACTTGCCGGCTTGTTCTCCACACTGTCCCTTCAATGCTGAACGTCAAGCAGGGAAGCTGTGAATACCAATGTTAAAGTCATTGGTTTGACCCGACTCGGAATCAAACCCCAGTCTACAGCTCAAGAGACAGACGCTCTATACCACTCGGCCATCTGAGCTGATTACGGTACTGTACCTGTATATGGTATAGTCTAGTAAGTTAAACTTTCCAATTAGGGACTCAGTTGAACTAAGCCATGATTATGGATAAGAATTCTGGTAGCCTATGTATAGTAGCAGTTTGATCTTCCGTATAAATTTTCCCTGCTTAGACTAATTCAGGGGACTGGTGGAGCTTCAAATTAACTGCGCATTTTTCTGCTAATTTAAAATACTTCTTTTAGCAATTCAGTACACAAATTTGCAGTTTATGAAGTTGGTCATTCTGTCAGCTAGTTCAAAGCATACCCCATCTTACAGCATTTTTATGTGGAAGTCTCTATTTTGCCACTAATGGCAAATTAGTTTCTAGGCTGTAGGTCTATTTTGCCGGATGTAGTGCGATCCATATACTGTGGATACTCATGACTGTTTTTGGGCGCCGGCAAAATTGCTTCTTGTTCTATTTTGCCGAAAGTAGATGCTGATTTTACCTACAGTTAGCATAATAAACCTAGAAACTATTTCACAGTTGACAGCCTTTTTTTATTGCACAAAATTGGCAGTTAAATTGATATCGTACCATACCAGTATACATCGCTATGCCAGTTACAAGTGGTGCATAATCCTCTACCATTTGGATTGGTAAATTAAAGTGTTTTTAGCTCAGTTTAGTGTTGGGGGTAAAAAATACAGTAGGCCTATGCCAATCCTAAACTTAAAAATGAAGAAAAAAATTCTTTGATTTACCATGCTTAAGTTGTTAAGTACTAGTACAGAATCATGTACCGGTGGATACCCATAAATTTATCGATACACTAGTCGAATGCTTAAACGTTTTTGTGTGAATTTTCAGAATGTAAACATTTTAGCTTACATTTAGTACTCAGCAGCTCAGAAGATACTTTTCCTGGTTTGAGCAGCATGGGATACACATGTTGTGTACCAAACTGTAACAGTGGCTATAGATCTGCCAAAAATAAAGAAAAAATAGCGGTGTATCGATTTCCTACAGATTCAAATATGCTTCATCGCTGGATTAATGCAATTCCTAGAAAAAATTGGAATGTGACAAAGTTTACCAGAATTTGTGCAAAGCACTTTTCTGATGATGATTTTGAAACGGCATCAACAGATAAATGCCAAAGTCGTCAAAATAAAAGAGGTACTCAACAACTTAAAAGAACAAGATTGAAAGCCAATGCCGTACCCCATATTTTTCATGGATTGCCAAAATATTTGTCGAAGCCAGTCCATTTCAAGCGCTCAACCAGTGCATGTTCATCGTCTGCACGCTTAGACAAAGAAAATTCTCGCATGCAAATGCAACATGAAAAAATGTTGGAAAATGATTGTGTCAGAAATTTTAATGAGCTAAAAAATTGCAATAATTTTAATTTACTATCCGATGTCATTAAAGTTGAAAAAGAACATTCAATTCAGTTTCATTACATCTGCTGCAGTGATGGTATTGACACAGTTCCAAGTCTTATGGCTTCAATTATAATTCGTGAAGATTTGAGTTTAAATGCTTTTGTTAATTCCGTTCTGCTGCCAAAAGAAATGTATAAGCACTTAATGACAAAAGATAGTGTTAGTACTCTAACAGAAATCAGCAACGTCATTGCATTTTGCAAAAACCTTGGCAATGATTTGAAATCCCAACATACTGACAACATTAGCTGTATCAATTTGGCAATTTCTGCTCTTAAACAATTCCAAAATGATCATGAAATCGATGAAAGCAATTCAATACTTTCCATGCACTTAATCAAATTTATTATAGAGCAACTGTCTTTACTGCAATGTTCAAAGCATAGTAGAAGATATTCTTCAGAACTTATTACTCTGGCCTTTTTGTGGAAACTGAACAGCAGTTCCTTATATAACAGACTTTCTGATGTTTTTATATTACCATCTACACGAAGATTGCAGCAACTCTCGATTGACTTGAATGTTGACACCAGGAAAGTGGACATTACCTACTTAAAGCAAAGAACATCGGACTTGACAGTGGGTGAACGAACAGTCGTGCTACTCATTGATGAGGTTTATACTGCTCAAAGAGTTGAGTACTCTAATGGAAGCTACATCGGCATGACAGAAGATGGTCACGTAGCTAAGACTGTTTTGGCTTTTATGGTGCAGTCGGTCTGCAAGAACTATAGAGGCATTGTTTGCCTAGTACCGGTCGAAAAGCTTGATACAAAGCTTCTTTATTCCTATTTCAACATTGCTATGCATGCTCTAGATGAGATTTTTTTTGTTGTTGCTGTGTCTCTGGATAACCATATTTGCAACAGGTAAGTTTGTTTTGTGCTCAATTATTAATCTCATTCAGGCTTTTTCAGCGGTAGTGGTAGTTCATTTCTATTTAGCGATCACAATAACTCAAAGCAAGAACAAGAAGCTGAAGCAATGGCTGAAAAAAGGTTTACGCGGCAAAACGATATACGTTAAAGCATGCATGAATCAAGCGATGGACTGAGCTACTGAAAGTCAAAAATTAATTCTATAAATAAATATGCATAACGTCACTGATAATTCATTTCATATGCATTTTTTATTTGATATATTGTTTAGGAAACTGTACATGGAATTATGTGGAAGCAACAATTTAACGAGCAGTGTGGCGCACCCTACCAAGCCTAATGAGATTTTATTTTTGCTCTTCGATTTTACGCACAATATGAAGAATATTTTCAATAACTTTGTGAGTAGGAAAATAATGCATATTCCTGAAATCCCTGACGACAATGTGTTTGGAGGAAAGTGTGTGGCACAGTTTTCACATTTGAAGCAGCTGTATGCGATAGAGGAGCATAAGCCTCTCAAAGTGGCTCATTCTTTAAAAAAAGCTTCTCTGAATCCAAGCAATATTGCTCGCACTTCACCATAACATGCGCTAAGTAAGTGGTTTCAGTCGACTTACGGTATATTGAAATAATTTTCGGTATTCGCTTAGTGTTTTAACCAATTAATGGTTTCTGTTTATGTAACCTTTTAGCAGATATTTCCCATTACCATTGTTTAGGTTGGTTTTATTCAGTAAATTATGCCAAAAATTTATAAATTCATTCAAGTGGACGTTTCCGGAGTCATTTCTTTTGTGAAGAACGCTTGTGGTTGTACAAGGAGAAGAAATATGCGCAATGATCTTTTGTATGTTGTTGCAGGTGTTTTCAGTGAAGCGACGTCCCACGCCCTGGAACTATTTTCAGATGCATATCCAGGCTTTAAGGATACTGCGAAATACGTTAAGTTTGTTTGCAATATATGGAAGATTATGACCGTGAGAACGCCGTGTAAGGGTAAGTCTACTTAAAAAAAGTGTGGTTTGCTTGACCATCTGAAACACTTGGTAGTTCTGTTGGTAAATCGGCATTAGATGGACTGTATCAGTGATATGATACCAGCAAGCTAGGTTTATATCTTGTTTGCAAAACAAAAAGTAGATGATTTTTTATGTGGAGTATATCTACTGACTATTAATTGCCTTGTGCAAAAGTTTTAAATGCTATAGTCTGCTATGACATACATTTGGTAGCTTCACGCTGTTACCATATTTTCAGGCTTTAAAAAAAGAGATAGTTTCTGCAAACCGATGAGTTTCGGAGACGAAGCGGACCAAACCAACTTGCAGTACCTATCTGCTGCTACTGACGTGTTTGTCAAATGGAAGGAGTCGCGATGTTCAGGACTGACTAATCAGACATTTTTAGCGTGCATTCAAACAATGACTGCTGTGCCAAAACTAGCTCAGTTCTTACATGAGAAGTTGAAATTAAAGTACGTGTTACCTGGAAAGTTTACCTCCGATCCAATCGAGGGGCGATTTGGGTGGTATCGCCAGGCTAATGGAGGAAACTTCTTTATGTCGATCAAGCAGCTACTTGAGGCAGAAAAGAAAATCCGTGCATTAAGCCTTGTTCAGAAGCATGGTATTTTGAAAGCTTCACGTTTGAGTGGTGATGAAGATATTTCATCACGGAATGCGGTCTCAAGTGACGCAGTTGTGCAAACCTTGACCGAACATTTGCTGACTGTTGCGGTTTTTGGATTTGAAGAGTTGTCAGAAAATGATTCAAATGTAGCGTTTTATGTGAGTGGGTACATCGCACGCAGCATTACACGCCGACGTAAATATTCTTGCTGCAAAGAGCTGCTTATTAAGAGTGACAGTGCGCCTCCACCTCCCACTTGTGACTCCGAAGACCATAAAAGATTATTTGAAATGGCTGACCGGGGAGGCTTGTCAGTTCCTTCAGGATATTCCTTTGCAATGACCGCCCTAGCTGTTCAATGTTATGCCGCAATAATATTTGACGAAAGTGTAAAACACACAATGATGTCAGCATCTTGTCAGCGTTCAGTCTTTGTAGCAGCAGTGAAAAACATTGTTAAGGAATCAACTCAGTATTGTGGCATGTTGCGTCATGCATGTAATGCAGGACATTGTAATTTTGAATTGTTTTTAGCAGTGGTATATAACTGTTTTGCTAAAAACGAGCTGAAAAAGTTAAATGCTCCCAAAACTGAAGCTCCACCCATGATGGCCCGAAAGATTAGAAAATTAACCAGCGGGAGTTCTGGTAACACTGCTTCGTAAGCTGTCATATATTCGTGGGTTACAATTTTGTTTCTTGATATTTACTTGTGCGGTTTTGTTTTGCTTTAAAATTATTGGTCCTGTAGGCTTATATTTGTATTTGTGTGTGTTTCTGTAGGTATATTTTGTGTTTCATTTTCGCCTTGAACGGTTGTGTTAAAAGCAATTTTCTAATGTGAATGATGTTTCTATGGATTATTAGTTCTGATGTAGAATGTTTTGTTTTTCGCATGCATTAGGATCATCACAGCATGTTTGCCTTTCCGAGCCTTTGATAGCGTTTTGATACAATAATATTACCTTTGATAAGGCGGTGTAAACCTAACAACTGCCAAGTTTTGAGCAGCGCTTTGTCGGCAGCGTGGCGTAGTGGTTTGGACTCGTAGCGTCATTTTAACGACAAGCATGATCGCAAGGTTGATGGTTCAACACCTTTCTAAGTCTCGTTGTTGCGTCCTAGAATAAGATGCTTCACAACAATTATCTCTGCTTGGTGGAATATAAGAAGCAGCGAATTAAGTAGCCTAAGAAGGAAAACTGAACTGTAAGACTCGGATTAAAGACTTCCTAAGAGAGTCTAGATTCCTCCTATGTATAGCGCCACCGTCGCTTTCTCGTGACAGAATAAGTGACAAAATCATTATCTAGCGAACGTAACACATGAAATATCGCTTTTCAGCGCTGTTTTGTGAGTAGCCCTACTGTTGTCAAGCGGACAAACGCAGTTTCGCATCCCGGTTGTCTAGGTATCCCTGACCTGGGAGCTGATACTAGTTGTTACCCCCATACCGGTAGTCTAGTCTAGCTGCTGGTATTCCAAAGGATACCATATCTATACGTCTATATTTTTGCATATGTCCGCAATTGTATCTACCAATCATAACAGTATTTTATCAATCAAACTCCAAGCCACTTTATTTCAAAATGTTTCAGCCAAACCAATAAGCGCACACTGCACAGTCAGTACAACAGCGCCTCAGGCCAGTACACTACATGAGTTCATGGAAAAAGGAAAGAGCAACACTGACTGTTTTTGTTAGCATATCACCATGGCAATTAAAAGGCGATTTAAGTGTTTTTTTGCAATATAGATAAATTGCAACAATTTAACACATATTGCAGCAATATAGATAAATTGCAACAATATACTCGTATGATATTGCATGTAATTTAACCAAAATTAACCAAAAAAATGATGCAAAATTTTATATTGCGTTGCTTTACACACGGCGCCTCATAGACAGGACCAATGTCCTATTCCTGCGCTATTTCAAGAGCAGACGTTGCCAGCAAAACCTCTTTTAATAGACTTTTGTATTCGGTGTCAGGGGCGGCATACTATGCTCTTTGTATGAACACCAATATTCGTCTTTCGTGAATTAAGTATATGTTGTTCGTCACGAACAAAGTTCCCGAATCTTCGTACGAAGATATTTTATTCGGCCGAAGATTTGTTGTCCAACACGAAAATTTTGAAATCTTTGCACGAAGATATTTTTATTCGGCCGAAGATTTTTTTAATCGTACGAAAATTTTTTTGATCGGGCGAAAATGTTTTTTATTCGTGTAAAATTTTTTATTCGCACGAGTAAAAAATTTATTCGTACGAATAAAATTTTGTTCGTACGAATAAATTTTTTGGTGTTGCGAATATTCGCGTTAATAACAAAAATCTTCGCGATTTTGCCAAAATATTCGTGAATATTCACGAGTGGTATCGAACACTCGTGAAACTTTACGAAGATTTTTTGACGGGGTTAATGTAGTTACCGGTCCACTAACAGTACTGAAACTAAAGGTAAATTGAGACAGCATCTATTTTTTGAAGAGCGGTCGGTAATGTCGTTGGTTAGTTTGTTTATCGAGAGAGGAAGAAGACATGAGGAAGTAGAGCGTGATAGTTTTCTGGAAAGAACGCCCGAGAGTGAAGTTTTGGAAGAATTTCGCATGTCAAAGCAAGAAATTTATGCTCTTTGCGATGTTTTGCAAGCAGACATGTAACCTGTAGGACACCGGTCAACGGACTTGACACTGCTAAACAAGGTGTTAATTAGCCTAAAGACTTTTGCATCCGGGAGTTTTCAAAACTGCAGCAAGGATTTCATGCATGTTTCCCAGCCAACAGTGAGCCGCGTTCTATCCGATTTCGTTGATTCTATTGTGAGCAAAGCCTCATAATTTATCTATATGCCAAGAAGTGCATCCGAAATTTCGAGCGTAATAAGCAATTTTCAAGCAATTTCTGGTTTACCAAAAGTAATTGGCGTCGATGATGGGTCGCATATTCCGATGATCGCCCCATCTGTTGATGAATAGGCTTACGTCAATCGAAAGCAATTTCACTCCATAAACATGCAAGCTATATGTGATGCCAACCTCATCTTTCAAGATGTAGTAGCTAGGTGGCCAGGGTCTCACCACGATTCTTTCATTTTGCAATCTTCTGAAAATGTCTATGATCGGTTTGAAAATGACGAATTCGGTGACTGTTGGCTTTTGGACGACAGTGGTTATCCGCTGAAAAAGTGGTTAATCACTCCGTTTAGAAACCCTTCGACTGCTGAGGAAAGAAGATTCAATGTATATCACCGAAAAACTAGAAGCGCAATTGAGGGTTGTTTGGGCGTCCTCAAAATGAAATGGCGAATTCTTGATCGCAAGGTGTGCTATGGACCAGAAAAAGTAAGTTATGTAAAATCACCTTAACATGTTGTGTTTTGCATAACATTTGTCGAAGAAATAGCACACCTCTCCCCGAAGACACACCACTTTTTGGACAGCCTGACGATTCAGATAAAAATTCTACTTCAAGTACCGCAGGGGGGCTCCTTCAACAACAACGTATTATTGAAATGTTACGTTCATGATCGTGACGAAAAGTTACTCCATATGCCTATCGTATTTCCGATTCTTCAAATGTGAGCTTCGCCCTGTGGAGCTTTGAGTGTGATTCTTTCAAATATACTATGGAGCCAGTTTTACATTGTCGTATTTCTAAAGACTTTGTCACACGGTGTTGATTTAGGTATTTTAAAATGGTAAAAGAATAACATTCGTCAAGCACACATTGGTGCTACAGAGTCGGAGGGAGGCAAAAATTTAAAAAAATTAGTCGCTTGTTTATTGATCAATCATTCGTATTATTATTTAACTCATTAAAGAGTGCCCGCCTTTGGAGCTGTAGACACGGGTTTGATTACGAGTCGGGTCAAACCAATGGCTTTGAAATTGGCATTCACAGCTTCCCTGCTTGATGCTCAGCATTAAATGGACAGCGTGAAGAACAAGCCGGCAAGTTTACATGTTGTGCCGTTGGTAAGGCACTTAGCGGGATTACCCCATCTTGGTGTGGTATACATATGGCCGGTAACTCCTAAGAGAGCTTGCTATAGCTCTAAATATCGGTGCTAAAAAATAAACCCTAAGTGGCTATAAGAAGACCATGTTCAGGCAAATCAAATTTACGAATGAACACAATGGAAAGTTAAAAGTTTTATTTAACGAAACCGGCAATGAGCACAAAAACACATACAGTAGCATTTAAATTGTGAAGATTATTGTTTCGCATATAACAAATCAGTGAAGAAACCATCGGGAAGTTGAGAGGAATTTTCTTCATCTACTTGTGGTTGAAGTTTCATTTCCACTGCCTCTGCAAGCTTTTGCAGGGCAGTGGAAATATTCTTGAGTTCGTCGAGGATTTCGCCAACTGCGCTAACTAACGCTCTTTGCTCCTTCAAGAGCTCATGATTTATTGAATCCCGTGAAGAACGAATCGATTTTCTTCGCTATGCAGGGGGTGAAATTGAAGTTGTTGGCAAGATGTTGATTGCCTCTGCTCCTTGGTCTGCCGAAATTTTATTCGCTGGTTGGTTTTTTGAAGGGTCAAGACTAGTGTCACATAGAAGTGTGCCAGGCACACCTTCCGTGCAAACTTCTTCAATCATTTCAGATATTTTAAACTAAAGATCAGTAGGAGTCTCTGCCTTATTAACACCGCCACCTGTTTTCGCTAGTTCCTTTTTGTAGGATGCCACTGCTTTCTTGCTGATCGATTTTAGGTTAAACCACTTACGTTCTATTTCTTCTACTGGATAAGGTGTTCCAGCATTCAAAGCATTTACACCACTAGCAACTACTTGCCATCTCTCTTCCACCATACGTTTGGTCTTGATGGCAAATAGTGCGGAGGTTTAAAAATCCATAGTTTTCCTCAACTAAGTCAACCAAGCCATATGCTAGTTGTCGCGCTGCAATAAAGGATTGGAGTGTCAAAAGATGGAAAACATCTTGGATAGAACGAAAGGACTGCTTGAGAACAAAAGAAAATGTAGGATTGGCTTCGCCCCAGTTAACTCAACGACTTTTGAGGCTCAAAAGACCTACAATAAATGAAGTGTTGCAGGTCCTCACAGATCACTGCAACTTACAAAAACACAGGTGCACCATGGGACATGACGTATCATCGACATGTCCAAAATGTAACCTGGAACAAGAAACTCCAAATCACCATGTTAGAGAATGCACTTACTACCAAGCCCTACGAAAGAAGGTTTTTGGTAAAGAAAAAACCTCAATAAAGTCGGTGGTCGAAAAACTAAATATAAACCTACTGGCAAAGTACTTGCAGTAGGCCGGAAGACTTGCTGAATACGGCCAGTAGTACATTGAATAAACGAGAAAGCGGCGAAAGTTGTAATGGGCCTAAATAATGGCCTACACAATGTGCCAGTGAGGATTGAACCTGGTCAGTCTTCTCTGGCACCACCGCCCTTTAATAATAATAATAATAATAATAAGTCAACCAAGACATTGACTTCTTCTGGAACCCATCTACGAGCCATAATTTGATGCAGTTTTGTAATACAGTACTGTGATTCAACTGAATAACATATAAGCTACGGTACCCACAGTTATTATAATTTTAAATAAGAAGAGTACATAATATGGATTCTAAGATTCGTGTATTAAATATTTGTGAGTTAATAACCTTCATTGTTCTTGATTATTCGGACTTCCGATGACGATTTTTAATCGTGAAAAAATTTGAACTTAACGAACAAAAGTTTACGAAGACGAAGATTTTTAAATGTAACATGTGAAGATTTTTTCAATTGTGCATAAAGCATTGCGAAGATTTTTTGACTTGTTCCAATTTGGTTTCATTCACGAACAAAGTTTTCAAACAAAGTTCACGACAAAAGAAAATCCTTAACTGTTAGGCAAAATTCGAAGAAAAAAGTTTTTTCAAAATCACGAAGAAAAAATATTATTTCATTTAAATTTTACGCGGGCCAAAAACTCCCACGAACAAAAAAATCCGAATACGAACAACGAATATTCGTGTTCGTTCGAAGAGCATAGTATGCCGCCCCAGATTATGGTTACTGACACAGAACTAGGGTAGAATTGAATCTAATTTACCGATCGGATGGCCGAATGGATAGAGCGTTTGCTTCTGCATTGGTAAACTCTGGAGTTTGATTCCGAGTCCGGTTGAACTAATGACTTAAAAATTGGTAGGTTATTCACGGCTTCCTTGCTTGACGTTCAGCGTTAAAGGGATAGTGTGAAGCAAGCCGGCAACTTTGCTTGTTGTGCCTTTGGGAAAGGCACTAAGCGGGATTACCCCCATCTAAGTGTGGTAGACAGATGGCCTGCAACTCCTAAGCGAGCTCGTACAGCGCCCTGTCGCTTTCTGGTGATAGGAGGATAAAAATGCAAATAAATATATAAAATTTTAAATCTGCTCTCAAGGTATTAATGAATTGGAACTTAATTTTTTCAAAAGTAATGAATTTGATTTTAAAAAATTAAAATTGAGTGAATCCAACTGTGCTCCGGCTTCCTTTTTCAAGTTCTACGCGCACTCTTACGTACAGTATATTCTTAATGACTTCGTTACGCAGTTTATGACGCTATTTGAAAGGAAACGATGGCGAAGAATTTCAAAACTAAAATGTAGAATCTGAGCGCAACAAATCCCATTCAACGCGATTCGCAAAGCAAATTTTCGTTTTTGAATTGATGCAACTTTGGGTCCTTTAAGACAATTTAGGGCCCCTTTTGGCAGTGTGCCCCTGCCAATTGGGGGTTTGGGGGGCGGCTGCTACGGCTCTTGATTACCGTAACTGCTCGCGGGCAAAAAAAATTTTTACCTGGCCTGCATTATACGGTAACATTTTAGCCTGATCCTCCTTGATAGGCCACAAGAATCAAAATCAGTCATTTCTTAACAATGTGCGTTGTCACGTTGAGCTAGCTCCACACCTTCACTGTTGCTGCAGAGTCACAACAGAGTTGTCGTTCCAGCGAACAACTTCAATATTTACGTGAGATCTAAAATCAAAGGATCCTCTTGGTTTCTTCTTGACCTCGGTTATACTTGTTATGGTGCATTTTTTGAATCTATTCTCTCTTACTGTGCCAGTGGCACGAAAACCTTTTTTGTCGAGTTTCACCATCAGGTCGTACGAGCAAAAACATATTAAAATACACATGGTGCATTGTGGATGTAGTACATATAGCAAAACTATCCAACACTAATCTTGTTCTTAACGACTCTGAGGATGAAGCTGTAGAACGGTTGGGTTTTCCCTCATAGATTTCTACTCCATATGGGATTCCAGTAGAACTAGCGAGAATCCAACATTCGTAACCAAATCTTATTGCTTTTCCTTTTATATATTGCTTGCACGAATGCCTGCCAAAATATGGGACCATGCTCTCATCAACACTGAGGTTTTCGTGCAGTACTCCAAATTGCTGCAGTTTTGAGTTCAGCAAGTCGTAAAGTGGCGTGATTTTTGCCTTTTACTTGCTCCAATATTTTGAATGTCCGCCGCATGCAAATAAGATTTGATTGCTTGAAAACGATTTCGACTCATCATTTCCGCAAATATTTCACACTTTAAGCCAGGTAATTTGCTCCAATAATCTCTTTCTGCTGTTCTAATATTGATAGCGGAAAGCACGAGCAAACCAATAAACTGCACGCATTCTTTCCAATGCAAACAAAACTGTTGATTGTTTTTATCTCTTTGAGCATACAGATTGGTTTGCTCGACAATACAGGTAATGAGTTCGTCAAACACTTTTAAAAATCCCCCCCTTATTCATCGGCAATTGCAAGATCTGGACATTTTTCCAACAATACTTTGACCACTTCTTTCTTTTCATCAAGCAATACTTTTGGCTTTCTAGTAAATTGACTTTTTCCAAATCACACCATTTGTTGCAGTTGTTGTTTCTGTTTTGTTATCTTTCTTATTAGAAAAATATCCAGCTCATCTGCAACTTCTTCTGGGACTGAGGTACCTCTTTCATACAGTCATCATCTTGAAATTCAGTATCACTGTCTTGTCCACCTCGTGGAGGACCAATAAACACGATATCAGCACCACCTTCTGCTTCTTCTTCCACTACATCGATTGCGTTTTGCATATAACTCTCGGATGCAATATTACCATAAAAACTCTAAAGATTTATTTTGAAACTCTAAAACATGCAAAAACTTAGTAGGCCTACATGCATTGGTCCAATGACTGCCTCGGTAGTCAATGGATTTGTAACCCCCTAAACACGGTGTAACGATTGTGAGAATAAAACAAGAGATGGCATGTTATCTTAACAACTTGAACTACTTTCCTTTCAAAGGAAAAGCTTGTGGTGTAGCTATGGCTCATTTACAAGATATTTTTCTTAGCTGTGGCCGATAATGCTGAAATTTCACTGAACTGCAAAATTTAACTCCTCATAACTCAAGCGGAAAAAGGTTTCTGAGAACAGCAATGTGCTTTACAGTTCAACAGAGTTTAGTGGAGGTCGTTGTCACAAAAAGAAAAACTTTGACTTTGCCAAACAGAAAATATGCGAAAATATGTAACGAGACTACCTAGGTAGTCATTGGGATAAAATGGGTTAAATTAGCCAGATATTATATACCTTGCTATCATTGAAATTTGCAAATTATGCTCACAATAAAAGACAATTAACTTCAACTAACACTTAGCAAAATGCTCTCGTAAAGCTGCAGAACGTTGCAGTAATTTGATCATATCATAGGAATATCACTTTTAAATATTACAAGGCTTATAACAGTAAAAATTTCAACAGTATAACATATAACAGTATAACAAGGCTTATAGCAGTATACAAGGCTTATAAAAGTATAACATTAAGATGGTGCTACAGACAAGTTATTTTGTGACAGGCAATTTTTTTTTCAACCCAGAACTCAGATTGTGAATCGTTACGGACATTGGGCAATTTTTGTTTTTTCTGCCTATAACTCAGTTATGCAAGAAGTGTTTTTTTTTTTTTTCATTCCAGGAAAGGGAGCCTGATTAAGGAATTTGGTTGGAAAAACAGTTAGTGGCACAATACACACTTTCAAAAGCAGAATAATAGTCATAAGAAATTAAAAAAAATTTTTTTTAACTAACCTGTTTAAAAAAATGTTTCAACATCAGATTAGTAGGTCAAAACATCAGACATCAAAAATTTTGCCCAAAACATTAGATCTGATGTAAAAACATCAGGAGTGGCAACTATGTTCAGCATCAAATGAACAGTATAGAAAATTCACTTAACGGGACAGTTTGTTGTTTTGCTTCCATATTTATTCTCCAGCGAAGAACAGCAACTTGCATCTCTTCATTTTTGTACGACGTTCTCACTTGCTTGGGAGCCTTTAATTTTTGTTTTCCATTTCGTTTTTGTCTAATTGTAGCTTGATAGTATCACAGTAGGCAGAAGAAAATAAAAAAGCCTTAAATCAAGACCGCGAACTTTGTAACAGCAGATTGGTCGGAGCTCGGAGGGTTTGCAATCAACTTGACCGATTTTTAACGTCTTTACGGGCTTTCCTTAAAATGCAGCTTAACTTTGGTGTTATCACTTAAATGTGGTGGATAAGATTTTCTAATTTTAGATAATTCTGAATGATTTGTGAGATAATTCTAAATGAAACGTTGAAAGTAAAAAGTAGGAAAAATAACTTTGGTTGAATTGCTGATACTGAATTGCTCACAAAGAACACAGCAAATTCGGCACATATTAGTTTTTTCTAGAATAACTTCAAAACTACACATTTTATGACACAAAATGCTCTTTTACCAGATATAAACTTGGCGATTCCGCAATTTTTGACACCAAAATTATGTTCCTAGGTCATTGGGTTACAAAGTTAAAGAGTTTTTCCCAAATTTAACCTCTCATGACGTCATTTGACCCTGTTGCACGGACAGTGTTGAGTGCAACTGATCAAAAGCAAGCTTAAAGGTGTTTTTTCATGCCCATGCAAGTTTTTAGAACTACTGTATTTCAAATATCAACAGAAAGTTTTTTTGACCCACCCTATTTTTTATATCTTATGTTCTGGTGGTCACAGAAACCTGGTTTTTACATGAAATAATGCAGAATGCCCAAGTTTATATCCAACTTGTGAAAATACTATACCTCTAAAGTCTTTGTTTTTTGAAAAATGACAAAAAACTGTTTTTCGGGGTGAAATTGCGAAGAAAATGCTTATTTTTTCTAACTGAGATAATTTTCAAATTATGAACTGAAAATTCCACAGTAATTGAGGGAGACTGCGAAATGAGCTTGCGCTCTTCGAGTCAGCTACCACCCGTTAAATATATCAAATGCGATCGGCTCCAGCCGCGAATCGAACCCGTCACATAGGATTTGTCACCTGCGCGCCGTACCGCTAGGCCTTGTGGCAGACAATTGTTATTATGTATATCAATAATTACAGCTTATTATTGCAAGCAATAGCAAAATTAATTTGCACCAAAAGTTGTAGCAAGAAGTCAAATGAACTAGCGAAAAGACTTAAACAATTTTGCTATTCAGTTTCAGTGGAAAAGCCAACTTTAGTTGCAATGTAATAGTGACAAGCACCTACTACAACAATCTTTTGCCATATAATAATAGATAGCTCTGATTCAGTAAATGGAGCACTTTGGTATTTCATCATCACTTACTGCTATTTTACAAAAGTCTACTCTGAAACCATTAATTTTGAGTCAATGTTTAAAAAGCAAATTGCCATTAATGTTAAGCAAACGTTAAGTATAAAAAGCAAACGTGAGAAATCAAATTGACAACAGGCAAAATAATTATTTCAACGGTAAGGAGAATTAGCTGTTTGAACTCTTTTTGTGTTATTTTAATTACCATTGGATGCATACCGGTAATTCTTTTCATTGATTGCTCTTCTGATTCAAAATCAGAAACGTTAATTAAATTTAAGCAATCACTGATTCTTTCCATTTTTGATATTGTAATTAAAATCATTTGTTCCCCAGCATAACTACTTTTCAAACAATAACTCATGTTCAATGAAAAAATTATTTTTAGACGTAGGTGAATGCCATTTGCTTAATTAATTAGTTAAGCTGCTTGAATTATAACAGTGTGAGTGGCGAGATGTGAAGATAGCATAATTTAATATGAAGTTTTGTTTGGATGCTATGATAGAACAGAGGAAATAACAAAAACGTTCTGTACCGTAATAGTAGACTTTCTGTATAGGTAATTTTGTGATGTTATTGTTTTAGAACTTCTAGCTTAATCAGTTGTCTTCTAGTAATTAAATTCAATAATAACATTTCATTTTTCTGGAAAGTGCAATGTCACGTCAAAGTATACTTGACAATGTAAGTGTAATGGAAAAGCTCGCACAACTAAGAAGTTTTCCAACAATGAGAAACGTGATACAGGGGTAAGTTTGGAGGCAACATGAATTAAAATTTAGAAAAGGTAGAAATTTTCAACAAGTAACAATATGTCATGTGAACGGCTGATAAATCAAGTAAAGGAAATAATTAACAAGAAAATCGGTTGACACAGATGACGTAGACACTAAGATTAAAGGACGCATGATCCATGCTCATTCATCATCATCATCCAATTTTAATCCGGTTTTTCTTCGTGTCCGAAGGTGGCCGGATGCACCTCGTTCCCTCAGCAATCGCTCTCACTCTCTCTCTCCATCTCGCACGATCTGTTGCCTCCTCCACTTTCAACCCAATTTTCTTCAAACTCTCTTTGACTTGTCTCTTCCACGTCTGCTTTGGCCGTCCTCGCTTTTGTTGTCCATTCACTAGAAGCATCATTGCCTTCTTCAAAATGCTCTCCTCATTCCTCTTAACCACATGTTCATACCATCTTACTCCATTCGCTTGTGCCATTTTATCTAAAGTTTTCTTCAAGCCCAGCATTTTCATCAGATCTTCAGTATTCTTTCTATGCACTAGTTTTACTCCGCACATTGATCTCACCATAGCTCTTTCGGTTCTTCTTAAAATTATCATCTCATTTTCCCTCAAACACCACGTCTCACTTCCATATAACATTGCCGATCTTACGCAACTACGATACACCATCCCTTTCATTTTCAAAGAAAACGTTCTCCCAAGTAACAACTCTCCGCATTCTCTAAACTTCATCCATCCGATCCTTACTCTTGCAGTCACTGCAGTTTTACACCCACCACTAGCATTCAGCCTATACAAAAACCCTTCACGGTCTCCACCTTATCACACAACACTTCCACTCGTTCTTCCTTGCCGTCTCCAATATATTCACATCTTCTGCAGATAAACTGTTGTGCAAAACTGCAGGATACTTTTTTCGTTTGGGCGCATCTAGCGTGAATCCATATCTTACACACTGTGCACAACACCGCTGTAGACATAACTCTTTTCCCACATATTCCACACGGATCTACTTTGCTACGTACAATTTTTCCTTCTGCACCACTCGCCATCATCTCAGTCTTTCTAATATTTTATAATACGCATACCAACCCTTACCCCAAATTCCTCCGATAAACCCGATCCATTTCTGACTTTCGTCCTAGAACCCTCACACAAACTCAGTCATTACTGCTTTCACCAACACTTCTGGCAAGCTTTTCTTACTTACTGCCCATTCCATCACTTTTCTCGGAACCCTATCACACGCTTTTTCCAAGTCTACAAAACACATGTACATCTTTTTCTCTCTTCCTCAAAAATCCTCTTGCATCCTTCTCAAAATAAATAAAGCATCAGTCGTACCCCTCCCAGCCATAAAGCCAAATTTCATGTCATCTACCTTCACTAATTCTCTTCTCTAGCACTCTCTCGATTATCTTCATTGCATTATTTTGCAATTATTGCATTCTCTCGTTTATCTTCATTGCTCATTATTCGTAATTATTGCGCTCATGTCATGTCTCCCACTCTTTGTTGTTTATTATTTGTTCCGACTATTGTACCTTAATTGTGTAATTAAATCGTAGAGCGAGACAGCGCTGTTTCTGGCTATTAGCCTTCATCAGCCGCCCTCAGGTAAGAAACTTTCATCTTCCAGGACGAAGGATCTTGCCAGGATCACTCATCCCTTCGAATAAATATTTCTTAAAGATATTAATCTTTGTGGTACGCAATCCACTCGTGTGGCTACGTCACCATTCCAGTCAAACTCCTTACGTCGCCAGGGTGAAGAGCAAACAACTAAAAAGCAATGTCCTTCCTGGCCTACCGGACGGGAAGTCATGACGACTTTCTCTTGTTGGGTCAGAGGCTATAACAGCACTCCATCACCAACAGTGCAAAACCCTGGCCACATAAGGAGTTTGACTGGAATGGTAACGTAGCCACACGAGTGGATTGGGTACCACAACGGTTAAATTCTTTAAGAAATACTTATTCGAAGGGATGAGTGATCCTGGCAAGATCATTCGTCCTGGAAGATGAATGTTTCTTACCTGAGGGCGGCTGATGAAGGCTAATAGCCAGAAACAGCGCTGTCTCGCTCTACGGTACGATTTACTGGCGTGCATTGCACTGTTGGTGATGGCGTACTGTTATAGCCTCTGACCCAACAAGAGGAAGTCGTCATGACTTCCCGTCCGGTAGGCCAGGAAGGACATTGCTTTTCAGTTGTTTGTGTAATTAAATGCACTAAAAACTCTTTGCATTGTCAAAAATGATGAAACGTTCAGAAAGTTTAGGACTTTGAAGATTACTCATTCAAGCTATGATCACATATATACATATTTTTTTATTAAAACGGTTCAATTTTGCCCTTGAAAACGTTTTTTCTAGATTATTTCAAAAAGTAAACTCTTTAGACGTCTAGTATCTTGACAAGTTGGATATAAACTCAGGCATCTTGCATTATTTGATGTAAAAACCAAGTCTCTATCATCACCAGAACCCGCAATACAAAAAATTGACCAATTTGAGGGGCGCGCGACAAAAAAGGGGAGCGTGATCTGCTTAAACTAATTTTTTTTTCAAAATGTTTTTTCTCTTTTTTCAAGTTAGCTTATTTCACAATCCAAAACAACTAGGGCATGGATATGGATAAGTTGGTTGGAGTGTTACACCCTAGTGAAAATGAATAATTAACATACTACTCAGTCTCGTGAGAGCCACTGTTTCGACCTCGTTAGGTCTCATCAAAGGAGCTTAGGGCAGTCTGGAGTAAAGGTCCAACGGTTAAGGACCTCCAATGACTTTTAGCTAATGTTACCTACCACAAAGCCAAACAAAGCCTTTACCCCTGCCAGAGTGCTTAAATAATTTTTACCAAAATATATACAGCTAGGTACACTCATCCTTTAAATTACGATGACCAGCCGTTAGCTCAGTTGCTAAGTGCGCGCTCTCGGAGCGGGAGGTCTGGGGTTCGATTCCCGGACCGGTCAAATCGGCACAGTGTCGCCAACGGCTCGCCACCGCTGCGACGTTTCTTCGCAGCTGTGTAGCCCTGGCGCTAAGCCGCGGAGATGGGCCCCGCCACTCGTTACACGCTTCGGCGTAATACCGCGAATATAATGAAGATTTGATTTTTTTTTTGATGGAAAAGATTAATCTTAACTACGCAGTTACCACAGTTACGCCAGTGTTCCAGTAAAAACGTTATTTTACTTTAACCACTTCGTGGTAGGCTACGTAATCGAAGATTTACTGTATTTAGTCGACTCAAAAAGAAAGTAGCATAGAAGCAATTTGAAAGACAAAAAGAAATTCATTGAATGTCAATGAGACTGAATTCAACCCATAAAATCTTTACAGGCTAATTTAAACGTCATTAAATATAAGTGCAAGAAATTTAAATTTGTATAGAAGCAGCGGCACTTCCTCGATATTCTTCCCAACGGTGTATAAAGTAACGAAATACTTTTACTTGAGTAGAATACTTTAGAAGTTTTTTTTGGTAACGAGTACTTTTTTGCGTAGTTTTTTTGGCTACTTTTTCGTTTACTTGCCTACTTTTAATATAAAGTAACACTATTTAGGTAGTTTTTATTTTAGAGAAGTACAAGTAGTTTTTACTATTGTGGCATTTGAGTTAAAGTCTCGCCTTGAAATCCCTCGTTGCGCCTAAAATCTGTATTTACACTCCAATTCTCCATTATTAAACTCCATAACACTCGGTCTCGTCATTGCCATGAAAACTTAACTCCATGCGACACGCATTACGCTGTGGCCTTTGATACTAAACGTCATGCAGGAAAGCTATGCATATCAATTTTTAAGTTATTGGTTTAAACCAACTCTGAATCAAACCCCGAGTCTACCGTTACAGAAGCAGACGCTCTATCCACTCGGCCATCTGGGCGGTAGTAATTTCTTTTTGTTCACCATTTTTCCTCCTTCAAAGCAACTCCATCATCGTCGCATCAGCAAGTGTGTAGTTGACACTTTTATAACGTTTGAAAACGCTATACGAGTAATTTTACTTGAGTAGTTTTAAAATGACTAATTTTTACTTATGTGCTTTTTTAGTTAATACTTTCTACTTTACTAAGAGTAGTTCTGCCGTCAGTAACAATACTTTTACTTAAGTACAGTTTCAAAATACTTTTTACACCACTGCTTCTTCCTCAGAGCTCCTTGCTAGAATTATTTCACGTCCCACAGCATTTATTTTCAAGTGTCAATATCTGCTTTTGCGAATTGTTTCATTAACCGTGAGTAGTTCCTATCTTTGAACAAAACAGCCAAGTAGTTGAGTTTTCGGTTTGACTTTCATATAGCATGCGGTTAAACACCATTTACTTCGACATAAGTTTTCGATCAGTCTTTCACGCTTTTGTACGTTTTGTTTTATCCTACTGTAACTGCGCTTCTCATCTGAATGATGAAGTGTTAAAGTCGAAAAGTAAGTGCGATTGAACGTAGGCTACCCATCACAGTACAATTTGGATTGTCAGAGGTTTAATCCGACGGGCATCCAACTCACTAAGTAAATAGCCTGCCGCCAAAATTGATTGGCTTTTATAGAAAACAGCAAACTTTCTATCATGAGGTTAATTAGTATATATACCGGTACATAAATTGACTCATTTTATTGAGAAAAGTTGTAATAATATCTATAAAAGAAAGTGACTGTGTGCAATATCTATAAAGGTTGCTGCTCGACTCGAAGACCACTACGTCCCTTCGCAATTACCTCTTGCTGCTTTACGCATTTCCAGTGTATGGTGATTAATCGTACCGTAGTGTGATTATTTTGTTCGTTGTGTTTGCAACAAAATAAACTTGCTGACTGACTGACTGACTGACAACAAACTTGACCCCTTCGAATCTAACCACAGTGACCAGTCGGCGAAATTGTACGTGTAGTAGATCGTGGGCGTTGAGTTTGAAAATTTTTGCAGGTCTTTCGCAGAATAATTGCGTTCTAATTTGACAAAAAATCACTAATCAGAGGGACTTTTGTCACACCCATCCAAAATCACAGTAGGTTATATACTGTAGCTGTAGGGTTCCAGAACCCACTCTCAAAATTGGCTACTCTTATAGTGAGGTTCTGCCAGGCCATGCTTTGCGAATGGTGGTTAAAATTTTAATCTCAAACCTTCTCTCCTTTTAAAAATTCATAATTTGACCATGCATTCAAAAATCTGTTGATGCAGGAGTTGATCTGGCTTGTTGGCCCAGATGCCACGAATGATCTTCGCTAATGAACAGGATGTTGTCAAATCAAACCTTCTGATTATTTGCCTGTCAAGGTGTACCTTGATATTTTACTTGTGATACTGCCAATGCTTGCTGCCAGCTGACGCACTATTGCTACATCCGGTCTTTGTAAACCGCGCTGCAGTCGTTCTATGAAGAAGTAGCTAGTCGATTTATTGCGAAAAGCTAGTTAATTGATAATACAATATCAGCACAGTAGAGAACTGAGTGGCTGCTCAAGCAGTTACTGTGAGCATTCCGTTTAGCTGATTACGGCCAAGATGTTAAGGAATAACTAAGTGAAAAGAAGGTGCTCCTACCAGCCACTTGTAACGTAGATCGATGTTGGGCAGTTTAATATTTCGTATTTATGTGACGATATTAGCATGTCACATAACTCGAAATAGTTGTAACTCAATGGAAACTGAGCACAATTTGTTTTTCATATCAATATGCGCAAGGCTTTATGTTATTTACAAATTAGCACTTCGGGTTGCATAGGCAATTGGGTATTTTGTCAAGTGCCCATACAATTTTACTCGTAGGCTTCTGCGAAAAGGGATCTTGCCCCCTCTTTTGTAGTTGACTTGTTTCAACATCAATAGTTAGGCTTTTTAATTAGATAATGATTTTTTTTGTTTTTATTGTGTTCCACTTGAGCTGCTGCCCCCGCGACCCCCCAAGAATAAGCGGGTCTAGAAAATGGAATGAATGGTGTTCCGACGCTCACAAAGTTTGCACATACATTTCTTTTTACCGAGATTACAAGTTGATGTGTGCTGCTTGCCACAGTGGTGAATCCGGAGGGAGAGGGGCGATAGTCCGCTACGAAAGGTTTTATAAAACGTGTACAATAACAAGCAAAAGCATATGGTTTTTGCGTAATCAACTAATCATGTAAGTTGGTGAAACCTAATAAGGTGGAATGCTATGCGATGCGGCTCTGATAAGACCTGATAAGGTTGAAACGAATTTGCAGCTGCATATGGGTAGATGGCATTTTGGGCCCTTAGGTTGCATTTGTGGGGCCTGTGGTTACTGGGTAGGCCAATCGCAGATTAATTAAGCAGGAAATGCTTGGTCATTCATCCTTACTATAGCAATGATTTGTTTTCTGCAAGTACGTCGTAAGAACGTAAGCAATGAGTATCAATGTGGTGGAGTACAACAGTGTAATTTGTAAAAAATAGTACGACGGTGGAACATCTCCTTGATATCTTTCGTGAGTTGAGATTTTCAATGCCAAAGTTTTATTAAGTGTCATAAAATAATCAAAAGAAATCACTCTTTCAGCTAAAAAAAAATTTTAGATCCACCTCTGGCTGTTGTGTCGAATGCTTTCACGTTTTGAAACATCTCAGCGCCTTTAAAACAAGACATTTGTTAGAGCAATAAGGCATTTTACGATTTTGGGGATCAAATTACTGCGTCTTATAAAGCGAGCTACTGACTGTACTAATCAGGTGCGTAGGCCTACTTAGAAATTTTTTGAGTTGGACTCTTAAACAAGATTTACCGAAAATAGCACGATGTTTCTGGGAGAATCTGGGTGAAAACGGCCTTTAACGTTTTTTAAGGTGATCTGAGTTGAAGCCAGTGGCGTAGCGAGAAATTTTTAAAGAGAGCGGGAGCATAAGCTGCAAAAGCTATCAAAAGTATGGCATTCAGTCACTTAGCAACATTAAATTGTTTTTTTTTTATTAAAAAGCGAAGTTAATAAGGCGGGGGGGGAGGGGGGAGGAATGGCACGATGCTCTCCTAAACACGCCCTGGTTGGGGCGCGCGCATGAAACGTCCTTGCGTATGCCACTGCTGCTAATCATTTCATAATGTATTTCTTGTATCTGCAGTCCTTTTCGTGAAAATGCGTTTGGGGCAACGAGCCAATTTAGACGTTAAAACTTAAAATATTATCATTGTAGCGTACCGTAGTTAAAAAATGCTTGTTATCAAGAAGTGGATCTCAAAAAAAAAAAAAAGAATAGGATTCAAGTCTGGCATGTTTCGCTCAAATTTCACTGCGAATACAAATGCAAAGAAAGATTTCATTGTTTCTAAGCCAATCTAGCACGTTGTTTACAATATATGATGGTAGGTGGAACTGCGTGAAAGAGCACAAACCAAGCAGTGCTGCCGTCGAGGGTAGGCTCGGTAGGCTCAGGCAACCTTCTTTTTTTGCTATGATAGGCTCCGCATTTGTCGGCCTTGCTATAACGTAACTATGAGTAATCCGAGCAGAGCTGCGTGCCATCCTAAGTCCATAAATTTTGAATGGACAGTGCGGGGCGACTGTTTTATCAAAGTAACAACAGTGTACTGTAGGCTACAGCAGCAGTGTGTGCGCCGCTATTGCATTTGTCATTGATCTTACCTACGAGCTTAATTCAAAGGCGAAAGAAAAATAATGTAACGGAAAAACTGCAAGAGTGATTTGTTTCAAGTCTGTTTGTTACCTGCAAAATCAGGGCTGCGAACTCGACTAATTTTTATTGCAGTTCAGTCTATTTTGGCAAGTCCGAGTTCTCTAAATTACTTTTTTCGAGTTATTCGTCAAAAATATCAAGTTTTTCGAGTTCAGGCTGACAAAAATACTAATCGCTTTTTCTAGAGGCGTCCAACGCGCGGGCCGTGGGCCATTTGAGGCCCAACAAAGCTTTTAAACTAACCCGTTAAACTTTCTACGTTGGTTGGTCAATTCGTCCTTAGGCGCTGACACAATAAATTTAGTTACAGGCATAGTTGGGCACAGCTAACGCAAAAATTAGCTCCGCTAGCAGCTAGTCCTATAATCAAAAAGATTAGTTTCGCTAACGCTAATCCGATAATTTGAATTTTTTGTTAGCGGAAGCTAACGTTAGTCCGTTAATTAATCATAAGATTATACTTTGAGACAGAAACAACAAAAAATCAACTTTGTGACTTGTAACAATCATTTTAATGTCGCGTTTTTCAGTTGATCAGCCAAATCCAAATAATATCGTATCAAAGCCATTTCCAAAAGTTTATAGCCCGGTATATTGTCAGGGTTTTGGGCACACGTTGAAAAAACTTACTGCATTGAAATAAACTGGGCAGTGAAATTAGCGCAGTACTAAAATAAGCACATTGCCGAAACAAGTAGAGCAGGGAAAAAGTACAGTACGCCATAGGTGGCGGAACCGGGGGGGCCTGCCCTCCCTCCCACTTTTTTTTCAGGGAGGGCCCTGGGGGGGGGCCTAATTATGCGTTTATTTCTGCAATAATGCCTCAGCGTGAATGTGTTTGAAACTTAAAAGGCCTACTATCGAAATTGAAACCCAGGAAAGAGCTTTTAAATCCAAAGATGTTTTCCTTAAAATTTTGTTTGTGGGGTGAAGGGAACAGAAAAAGTTTAGTCTTCTTATAGCAAAAAAAAAAACAACCTGCGGCTTGTAAATGTCAAATTGAGCATCTTAACATATAAAAGGCAAACCAGCAATTGGTAGTATCTACGCCAGGACTTCTCAACCGTTTCCGCTGGCCCCCCAAAAGGATCACAGAGAACAGAGTGTTCTCTAGGGAGCCACAATGGTAGGAATCGTTAATGAGGTATAACAAACCGGGACTTTTAAACTTAGACACTATAGGGGCCACGGTTTTTTAGAGGTGCAGTCAAGGGATTACGGCTGAGAAAAGATTGAGAATCACTGACCTGGGCTTTCGGTATGGAAAAAGCATTAATTTTACTGTACATTTTGAGACGGGGCGAGATGGAGTAGTTGTCGTAAGTGTCGTTTATCGTGAACACTAGCAACTAAACTCAAAACTAGGCCCCTCCACCAATGTATTGTAGTACACCCTGGCCTACTATCTGCACTGACTTTGCAGACAGTCACTCAAAAGAAATGTAGCCTTCATTTGTAGTTTGATTTGTCGTAATGCGATGGGAGGGACTAATTCTCGGGGAGGTGGAAGCTTTGCTTTTTTTCAGTCTTAATTTTAACGATAGCAACTAACCTTCAAAGTCGATAAAATAAGCAGCTGACATAAAGTAAAAGCGGCGGACTGTGCAAAATATCTATTCTACGGCCTTGTTTACAAATTTTTTTGAATGAATTTAAATTTTTTAATTCACTTTGGTTTGCTGTGCAGTGCCAACCCTTGCAATTACTTTGCCAACAAAGATTAATTTTTTCGTGTGACGATGCTAATACGACAAAGACAATACGTTTTGATTAATTTTTTCGTGTGACGATGCGATTTATGAAGTTCCACTAATTCTCTACGCAATACGCATCACCTTATCGGTGTAGGAAATAATGTTAATTAAAGTTGAGTAATTGATCATCCTAACTCTAACTTTTCGTATGCTCCAAAAAGGCTTGCTGCTCTCGTTGTTTCCGTTACCGTATACGTGACATACCGTTATTACCGTGAACCTCTTTTGAGCGCGACAAGGCCACAGCGCTTTGTTTTTCAACGCTTTCTCTTCTCCTATTGTGGCGTTTTATTAAAGGTGGTGTTCAGTTAGACTGGAGGATGGTGCTATATTTTTTGTCTAGCTGGTCAGAATTCTGAGAAGATAAATTAAATAAATGAAAAGAAAAAACTTAAAACAGAGTTAACATTTACCTTAAAAGAAAGAAAAAAAAAAAAAAAAAACATCTACCTAAACACAGTTACTGATAAGTAATTAAAAAATCAATGCGTAAAATCAGGTGACACGTCCCTGTGTAAAGTGTGTAGCCGTCCTCTCGTCATTTTTAACACCTCCTGTAGTAGCATTACAGGTGGTGTTCAATTTCTTCCCCTATAGTGGCGCTCAAGTAGAGGGTTTACGGACGGTTATGGTATTTACAATAGCTGTTGGGGTTGCTAAAACAATAAACTTTAGCTACACAATTACCCTGTCCTTATGTCCAATTTACGTGGAGTTTTGACCAACGGTTCTCGGTTCTAGTTTCTGGATCACCATTAAATTTTTGATGTCATAATTAAAAAAAGTGATTATTACATCAAAAATTTAATTGTGATCCAGAAACTACAACCAAGAACCGTGGGTCTGAAGCCCACATAAGTTGGACATGTCATATGTAGACAAGCTAAATATGGGTTGTAGGCGAAGCAAATCTAGTCATTGTTTTTGGCTCCCCCCCCACTTTTAAAATGCTTCCGTCATCGCTGCAGTAGGCCTAGTAAAATAAGCGTCGGTCTAACCATGTCTGACAATCGCGCCTTTGCGAAATGCAAGGTTGATAGACCGGCAGCTGAGAGGGGTTAGCATACCTTTTCTAGGTACCAATAACTAAGTAGGCCTATATTGCGACCTACTACGTCAAAAACCATCGGCGAAGAGTAATTTTTGCCGGGTCAGATTGGATGCGTTTGGCCGTAATAATGGGGGCCCAAAGACCCCTAAAAAAACGCTATTGTACCTTTTCTATAGGTACCACATGAAACCTAGCAGAAACGAAAACTTACATTGACCAAATCACGAAATCGTATCTGATAGAAATGTTTTCGGCTGCTTAACCCCCGACAGAAGCCTCCAAAGTTCGAGTGATAACGTCACAAAGGTATGCCAGCGTTCTTTTTTTAAATAGGCTACCAGATGAAACTTAGTGCAAATTTCATGTGGTAGGCCTACCTAGAAACGGTAAGCTAGCATAGCTTTGTGACGTCATCGCTCGAACTTAAAGAGCTTCTGTCGGGGGTAGAGCAGCCGAAAAAATTTCTGTCACATACCATTTCATGATCTGGTCGATGTAAACTTTCGTTTCCACTATAGGTTTCATGCGGTACCTAGAAAAAGTATGCTAGCGTTTCTTCGGGGGGGTTTGGGACTCGTTACGGCCAAACGCATCCAATCTGATCCGGCAGAAATCACTTTTCGCCTATGATTCTTGACGTAGTACAATAGGGCGCAATATACTTGGTTATGGGTACGTAGAAAAGGTATGCCAACCCCTCTCAGCTGCCGGTCTATAACCTCTTAGCTCTTATGTCGAAATATCATTGTGCAAGTTCAGCATTATGATGTCGTTGATCGGTTTAGGTTTAATATTGCTTAGTCTAAGCGCCTAGTTAGAAGAATACGAGTAAATATTTTTACAGGTAAATATTTCTCTGGCACAAAAAAACGGGAAAACACGGCAACTTAAAGGCTTTTCTTCATTAAAACCGCGATAGCAACTACTGTACATTTTTGAACGTTAGCTGAACAGCTAATCTTCTAGTGAAAAAATTAGCTTCGCAATTAGCGGAATAGCAATTTGTGCCCACCTATGGTAACAGATACGAGTTCTTAAATAGCATATGTGGTAAAATGTCTTACCAATGATATGGAAAATATAGCACGTGCACGTACACACGTGCAGCACGCACACTTAATTTGTTTTTATAATCACTTAATATCGCCATGGTACCGGTACTAAATTTTGGCTCGCAAAAATTTTTGAAAAGCAGATCATTACTCAAAAAAGTTGGACGCCCCTGATAAACTTTTTTTTTGCATTTAATTGCACATTTATTGCATTTAATTGCACATTTATCACGAGAAAGAGATCATTGCTCTTCGCGAGCTCGCGTAGGAGTTGCCGTCCATCTGTCTACCATACCAAGATGAGAAATCCCGCTAAGTGCCTATCCCAACGGCACAACAAGCAAACTTGCCGGCTGGTTTTCACACTGTCCAATGCTGAGCATCAAGCAGGGAAGCTGTGAATAAACTGCCAAGTGTCGGAATCAAACCCAGGTCTACAGCTCCCGAAGCAGACGCTCATACCACTCGGCCATCTGAGATGGGAACAACTTAAATAACGCCATGCTACTGTTGGGAAAAATGCGATCTCAATTTACAATTTTACCCGGCTTGGTCGACAAAAATATTTCCTTCTGACAATGTTTTATCTTTAAATTTCTTTTCAATGAACTCTAACAGTTTTATTTGAGTTCAAGTTCGCAGCCCTGTTCAAAATCACGCAATTTTAGGCTTAATACAGCGCAACTGATAAGCGTAAAAAGAATAAGAATTTCTGCACATTAAAGTGAAATGATGCAGTAATATTTTGTCTGATCAAGAATTTCGGCCGGGTTGCGGTTAAGGTTTAGGTCAGGGATGGGGAACCTGCGGCTCGCAAAGATTTTGTATGTGGCCCGCATCATAACTTTAAAGTGTAGGCTTCTTGGCTACACACCAGTAGATTAGAAAACGTTTATCTTTCTTAAAAACTGCTTCACATTCAACTACACGATGCGTTTGTGACATAAAATCCCGCAAAAGTCTATGATTTCACTACAATAAATAACTCATCATAATTGGTTCATTAACTTTCGTCGTACAATTGTGTATTTTTAAAGCGAAATTTCAAAATTATAAGTTAATGTGGGATGTAGCGGCCCGCAGATAGTATCATGCAACCGCGTTTTTGTTTTGCGGGTCCCCCCAACTTTAGTTTAGGTTAAAAGCGGGCCCTTTCACATGGGCGACCACTGTCGCGCGTCTTTATTAGCAGGTTTCACTCGAGCGATTGTAGTCGCGCAACCTAAACTTTTCTAGGTAGAATAAATCTTGATTGAACTTACAAATCACGATGGAGGTCGAAGATGCAACTGGTACGGTATTCTTACTCGCAAAATTGCAGAAAGCTAAGCAAAAACGAAAAAGCAACGGGAGCACTGGATTCATCCGTTACTGCAAGACTTATCTGAAAAAGGATTGTTCATCACTCCCTACGCTGATCGACCAATCTTAGATCGAACCCAGATAAGTTTGTAGCATTTGCACGCATGAGTTTGCGATACCTGCGACATTGGGTTACAAAAATTTTGAACTTGGTCCACATAATTATTTTCACGCGATGATATTTTTTTGCTTCAGCTTTTTTTCAGTTATTTTTTTTAACTTTTCGATTTTGAAACTTTTTACTTGACGGTATACTGGTGATAGGCCTATAAAATTTTTGAACCTTTGTAGGCTTACCATATGTCCTCTTTTTGGAGGACATTTAACAAAGAATAATTTGTCTTCCGAGGACATTTAAAAATGCCCAAATGCCCTCTTTTTGGCATTATTTGGTTCTGAGCGTCGTTTTTACGACGGCCTTGATTGCAAAGGTTGATGTTTCAACTCCCACCCAAGCCTCTTTGTTGCGTCCTTAGATAAGATGCTTTACGACATTTATCTCTGCTTGGTGGAATCTAACAAGGGGAAAAGTGAAGAAGTCACAAGCAAAAGTCAAGCGAAAAACTCGGAAACAAGGGCAGCTTCTAAGCGAATCTGGATTCGTCCTACGTACAGTATAGCGTCTCCATCGCTTTCTCGGGACTAGAGGATAAAAATGATATTAATCAATCAATCAAATGTCCATTGTGAACAATGACAACCTGTCGAACCGTGCTTAGACAAAAATTTTGGGTAAGTTTTAACCCAAACTACGGCCTGCGGACGTGGTGATCTTTGATTTTGTTTGGAAAATTAGACATCTGCGGAGGTGATGACCTTTTTATGCTCTTCACTTGATTTTGGGTGGAAAATTGGACTTCTGTGGACGTGATGACCTTCAAAGAATTTGTCCTCCTTTTGCGCAGTAAAAATATGGTAACCCTACGTTTGAGTTATAAGTTTTAAAATTGATTCCTCTTATAACAAGTGTCAATTATTATTGTTACGAACGGACGAGGTAATAATCTGGCGCTGCATGTAGAATGTCATCGTCTTTATTGCTATCCACTGTTAGTGAGTCTCGGTTCACTTTGAACTTTTTTATTGGAATCTGTGAGAGGATATAAGCGCATTGCTGCTTTTAAGTTAGTAGCCTGATAAGGCAGGAACAAATAAGCAAGCGAAACAGAAAAATGCTTAGCCAGATTAAGACTAGCTAGAGTGCTAGACTGTTAGGAAGTTCAATTTCGCAAATGCGGTTGTAAAAAAGAAGCTAAAAATGTTATAAGATTTTTGAGCAGAATTTTTCGATGAGGTAGCAATTAACTTTTTTTGTTTTTGTTTCATATTTAGTGCGTATTGACAGCAACATAGCGAGCACAACATGAAAAAGTGTTAGTACGATGGCAGCTTGCGTTCAGTATATAACGAAAAATAATTTGTCATTGTTGATAAACCTTCCATAAAATTTAAAAACATTTAGTATACGTAACATTTCGTCGATCTCGTACTTGAACTCGACCTATATTTCTTGGACTTGAACATAAAATTTTATTTTAATCAATTTTATCTACCGGTATTTGGGTCGTCACAAATAAATGTTGAGAAACTGGTTGATTACAAATGCTTAAAAAAAAGGTAGTGTCTATTTCGCCGTAAGTGACGTCGTGGGTTTTTAAGCGCCGTTTTGTGCAAGATTGCCTCGACTTCTCGATAGCTTCGTGGATGGATCGCAGCGAATGAAGGGAAGCGCTGCTTTAGTTTTGGGTTCGATTCTCATCTCGGCTTCGGTTTGTTTCGCTTCGGTGGCTTTGGTTCAGATCGCTTCAATTTGATTCGAATTCGTGTGACCTGAGGTTAACAGTCGGATTCGTGAAGACAGTAGAATAGATTAAGATGTAATATTGATGAGACATGGGGTTATGTAACGGCAAAATAGACACTGCCTAAAAAAAAAAAACGGACAGCGAGCGATTCAGCAGAAAACTTAGACAAGAGCAGTAGGCCTACGGTAGATGTGCCGACAAAAATCATTGCGTCTTGAAGCAAAGAGGATCAGCAACAAGCTAATGAGCCACATCCTCAGCCTCATCGAAAAGAAAAATCGGTACAACGGCCTAACCAGCTTTACAGACGAAAGAACAGCGAAGATTTTATGACAGAATATGAAAGGAAAATTTGGATTGGATTTTGGACAGTTTACGTGTTTTGATTTGCCAATTTGGATCCGTTCACTCCATGTAGGATCGTCTCTCGCATCAAACCGCGAATTTGCTTATTGCGTTGTAAACACAAAGCTCATACTTCTCACTAAAAGAATAAATGCAATGATTTATTATAAATACAATGATTTATTCTTTACGACTGTGCAAACTTTTTCCTGCTTGTAGAAATTGCTGCGTAGAACAGCAGCCTTAAAATTGGCAAGTAAAGTAAATAATGTTCAACAAAAATGACGCTTCCAAAATTTTTGATTCGCGTTGATTTAGGGCAATTTTTTGGGGGGTCGGGCCAAAAAGCATTTGCGGATCCCTAATCTACAAAACAACCGGTGTTTTAAATTTAAACTGCAGTCGCTTTTAAACTAGGGATGTGGAAGCGGTATATTTGCAAACAGCTTCCGCTTCCACACCTATCGCTTCCGCTTCCAAAAAAATTCACCGAACTTTGCTAATAAAATACGACCAATGCGTTGGTAGCCGATAGCGTAAACCGTAGCTTTTTTTCCAATACGCAGAAAGCTCTTGGTCAAACTTTGGCTAGCGTTTTTTTAAAGATATTAATTTGTAAAAAGCAAACAAAAGTGTGAAGGAATGATTGAGTCACAATCCTGGGAGTCTTTTATTGCAACTTTGCTACGAAACTTACTCCCTTCATTAGGAAAATGTTGATACACAGCACTCAGAGGCGTGGCAAGAATTTTTACGAGGGGTGCATAATTTCCGCATTGTTTTCAAGCGTATTTTTTTTCAGCAGAACTGATTTGAAGCTGATTGAGAAACAAAAAAAGCTCTATAGGGAGGTCCGATGGCATGCTCTCTCGGAAATTTTTTGAAAATGTACATGCTGTTTTGGCTATTTTAGTGCTTTTTCAATAATTTTCAGGCAAATTTTGTTCAAATTATGCGACCCTAATTCTAAGTGCTTCGCCAAATATGATGCATTTTGTTCGCATATTTTCGATTATGCTTGTTCATAGCGTAAGGCTTATTGCTATCGAAGAGGCTCGAAATTATGGTAAAATTGTATACATCAAAAACGTTTTCGAAAATGGCTGGTGGGAGGATAAATACTCCTCAACCTACCCCTGGATCCGCCCCTGGCCATAAGCTACAAAAACCATCTAAAGAGTCTGGCATATTCCAGCCACTTGGCACCATTAATTTTGTTCTTTTTTACTAAAAGACGAAGTCAAAAAGAGAGGACCGGAGGGAGGGTGGCACAACGCTACCCCTCCCTAAATACACTCCTGACAGCACTCCATTCACTTCGTGATATGATTATAATTAAAAAAGAGTTAACTATTGCTTTTAGCGCTGTTGATGAATTAGTTACTTTATTTTAAAACTTAGAGAAAGCTGAAAGAAAGCGATTCTACGTTAGTACTATCTGAAAATCAAGTGAAAAGTAATTGTCTATGGTGAGATCTAGCATCCATGTGAATGTAGCATCGTAAAATATTGCCAAATAGATTGAATAAAATATAATATCTAATTAGGCCCAAATATAATACTGTATCTAATAAGTTATTTACAGCTGCTTTTTTGAATGAATGCGGAAGCGGCATATTTTTCGCGCTTTCGCTTCCATTAAAATATGACCGCTTCCACCGCTTCCGCATCCCTGTTTAAAACCCTTGTCTCGTGTGTGAAACGTTCCATTCATTCACATTCAATTTCATGGTTACGCGTCCAAACGAGTCGCTCTCAAGTCGCGTGATTATACGACCAATAGATTTCCGTCGCGCCACCTTGCGTGAAAAACTCCATTTAAAGCAATACAATGGTCTGGTCGGGCGTCTTCACTTTTTCGCAGTCACGCGACTATGGTCGCTCGTTTGAAAGGGCCCTGACCTTTGATATCTTGCTGGGGTGAAATGTTTGGCATATCCTATTTCTTAAGCTCACTTTTTGATACTTTATTCTTTAATAATGTTCTTTGTTATGTCATCATCTTGCTGACCTTCTGACTATATCGTCACAATGATTTTCCAATTGTCGCCATTTTGCAATATGTTGAGATGGCTTGCTCAAATCGATGAGAGCGTTAAGGGACCAAGGAGGCGACTTACTAGTTAAAACTGAAGTTATTTGTTGGGTTTTTGCATTTAAAATAGTCTCTTCATTAGGAAAATTGTAGAAACAGTCGACCCTGGGTAAATTACAAGCTTTTGCTTTTTAGAGCTAAGGATAGGTTTCAGTGGCGTAGCCGGCAAGAATTTTGGGGAACTTGGGGGTAGGGCAAGGCCCCCAGTCGTTACTTTAAACTTTTTGATACTGCTGAAAAAGCCTACCCACTTATTTTTTTAAGACGGCAGCCCTGAAACCAAAGCTAGTTTTTGTATATTAAAGCATTATGTTGCCTGCAGTAGGTAATGAATCTTCAGGATATGAGTAATAGCATCAGACAAGCTGACACATAGCGCTGTGTTTGCGCGATCGATTTATTTTGCTGCTAGCTCTGCTGTCAAGTCAACGCAACATTCTTGGTGCTTCGCCGCGTATATATGAATCCCTTTTTTCTTTTTCAGACCACGTGACACGATGTTGCTGGTAGAAATAAGCCCTTACTGCTTGCAGATTGTATGCGTGACTGCGTTACATCGTACAGTCAAGTGACTTTCTGTACGCAACTTAGCGTTGAAGCAGCGATATAACTTTCTGGAAATTGTTCTGATATTGTTAAAGCTGCAGTTAGTTTGAGACTGTCGAGGCTTTTGCGAAAGGTTATGAAAATTGATGAACCGTAAATACTGAACTTTTGATAGCCCAGGGCAGTAAAACGCTTGAAGTAAGAACTAACTTCGTTTGCATTTTCGCCAATGTTTCGAAATTAGTTGCGAAGCTGCTGAGGCCTACGTTGAACCATCAAAAGCAGAGTATATGGTACTGTGTTAGCCTTTAGAAGATACACCGTCAACAACTTAAGTTATCATAGTACCGCACAGTCGCGCTCAAAAGTTTTAAGACCGCATAGATAAAAGTTGATTTTTGTTGGAAAATGATAAAACTCCAGCTAATGCTATGTCACACTAGCATTTTATATTCCATGAATATTGTTTTGTAACGAATGATACTTGGGAAGCCTAAATGATCAATTTTTTGCGCATTTCTGGTTTTTGGAAGCAAAAAATATTCGGTTTTTCTCAAATTTTGGTGCTGGAAAGTTGGGCAAAAAGAAGGGATTATCAGTGGCAGAAAGAACAAAAATTGTTACTTTATGTGAAGAAGGGTACTCAGAAAGACAAGTTTAAAAAACTAAAACTTGGCAAAACAGCGATCCATCTGGCAATTGCAAAATTTCAAAATTTTGTGAGTTTTCAGGTCTTGCACGGGTCTGAAGTCCCAGGATTACTTCCCAAAGGGATGATCACCTGATAAAATGGATGGTAATGCGTACACCTAGAGTTCAAGCAAAAAAATTGAGTCGGTTATGTTAGTCAAAGGTACAGTTGCTACGAGGCCGACTTAATTTTCCTGCTTGCACTGATTAGCGAACTCACTATCATCCATTTTATTAGGTGTTCATCTCGTTGAAACTTATTCAATTTTGTAGCATAATAGAGCAAGTTGTTGGAAATTGTAACATATTCAAGTGATGATGTTCCATTAGAGATTCTTTTCTAAATGTTTACAAGCCAATCTGCAATCTTAACGCAATGAAACGTAATTGCAGATTACTTACGTGTTGGTAGCATGCCCTATATAAATAGCTTGACAGCAATATTTACATTGTGCTACTTATATGAGGTCACTTGTTTGAATTGCATGGTTGGTCGAAAATTGTTGGTTCCCGACGACCAAGATTTTTATAACCCTTCAACAATCAAACAAACGCCTTGTCCAGATCATGACGGAATAGAATATAAATGCCATCGTATCGACGTAACCGGAAAAGCTTTGTCAGACTTTGACGGTAGGTTGTTTTCCAAAAGTAGCGAGTAAGCCTACTCTAGCGTGTTCGCGTAGATTCTTGCCATACGTTTTGTGTTTTCTACAAGTTATTTTGGTGGGCCTTTATTTTTTTGATTGAAGTTTCAAAATGATATGGAGCGTGGACCTTCAAATGGTATGTTTCGCAATCACAGCGGGGTAACGGCATTACGTTAAACAAGCATTCCGTATTCTATGATTCTAATCTTGAAGTACTGCTGGATTCTCCAGAGGGCTTACTTTATCTTTAGATTTTGTATTGGCATGTACATACTGTATAGTTATAAATAGTTTAAATGTTTACATACTTCTTACTTAATGCGAAGTTAACCCGATGAATGTATTGCTATTGAACACGGTTGAACGACGCATGTCTTACTGGGTGTTGTTACCCACTACTATACGAATTTTTTATTTGCTTGTCTAACGCCTTAGCAGAAAGGGGCTATATCTTAGAAAAGCAGACGTGCATAAAGTATACACTATTACTCAGTGGAGTAAAAAGTAGTCCAAAAATCTAGTAAAGTAAAAGTATTGTTACTGATGGCGGAAACTACTTGAAGTAGAGTAGAAAGTAGGGGATGTAAAAAGCAACCACGTAAAAGTAAAAAGTACCAGCAATTTGAAGCTGCTTAAGTAAAAAGTAGCGTTTGCAAAACCAAGGCCATAAAGCTGAGCTTTGACAAAAGATAATTTGCCCACTTCCAAACTTGACCTATATTTTGCCAATGCTTAAGTATATTTATGATAATTAGCACATTTATTTGACGAAAATAAGAAAGTGACGTGTGTCATAATCTGCAAAATGCAACCTCATTGTCCACGCCAAACACAAACAACAAAAGACCACTTAATATTACGATATTAAAAAGCTTATATATATAAAATAAAACAATACCTAATACTTATGTTGCCAAGTTTATAATCAAGCGTGACTATTTATCATTTGCGTGATACATTGCTTAATATTAACTACTTATCATTTTTAAAGCTACTCTAGTAGCGTTATCTTCTGATTGAACTACGTAAGTAAAAGTAGAAGTAGTCGAAATTTAAATCACTTAGGTACTAGTTACCAAGCAATAATACTTAAGTAGTCTACTTAAGTAAAACTACTTTGTTGCTTTACACCACTGCTATTACTTGCTTTTATTACCGGGCTTCATAAAATTTTACCAATCGTTTACGGGCCGGTTACCTTATTGGTTAAGACACCGCTGTCGGCGCGAGAGGTCAGGGGTTCGACATCCGGGCCGGTTAAATCGGACACAGTCATCAAAGGCTCGCCACCGCTGCGGCGTATTTTCAGAGTTGTGTTGTCCAAGCGCTAAACCGCGAAAATGGTCACTCGTTACACACTTCTGCGTAATACCGCGAATATAAATGGTTTTATTTTTTTATCTGGTAACGCTATATGCAGAGCTGGCAGCGTTGATTAATTGCAAGACATGTGTTAACTGAGTGACTTGGCCGGTCGCACACGCCGAACTTTCATCGATTCTCTTTTACGCCGTTGTACGGCAGACGTACTATTTTGTAAAACTGGTAGAAATGAGTCTGGACTCTTTCATTTTTCAAAGCGTCACATGACTGAGTGTAAAGCCAACTTCCTGTTGCCTGTTCGTACAGTTTATTTTCCTGCTACAAAAGATGGCTGATCTTCGTTGTCTCGGCGTATAACCATCTCACTACTTTGACGTTAAGAGACTATAAAAACTAATTTGGTCTGTGTATTAAAACACATTGACACGATTAGTAAAAAAGCATGAACTGTGGATCGTGCATGTGTCGCTTATTACTCTCCAGAGATCACAGCAATATCTTTATGTGTGAGTAATGCAAAAAGAAAGAAGTGTCTATTTAGCCGTTAACGGCAAAATACTGATTGCCTGATTTTCTTAAAACCGGGCGTGTGTGTAGACGCAAGCCAATCAACAGTCGTGCGTATACACGCTTATATTTTTTAGCCAATTAATAGACACTGCCAAAAAAAAAAAAAAAAAAACAGCTTCAAATTGACAAGAAAACTGCTTTAGCTTGTAGGTTTAAGTTGGAAAGAATTTTGTAGATGGCTTGAAGTAGAAGATTTATTTTTTCCAAAGCTTTTCATCTGACACTCTTCAGGGGTCAGATGAAAAGCTTTGGGAAAAATAAATCTTCTTCAAGCCATCTTCAAATTCTGTACCACCAAACGTCTGTTAAAGAATTTTGTGTTGTTAATTCTTAAAATTTAAGAATAATTTTGAATTTTTTCTGCTTTTTCAACTCAGATTAAGTGAAAGCGACTTACATAGAAAGCATTGTAGAATTTTCGCATCAGCCTTAAGCCACAACGGTTTTATTGCTCGGTAAAGATCGTTTTTGGCCAGGAAACGAGTCATATTATGAATGTCACAAGACCATTGCATGTATTTTTTTATTAATGAGGAAGGCCTATTAGGAGAAAGCTTTTTCATTTAAAACTCTTTTATTTCCCAATGTACTCTAATACAAAGATGTATATATTCACTTAAAAGGTTCACAATTTGACTTCTATTCATGTATATCGTGATTTCATTACCACCAAAAATATGTTGCTTAAGTAAATTGGAAGCAGGAGATGTCATCAAATACATAAATAGGGTAGCTGTTAAAAGTTCGTGTGATACGGAAGAATATGTTGCGAAACAAAACGTATGTAGGTTGAGAATTAAAATTCGACACACACTGCAATAAGAAAAGAAAGTAGCTGCGTTTGAGAAAATACGTAAATTCTGCGAACGTCTTTGTTTTCATTGTTAATCATTTCGCTTTGAGTTTAGTGAAAATTAATGAAGACGATTTTAATGCTGCAACACCAGCATAAATTGTTGGCAGCTGGAGAGGAAAGTTTTCCCTGCTTTCGTAGAGTGCCTTTGAAATCACGTGTTGCTGGGAAACCAAAGTACTAAGTTGGGATCTGAGCTTTTCGTGTTTATGTTTTGGTCGCGTTCTGTACTTTTTCCAGAGTTGCCAGGTTTTGGAGAGTAAAATATACCAAAATATTCCAAATTATATACCAAAAGGTTTTATCAAAAATATACCAAGTACTGTATATACCAAAATTTAAAAAAATCATGAATTTTTCTGGAAAAATTAAAAATAAGCATTACCGTACATTTTACAGTTTATGAATGACAACATTAATTACTTGCTTATTCTTCTAACAGCAATATAATTATTACGTTGAGCATAAAAAACTTGCATTCCTTAAATACAATGCAATCAGCAATAAGCATGTCATAATACTAGTTAGCAAATGTGATTTTGATGATTTTATCTTTAGACAGCACTTCTGCTGCAGTTGGTGATACGGATTAAATAGACCAAGGAATCGAATCTAAATCTCTCACGCTAAGCGAGAAAACAAGAGTCACTAACGCAAGAGTTAAATTTAAATTGAAATGACAATTAACCAACACTCTACAATATTGCGGTAGCGAAAAACAGGCACTACCCCAAAACTCAGTTAGAAATAAATCATTGCCAATTAATTGCAATTAAACCAACACTTTACATTCTACAATACTTCGGTAGCAAAACATGAAACACCAAACCCGAAGTTTCAAATATATCAGCCACCATTCTGCCATTTCCTGCAGTTAACCAACACTTTACACTGTTACAGCAACTCCGGTTACTGTCTGCAATGCTTTGGTAACCAAAACATGCAACACCAAACTCACAACATGAAATAAATCAGCCACCATCAGCCTAATTTCAATCAACCAGCTGTGTACAATACTGCGCCAGCAAAACATGTCTTACGCAAACCTCATGCATTATATCAAAGTCACAAAAACTTACTCAGCAGCATGGTATAAAGTTGCGACACGAAAGGACATTAAGCCACTTAATTCAACTCAGCAAGAAAATGTAACTTTAATTAAGAATTATACCAAATTTTTGAAATATACCACACGCAAGAAATCACTACCAAAAGGCATAAAAATATACCAAATTTAAGGACATATACCAAACCAAAATTTCAGCTACCAAACGGAAAAAAAATATTGCTACCAGATTTATGAAATCTGGTATATACATATACCAGTTGGCAACCCTGCTTTTTTTTAGCACCTTGTGCTAGATTGCCGGTGCGATTCGATCTGTTTTGAGTAAAAATCGCTTTAGGAGCGATTGCGATTTTACGCGACATGGCCCAGTGGTGCCACACGCAGGTTGCGGATCCTACGTGAGGGGTTCGATACACTGCGGGAGCCGATCGCATCTGACATATATATATCGGTTGGCAGCTGACTCGAAGAGCGCACTTACGCTTCGCCGTCCCCCTCAATTACAATTGAATTTTTTGTTCTATATAATTTGAAAACAACTTCAGTTATTTATTTAATCGCATACAACGTTAAAATATGAGCAAAATTGGTCTCTTCCTGCTCTTTGTAAATAATTTTTCGGAGCAAGTTTAGTTGGGGTATATTTTCACGGCGCAGCAGAATATTGCGAAATTGGTAACAAGTGTCAGGTGCAGAACAAAACAAGTTGAAGGCACAATACTTGCTGTTACAAAACCTTTCACTGCATTTTCTTATATATTCATAGAATGAAATGTCAAATCAATCCTCTGTCAAAGCGTTTTGTGGATTGGGTCTAAAAAAATTTTTTTGATTCGTTTACCATCAAAAGTTACTCCTTTTTCCACTAATTTATTATCATACTTATCTGTAACCGTGGGTTATCCTGAGCTCATGCCAGGGCATTTGAAATAGTGCGTGTGTAAAATCACGTTACGTTTGCGATAGTGTAGCCATTGTAATGATCTTCAAGCCCCAACCCAAATATTGCTTTGACATGAAGACCATATCTTCGCAAAATTGTAAAATACTCGTCCCTCCGGAATTTGCTTGTTTCAGCAAAAAACGTCTGAGGTTGTGCGAGTGTTGGAAAGAACGTGTCTGATGCTTTCTGTCGCTAATTTGTTATGATTTTCTAAAGGATCTTAATACGAGTTATGTTTCCTATTGCAAAATCAAAAATCAAATCTTCATTATACTCGCGGTATTACGCCAAAGCGTGTAACGAGTGGCGGGCCTATCTCCGCGGCTTAGCGCCAGGGCTACACAGCTTCTAAAAAACATCGCTGCGGTGGCAAATCGCTGGCGACACTGTGCCTATTTGAACGGCCCTGTTATCGAACCCCAGACCTTCCGTACCGACAGCGTGTGCGCTTAACAACTGAGCCAACGACGTTTTAATTTTGATCGTTGTCAATTACCCTGTCCACATGTCAGGTTCAAATAGGCCAAAGGCTCATAAGCAGGGTGGTCCTTAAAAACTTTTTTTGAATTTTTTATGGCTCAACCCCTTAAAGGGGTCCATTTGGATAAAAAATAACCCGTGCAAAATATTTTTCAAAAATTTTAATATTTAGAGGTAGCTTAATCCTCTTACATTTTACGAGGGAGGCCAAATTACGTCAACAGCATTTTCTTCCTTAATTTAAACGCTAGAACACCATCTTAATACCAAACGATTTGGAATGTGTGATTTTCTGTCAATGTTTGATAGGTGTCGTTAGCTTACTGTTTGAAGGGAGTCAAAAAAATTGTTGTTTTTTGCGAAATCAGACAAAAAAAATTGTAAAAAGTAAGTTAAAAATGGTAGGATATGTTGTTTCGTTATCAAATTTTGTATAAATGCAATTACCAAACATAAAATAACATGACATGAAATAGTTATGTTTTGGTAGTCACACCAGTATACAGTTACTCAAAAAATCAATCGTAGAGATCTATAAACAGCAACAACAATAACAATTGTCTTCTTAACAATATTTAAGGTTCCAATTTTGAGCAATTATTGCTTTGAATTTTTTTTCCTGCTGTTAGGAAACTTTTTTCGGTGTTCCTGAACAATTCTAAGTAAAATCTGCAGTTGTTGTTTATTCTTTAGCCCACAGTACTCTTGAATAAGAGCCGCACCTCTTTCAGCGTGGTCGTTACCACTTTCAATTCTGGCACGATTGATGAAGCTCGGAGGAAATCGTTATGGTCGTTCCAAGCATCGGGATCTTTTTATAGAAAACCAGAAGGAAGTTTTAGTTTTTGGAATAGAACTTTGGAAGTGAGGTCACAAAGTTGTTCAGGTTGAAACTAGTTATTATATGCTGGTTAATTGATATTCGCTTCGGGGGCTCTTGATCACCGATTCTTTTCAAGAACTGAATCATCTGGCGCTTCATAGAGCATGGAAGATCACCACCAAAAACAAAAAACCCACGAATTCCTGCAACAAATACCACATATTTTTTGACTCCCTTCAAACAGTAAGGTAACGGCACCTATCAAACATTGACAGAAAATCACACATTCCAAATCGTTTGGTACTAAGATGGTGTTCTAGCGTTTAAATTAAGGAAGAAAATGCTGTTGACGTAATTTGGCCTCCCTCGTAAAATGTAAGAGGATTGAGCTACCTCTAAATATTAAAATTTTTGAAAAATATTTTGCACGGGTTATTTTTTATGCCAATGGACCCCTTTAATAGGTTGAGCCATAAAAAATTCAAAAAAAAAGTTTTTAAGGACCATCCTATTCATGAGCTTTCTTTGCTTTTGATGTTGTGTTCACTTTTTCAATTATGACACCGAAAATTTGATTATGATGCAGTAAGCCCATGGGCGTTTTGGCCCACCTAAATTGCACATGTGAGCAGGGTGAGTGTTTCAAATTGACTTATCTACAAAAAAGTAATAAATCAAACAATTTTTTACCAGAGCTGATAACATCAAACCGAACATGATAGTTATGCAAAACAGGTGGCGCTTTATTTTTCAACCCTTTCCCAAAGTAGTGTAGAGATGACGTCCAATTCGTGCGTGGCGCTCTATTTTTGAATTAGCTGGTCAGAAGTTGGAGGTAAAATTTAGTAATAAAAAAAGAAGGAACATCTAACTAGGAAAAAAAGCTCCTTTATTAAATTAGCGCTCTATTCAGCATTTTCTTAATAGTGGCGTTGTTAAACAGATGGCGGTCAAACTCCTATTTAAGGTTTTTCAGTAGATATTTCAAGTCCTTTTCTATGATGAAACTGCGCTGTTTTAAATCTATAACCTAATGAAAAGGCGTAGAGATGCTCAGTTAATAACCTTTTTAATTATCACATAATTTTTAATGTTAGTGCATGACAAATATGCATTTAATGTTCTTAATACTTCTGGTATTGCTTGAGAAAAACGTGTTGATTCATCATATGAAAGCTCTATTAATCATTGAACACTCAACGACTCTGTAAGCTGAAAGAATAGTTTCCTGCTTAGAAATATAAATATTTTGTGTCACGCAAGCCTATTCCCCTGCTGAATCGCTATATCCAGTTATCTATTGGAGCTGTAAGTGTGAGTATTGTGTTTAACGCAGTTTTGAACGAAATTATAGGTTTCAACTTTAACTTCAAGTAACCTCAAAGATAGTCTCTATTCAAGTTTAATGGCGCGTCAGTACTTAAGTTGCTCTGTTTGCGTTTAACCCGTGAAACTGAAACTAGGTGTTGTAAAAGTGGGTCTTTCTTCGAGATTTAGTGATGATAAATTGGCTTTGACATAGTGGGTGTGTATCAATCACTGGATCATATTCCACAACTAAAGGTTATTGGATCCAAGCATAGACATTCCAAATGTAAGGTGTTTAAGTTTTACGTGACGGAATACAGTCAAATTGAAAAAAAAATGTTAAGGGAAATGACTGATATGCTGAACTAAAACCTGACCACTTATCCTCCAAGCAATTTTCATGATTAATTTTTCGGTGTAGATTGACATACCTTTAGCTTGTGACATCTACTGCGCTTACATAACGTAAATGAATGGACATTGGACAAACCGCTAAAGTCGCGAAAATCTCAATTCTTATGTACTAATGCGATCTTGAATAAAATTTGCAACTTTTTTATGAAAACACTCCAATTATTTATTTATTTTCAAAGGGACACTTTTAGCAAACGTATACAAAATCACGCTATCGTTTTGTTTCAAAACTGTAGCTTTGCTACGAAAGCGAAATATGAGCAGCTTTGAATAATTGCAGGAAGGAGGTTTCGACAGGGAAGCTGTGTAAATAGCGTGTGGTCTGCTGGTCAAAACATTTAATTGAAATCTACTCTGTATCAGTGCATACTACACTGTATAGTACTTTAGTAAGCTATAGTTTATGTTGATTCAGCTGTGCTTTTTTGTCCACAGAAACAATTTTTGTTTTTTGAAACTATACGTGCTATGAAGTCATGGTGGGTTTGCAACATTATTATAGGCGATGGTGTTCATGACCTTACTATGAAACCTTCGTTTTATGATGGCAGTATGATTGTTTGGTCTCATAATCGATGAACTAGCCCTGAGAAATTCGTTCCTATTTTTCATCCAATTTTCTAAATTTAGAATAGCTGTGCTGTACCTTAGCGCCTGTTTTCTTTTTCTGAAGTTTATTTACTTCTTGATTAGTAACAATTTTTGGAACGCAGCTGATGAGAGCTGAAAACATCAAACAGCAGTAGGTAGTTCAGTACCCTAACTTGTGGAATCGCTTTTCTTTACACTTCAAAATTCAAAAGTGCAAATTGCGGTATGTGATTAGATCATTGCTTTGCGATTTTTTTTCCATCTCGCTCACATTGGATTGGTAAAGTCAACCTTACATCCCCCTGCTTTATTACATATCTATATTAATACTTTTACATTCTTATTAGGTTCTTTCATTCCCTTAGCAACAGATATTCGTATCCTCATTCAGAAGACTATGTATCAGCTAATAGCATCATCATTGCGACTTCTATTTCCTTTTGAAATCGTCCAGTTTGATATTAAATCAAATATTCATTACATTCGCGGCATTACGCTGAAACGCGTGATGAGCGGCTGAGCCCTTCCCCTGTGACGTAGCGCCTGGGCAACATAGCTCCGAAGAAATATCGCCACAATGGCGAGCCATTGGCGGTAGTGTGTTCGATTTGATCGGACCAGGCGTCGAACCCACTGACATATGTCTGTGCGGGGAGCCATGGGTTCGATTTCTGCCCAAACCACTACGCCAATCGTTTTTTCTTTTTTATTTATAGGCCAGGCCAAATTTTAAACGGTAACGAGTGTCACATGATACGCCAGGTTATAAAATAGCTCATAACATTATGTTTATATATTTTTTTTTGTATAAACGTTATGCGAACAAACTCACAAAAATTAAAAACGCAGCAAAAATAAGCTATTTTGGGAGCGAACTTCATAATTGCAAGAATAATATTCGCACAACATGTGTCGTCATTAAAAGCTTGCTGCCCAAGAAAACTTCGAAACAAACGATTCAAATGCTTGAAGCAAGCGATGGCACTGTTGTCCATTATCCCAAATTAATTGCTAAACACTTTGGTGATTATTTCAGTACTGTTGCTACTACAGTCGTTGGTAATTGGAATATTTTGCCCGATTCTTCAAGTTTTAACGAATTGTTTCACGATAGAGTACTTGACTCAATCTTTCTGCAACCTACAGTTCCAGCTGAAGTTTTCATATTAATTAACAACGCCCTTGTCAATAAAAAAGCCTGTGGTCCCGACAATATTTCGCCTTACTTTATTAAAGTTGCTGCCGCTATAGTTTCTGAACCTCTTTCAGAATTTGTGTACTACTCATTTGCTTTCGGAATATTTCCCGACATTTTAAAACTTGCCAAAGTGGTTCCTGTTTTTAATTTGGCAATAAGCGTGTAGTTACTAACTATCGTCCTATTTCCCTTCTAGTTTCTCCAAGATTTTTGAAAAATTGTTATATCAGCGACTGGACACTTTTATCCGCAAGCACTCCATAATCTCACCGTTTCAATATGGCTTTCGAGCTGGGCATTCCACAAAGCATGCCGCTATTGATGTTATTACTATGGCCTATAATAATATCAACGATAAAAAGTCACTGGTGTTAGTTTTTTAGACATCAAGAAAGCATTTGATACTGTTGGCCATGATATATTAATTAATAAATTGGAGCATTATGGGATTAGAGGAACTGCAAATGACCTTTTAAAATCTTATCTTTCGCAAAGAAAACAGTTTATTGTGATTGATAAACAATCTTCTAAACTCTACCCTGTCAAATGGGGAGTCCCCCAAGGGTCAACTCTTGGTCCTCTTCTTCTTATACTTTACATCAATGATCTGGGCAATTGCACTTTGGTGAAACCTCGTCTGTTTGCGGATGACACGTGTCTAGTTCACAGTGCTGATACAATTGACAATCTTTCAAAACTAATTAATCAAGATATGGTCAACGTTAGTAATTGGATGCAAGCAAATCGGCTTTGCATCAACTCCGAAAAGTCTAATTTGTTAATCATGCCACCTAAATTCAATTCGCCATCAACTTCCCCTGAAATTAACATATTTTATGATGGATCACCTATCACCACCTCCAAATCAGCAAAATATTTAGGCGTTTATATCGATGACGAGCTTAACTTCAAAACACACATCAAACTTCTCTATACGAAGCTCTCTCGGTCATTGGGCATTTTGCACAAAGTTAAAAATTATCTCCCTAAGAAATCTCTTCTTTATCTGTGTTTTGCACTATTGCAGTCTCACTTGTTATACTGCGTCACATTATGGTTTCCCACTTACCAAAATTACACGGCCCCCATCAGCAAACTGCAAGACAGAGCAATAAAACTAATATATCATAAACATGCTCATCACTATGCGCTAAGTAGCATTTATAAGTCATTAAATATTTTGCAACTTCTTGACCTTGTGAAATTAGAATTGGGTCTTTTTGTCTATTGTCACTTCAAAAATATGCTTCCTACTCCATTCAACAATTTTTTCGTCAAACTAGACGAACATCACCCTGTAAAAACCAGATTACAAGCGACTTGTTGTAACTATTGGATTCCACACTATCGCACCTCGAAATTGCAACGCTCAATTAAATATCAAGGCGTCAAGATTTGGAATGATATTCCCGATGACATAAAATCAAGTTCTGTGCGCAGGTTTAATCAAAAACTTAAACTTTATTTTTGTTGATGGAGTTCCTGTAGGGTAAGGTGAATAAACTGTCTATATACAATATTTATGGATTGTATACAAATTATGCCACGCTTAAAATTTTAGCTTATTCGCTTGAGTAAGGGTGGCTGCTTGACTCGATGACCCTGAGGTCCCTTCGCAGTCTCCCGTCCATTGTTATTTATATTTGGTGGTCTTGGTTACTGTTTTTTTTTTTTTTTCTATTTTGTTTTATTGTTCCATTGTTATTTGTATTTGGTGGTCTTATTGTTAGTTAATGGATAAATAAATAATCAATCAATCAATTAGAGGTTTTATTTTGTTTGCTTATTGAAGTGATCTTTGCTCATTCAAGTGACGTTATAACCCAAACAACACTAGTCACAGAATTTCATTGAATAAAATTTCACAAAGGTGGCGGCAACAAATTTAAGAAAAGATTTTTTTTGAAAAATTTCCGAGCATATATAAAAAATAGGTGTAGTGATCACTTTACGGTGGATATGGGGACGCAATGTAACTACGTTTAAGAGCTAATGAAAACCATAAAGCGTTGCTTTTTGCTTATACTTTTAAAAAAGCCTAAAAACTTATTCAATTGGTGAATATATCAGCTGTGATATTGTTGATGCTTCTAGTTTGCACAATGCACATATTACTGTAAATACTTTGCACAAAATTGACATAAATCTTATGAAAAAAAACACGAAATAAAATAGAGCTGAGTTAGTTTAATTAGTGCTTTGGTGATAAGCGGAATTTCCTTTTGTTTACAAAATATCGATGTCACTGGTTGGAATAAAAAGGGAAAGGAGCTGTAGGCATGACCAAAAAATGGTCGATTGGTTAATGCACGGCGCAAGTCTTGGGCTAACTGATGAATAAATAGCTTTGGTATTTGAAAGAATCCTTTGAGATCACAATAGCGCGAAACAGCCTATAGAGTTATTTGCTTCGAATAATTTTTATTTACTAACTACTGTTTGTCTTTTTCAGCCTCAGTTACCATCGGCCAATGTCTTCCAGCAGCTGATTGTGTAGCTCTTACTTGCGAAGCGATGCAACAATATTTGAATGAGTTTACTACTATATTTGGGTTGAAGTAAGATTTGTCTAATATTTAATGTGACTGTAGTCTTTGATTGCCGTGTTTACGCTCTTGATTTCGCCTCTTTTTTGAGGCGTCATTTTAGAGACCCGCTTTGGTTACCCGAAAAAGAAAAATGGTCCCCTAGACTCTGGAAAAATTATGGTGGGAAATGTTTTATTTTTGGATCTCTGCATGTCTGTTTTGTGTTCCGCAGGTTTATTTTGGGCGTCTAACATTTTTTTAAACAAAAACCTCGTTTTAACTGTAGGCTAGGTACCTTTTACGGAAAAACGACAAGAGGAACAGGTTGGTGGTTGAGACAACGCTGTCAACTAAGAGTGAATAGTTCTAAATGGGGAAGAAAGTTTTGAATAATGACAGAAAAATGTATGTTTAATGTAAATAATACCAGAGTCAAAATAAAACGTCTTAAGGAATTGGTAGAGGGAAGAAATAAGCAAGTTGCGGCTATTTTCGAAAAAACGATCGAGAATCTTAATTATACTCAGGTTGTTGCGCCGAATCTTGTAACAAGTAGCGGAGCCCGTCTCCGCCGCTTAGCGCGTGGCAACTCAACTCCGAAGTAACATCGCAGCGGTAGCGAGCCTTTGACGGCAATGTGTCAAATTTGTCCTACCCAGGGTTCTAACCCCAGACGTCCCGCACCGATAGGAATGTGCCAAACAACTGAGCTAACCGGCTGGTTGCTACTAAATCTGAAGGAAAAAATGTATTAAGCTTAACAGAAACCAGTAACTTAGAACACAGATTATTTTGTGCTTTACGTCATATTTCAGTTGCTGGTGCAAATGCATTGGGGCGTCATCTTACAGATTTACATTACATAGTGTGTATGACGTAAGGCAACTCATACTTTTTTCACTTATTTGTAGAATACGCTGTGCATTTAATGTGCACCACATAAGCATTTTTAGAATAGATTAAAAGTTTACAGAAAAACCTAGGCAACTTTGATACAACCAGTCAACGGTAGATGTCCTTACGTAGAGTAACTTTCAATTTTTAGCTGTTCGCCGTGTTGTCTTTTACATTGAAACTTAGTTTGAAGTGCTGAAGCATTTGCCATAATATCCGTTGTGCCAAGGTCTTAACGTACTTGCACTAAATCCCTTGTAGTTGAAAGACAGCGACTGCAGCATTAATACCTAAGCAAATTTAATTTCACTTTCGAGCTGGTATTGTTTGCGTGATATATGTACTGCGAGACATGTGGCCGGACCAATGTGACGCACATCAACGAAACTGTACCAACAAAGCCGTGAACAAACAAAATTTCGCATTTGTGAATCCTCCAGTTTTCGTATGAAAACAGTTTATCGATCCTGTAGAAGCAACAAACAATTAAAAAATGTAACAAAATAGGTACAAACAATCTATGTATTTTTGGTGGCTTTTGTGACAAGCAAGCGCTTAATGCTAGAGCTTTAAGTAGTTCAAGTTATGCTTGCTTCATTATGCTAGTTTTTGATTGGGTTTGCTTTTTTGTTGCAGATCGTGTGAAACAACTTGTTGCGAAACAGATTATTGTAATATTCCGTTCGCTGCTGCACACTCCAATACCATGGTAAATTCTTTAAATGATAAGGAAACTAGAACATGGTCAAGAACAATTATCTTTTTTGTATTCGTGGTCATTCTTGTCTGCATAGTTAGAAAATTCAAATTTAAAATTTGACACGAGACAATCTTACCGCAAACTTGCAACTGTTTGGTACTCCAAAAGGTGATTTCTTTTTTGCTTTGTTTGATTTGTCGGTTATATAGGCTAATGTTTGCGGATAAAAATAAAACTTTTCCTGATGGACGATACGTCACATGACCTTGATCTACACCCGGATGAGAGTTGTTAGTCGGGCCAAGCTTATTGGATTGGGTTCGAAACCGATTGATTCAGACATGTTTGAGCGTTTATTAAGGGGTTCTGATTCCATTTGTAGGGCCTGCGCATAACTCTCCGCCGATTCATAATATTGTTTTCAATTACTTTGGCTGTATTACGGTTAAAGATTATTGCTTGTTGCAACCAGTGAACCAGAGGTTCTTCAAGGGGTGTATGGGGTCGGTCCCAGTGGATGGGCGGATGCAGCTGCAGTATAAAAGTTACTTGGGTTTATAAAATGGAAGTTTTATGTATTGGGGTGCGAAAATTCATGGTTGGTATTTTTAAAGGGGTGCAGTTATAAAAGGTGGAAAACCATTGCATTAAACTGAAATAACGTTTACGATGCACTTGGATGTAACCCTAAGATATATCTAAATTGGTGTGAAACGATAGCTTATCGAAGTTTACACGAGCCAGCTTGTCATATTTTTATTCACATGTTCAGCTGATATATTTTTTTATTGTTTAAACCATAAACTGCAGGCTGGTCAAAAATATTACTGATACAGCAGCACAGTTTAAGAGTAAGAGTGAAAAAATCAAGAGAAAGCACTATATAATTAATTCATTAAAGTTAACCCGATATATGTACCTATGCAATCAATGTAAGGCGTAGTTTAGCAAACTTTGGTATGATGCTGTTGTATTTGTTTCATATGTAGGCGACTTGATGTGGACTAAATCAAACAAACTAAATTGGATTCACAAAACCGGAATGAAAGTGTTAACTATAATAAGGCTTTATTTTGACACCCGCTTTGGTTTTCCCAGAAGTAAGTCTTAAGAGTTTTTTTTAATCTCAAATTGGAATACCGGCCGGCATGAGCATTGATCGCCCACGAGGATTCAGAAATAGACTTGTCTGGCTTAAGCTGACAAAATTACATTAATGGGTTAAGTTATTGTGGTGAATTTGAAATATGTTTAGTTTAAATTTATTGACTTTCGCACATTTTTGTGTTTTTAGTAACGTACTGTATGCTCTTGCAATAACCATTATATCTCTGCTAACGTGTAAGTGAAAACTTACCGTTAAAGTTGCCAACTGAACTGCAAAGTTAAAAGAAATCACTGTTGCAATTTGCTCCAATTGTAGAAAAAATAACTTTCGCTCGTCGTTTGTGTTCAATTCCTTTTTTTAACTTCGGGCATGTCATTAACTACTTCACTTAAATAAATTTAGTTCTTGATCTGCAATAATGCTGGAAAGTGTTGTGAGAAAGTAAACGGTGTTTTTCTGCTTAGGCATTGCTTCGCGATTGGGGGTGCCCTCATTCGCAAGGGTTGCGAGCAGTTGTCGCTAAGGGGGGGTAGTTTATCGAGGATGCGAAAGCACGTGTGAAAATAAATAAATACATAAAGACTAAGGGTTCAAGCTATAGCAAAAGTTCACGGATGGAGCGCAAGATCGGCTTTAGTGATTAAATGAGGAGCGGAATGAACGAATCGGGAAGCGATGACCTGGAGTGTCTAACCGGCTACTCTTGCACATATTTTTTCGAAAATTGCACTTTGATATGGGGGGGGGGGGGATGACATGTTGTTTATATAGTAAAGCGAATTTCAAGGTAAAACATTGTTGTTTTCTGTTTTTGTCGATTTTTTTGAGTTCTGTTTTTGATATTGCCATTGCCTTAATGATTTTCTGCTTTATGTCTTTATGGTTCGTGCGCTGAAATGCTGCTGCTTGTGGTTGTGCTCAAACGTTTTGTTTGCGGTTTATTGATACCACGTTTACTTTAATTGTTTTCCAAAAAATAGTAATTATCACTGTTTGTAAAGATTTTAACATTTCTCACTGTTCTGCCCTTGAAAAGACTATTCTTGGCCTTGTGAGATGAAGCACTGCGATACGTCGTGTTGCAAAACAAGTTTATTGATTTATGTTGATATTCTTCCGTAATTTCTCAATTTTTATTCTGCAGAGTTGCTATTTTTATAAATTTTTAGTTACGGGAAATTTACAAAGCGCTGTTTTTCTCTTGTTCTTGAAAAATCGCTTCTCTCTCAACCTGACTTTTGTTGTTCCCGTTTTTGCGTGTTCAGTGATACTGCATGTAGCATATCTGCAGGGGAGAATTTTTCCATCGAATAAGTGTTTTTTCATTATAGAGTCTAGTGCTTTAAATCTGTATTATTAGGCCTTTAAAAACGTTAACATATGTTTAAGTTTTGCTTTTTGAAATTTATTGACTTTACGATATGTTTGAAAACAAACCGTGCGACAAGTTTCAGCAATAAATCAAATTTAATGTGTGCGTAACGATTTTGAATGTTAATCAAAAATTATTACGTCATTATACTCGCGTTATCACGCCGAATCTTGTTACGAGTGGCGGGGCCCATCTCCGCGGCTTAGCGCTTGGGCAACACAGCTCCGAAGAAACGTCGCAGCGGTGGCAAGTCGTCTGCGACAGTGTGTCTGATTTGACCGATCCGTGATTTGAACCCCAAACCTACCGCACCGATAGCAATGGCGCAACAACTGAGCTGACATGGCCGTTGTGAGCGTTGATCGCTTTCGTAAATCCAATAAATGCAAAAGATTAATATGACGTAGCCTACTGTGGTTTGCTTCTTCAGCCTTTCATTGTTATAATTCCTTCCTCACCGATGTAAAGTGCTTAGTACACTCTTCTAGTAAGTGCTCTCCTTTACCATTCCACCAATCATATCAGACCCTTAGAGGTCATTAACAAAATTAGTGCCTACACAATCAGTCACCTTAACGTAAGAATAACATTGGCATTGAATGTTTGTTAACGCATTGATCTCTCTTCTGAAGTTCTATAAATTTGCTTGTCTAAATTTTAACTATGCATGTTCATTTTGCGGTATTTCAAGTAGGGTTGGATTGAATTTGAATTCGCTCACGAATCCTTCATGAATTTGAATTTCGGTTTTTTAAAGTCAATGAATTTGAATTTCTTTTTTTCAAAGTCAATAAATTTGCACGTCTTTTGATAAAATATTCGACGAATTTGGATTATTTGGACTTTGAACTTACCAAACAGAAGTAGCGATTTGTAAGTGATTTATACGGTAGAGTCTACGAATTTGGATTTTTTGGACTTACAACTTACCAAGCAGAAGTAGCAGTTTGTAAGTGATTTATAGGGTAGAGTCGAGTAAGTCGGACAAAAGAGTGTATATGTTCGAATAACTTTTGAACAACTGCGAAATAAATCACGGTGGTAGCACTACAGGGCAGTAGATTTATCCGTCTACTTTGATGTAGCTTATTATCCCAAAGTATTCAACATTTTCGCCCTTAAAATTTCATTTTACAAAAGATCCTCAAATTGTCCAACTTACCACGATGGAGGGTAACTTGAAAAATAGGATTAGGGTGTGGTAATTTGGACATGCTTTAAAGTCAAACGAAGCACAAATTATCAAGACAATACTTTTCATCGTGAGCTCTTTCACCCAAACTGAAAAAAGGTTTAAGATATTTTATTAAAATAACGCTTTGTAACGCGTTCACGCAGCTTATTGGCATCGGATTTCCCTTTTTTTTTTCACCGTACTTTAATGATGGTAAAATGTTAGCTGGGATTCATATTTGTAGGGTTCTTTTAATTAAATACTTTAGGTCGGGGGTGGCCAACCTTTTTAGACTCTAGATCGACTTTCGGTGAAATTGTAAGGGTGAGAGCCACTGATCATGGGATTTATTACCCATTTCTCAAACTAAAATGCGGTGAAGAGCAAGAAAAGGTTTTCACGGCCCGAACGCGTTTGTAGAGCAAATGAAGGGTTTTCACGGCCCGTACGAGTTACATCATATAACTGGAAATGCTGTTGCCCAAACTCGTCGTGCAATGTGAAATCCCAAATCGACACGCGATCGACTGCTCGGCGTGCAAAGATCGATCGGTGGATCGCGATCGGCTGGTTGACCACCCCTGTTATAACCCATAGCGACCTTGCTTGTGCCCGTCAGTTATTGCGAATAGCGATAGAATGAAGATTGTTGTCGCCTCGCGTCAGACACCATTTTGCAAGCTTTGCGCTTATTTATGCCTGAATTCACCGTTTTTTGTCTCTTCGTACTTGGCTATTGATACCCCGTCTCTACTAGGTGTCTCCCTTTTCCTGTTGGAAACCATCACTCATTTGCAAAAACTACTGTATATTAACTGTTTCGGCAAGATAAAATCTGTAAATAGGAGTATTTCTGGCACTGAAAATAATTTACATAGTAAAAAAAGATGTCAACTCTAGAGTAGATAAGTTGAACATATGTCCAACCTGCCCTGTCATCGGAAATTTTGTTTAGAACAACCTCACCCCATATATAGGCCTACTTGAAGTCAACACTAGCCACTTCGTCCTATAACAGTCCAACCTTGCCTAATCCTCCTTCCACACTTTATCCATTCTAGACTACTGCTATTTTCTGTAAACACGCCAAAACATAAATTTTTCGAACTTTCACTACCGGTCTAAAAGCTCACTTTTTCATACAAATATAAATGCAAAAATTGTTTTGCTCAGTGTAACCAGTAAAAAACTTTTGGGAGTGAAAGCTCAACATAAAAGCTAATCATGCGTCTGACATCGTCATAATCGGCTGTAAAATTCAAAAGTTATTTACGTTTTCCCAACATACCCGATTTCCCGACTTTCCCCTATCAGCACGTATTGCAACATTCCGAAAAATTTATCAAGCAACCGGAAAGTTTGTGATGTGACGCTGCAAGGTGATTTAAAGTTATTTCTGCTGTAGGTAGCCAACTTCCCAGTGAACCTGCGAAAGAATGAATTTTACATCCGGTTGACGGGACCCATTTCATTGAAAATGTTTTTAGGGCAGTTTAAATTACCATAAATTTGCAAAAGAAAAATAGTTTGTCTTCTATGCATCAGCAATCTTCAAACTAAGTTTATTTATTTACCATCAGGCAAGACATAAAAGAACACTAATTGAAAAGTAGCCAATTGTTTTCTGGTAAAAAGTAAAAAGTATGATGTTTTTGCATCTGGTAACTTTTTTTCTACACTTATTTGGACCAAGAGTTGAATCAATTACAATTGTAACGACAATTGCATCCAGCAACTAAAAAAAGCAAAGTCCTTCCTGGCCTACTGGCGGGAAGTCATGACGACTTCCTCTTAAAATATATTTATCCGAAGAAAAATAAAAGATTAAATTCTTCAAGATATACTTATCCGAAGGGATGAGTGATCCTGGCAAGATCATTCGTTCTGAAAGATAAATGTATCTTACCTGAGGGCGGCTGATGAGGGCTAATAGCCCGAAACAGCGCTGTCCCGCTTTACGGTAAGTTTAACTGGAGTGCTTTGCACTGCTGGCGATGAAGAGCTGATATTAGCCTCAGACCCAACAAGAGGAAGTCGTCATGACTTCCCGCCAGTAGGCCAGAAAGGACAATGCTTTTTTAGTTATTGCTCTTCACCCTGGCCACGTAAAGGATTTGACCAGCGCGGTGACGTAACCACACGAGTGGATACGTACCACAAAGATTAAATTCTTTAAGACATATTTATCCGAAGGGATGAGTGATGCTGGCAAGATCATTCGTTTTAGATAATGAATGTATCTTACCTAAGGACGGCTGATGAGGGCTAAGAGCCCGAAACAGCGCTGTCTCGCTCTACGGTAATTGCAACCAAACAGTATTTAATTTCAGGTAAGGCCTACGTTAATACTACAATTAGGCCTACTTTGCCCCGAAAAACTCAATTGCAATTATAATTTGCATTGCATGAGAAAGTTTAATAAATTATATTCAATCACGCTGTTGCAATTATTCTGTTATTGATGCGACTTTGATAAGATCTACGAATTCCCTGAGTAAATATATTTTGAACAATTGACTAGTAGCCTATGGGCTACTACTCAAAAATATCTGTTTGTTTCAAAGCCTATTTGATAGTTTTGCATATAAAATAGCGACTAATCAAGTCATAAATTATCAAGTTTAACGAATTGGAAAGTGGTGAAATTCGCCACTATAAACTTAACTTTCGCATTGATCATTTCATAATAAGAGAAATTGGAGTTGAAATCACCTTTTGCTACGCAATGAATTTGAATCCGCTTGCGAATTCTTCTTGAATTTGAATTTCGTTTTTTCAAAGTCAATATATTGGAATTTCATTTCTCGAAGTCAATGAATTTGAATTTCGTTTTTTCAAGACCAATGAATTTGAATGTAAAAAATTGAAAAATAACAAATGGACCCAACCCTAATTTCAAGTGAAGCAAATTTTAAGTATGAGGTCTGGTAATATATCTTTAGGAATAGTTTGGAAGGATGTTTAGGTTGAGTTAAGATAAATAAGGTAGGTCGTGACCACTTTTTAACATATTTTAGAGAAAGTTTTGCGAGGGGCGTGCGCATAAGTTTGATAATCGCGATCTCCAAAGCAATAAAAATTAAACATTTCTTCGTAACCCTTTGCGGTAATGTGCGGTAGTTATATTGATTGGATTGTAACAATTGTCTGTGCAACATTGTTTTTATAAGGAAACGCGTTAAGTCTAGAAGATGTAATGAAATTGTTTGCTTACATTCAGGCTAATTCTGTCAATTTACAGCGCAGTCGCGGACCCTCAAGAGTTCCGTGGACTCTTGTTTGGGATTCACTGGGCGAAAGACTGTAGGCCTATTCTATTTTGACTTCGTCAATAAAAGGATATGATTATTTTTAGTACAGCTTGCTACTCAAGTTGCTTTTGATTACTTCAAGCTACACCAATTCATTTTCGTTTGCCACGCTCCCCTCACACGCCATTTCCTCATAAAATCTCTCCTTCTCAGCATCTGGTTTTTCACTTTGTGGTGCGTAAGCACATATTACTCTCACCATCTCTTCTTTAAACACTAATCCAATGGTCATGACTCCGTCACACCTTCTCCTGACTTCTACCACATTCTCACACAGTTCTTCTTTTACCAATATATCCACGCCTCCAGTCATTTCCACACCACCATAGTTTGTACCTTCTTCCTTTGACGCCAAAAAAGCGAACTTCTTCACCTCTCCATCTCACCTCCTGCAAACAACATACATCCACCTTTCGCTTTCTCAGTTCTTCGCACACCTCCGTTCCTCTGCCACATATACTGCCTAACATTCCAGCTTCCAAATCTTACTCCAATCTGTTTTTCCACTTTCTCCTTATGAATTTTTAACTCGGGGATTCTTAGCACTCCCTGCCCATCTAAGGGCTGCCGGGGACTGGGAACCAAATTTTTTTTCGTATCGTCATGAGATTTTATTGGAACATCTATTTTATGCCCGCATGCCCTTGGTGACGCCAACCACTGTTCTAAGCAGTGGGCCTAGCCTTTTACTAAAAAGGCATACCCTGCAAGGCAACAGGGTTGCTGAAGTAGTTTAGCCGGCCAGTCGAGACCGTTGCCCGTGTGGCGCCCCGAGGAGGCACTACCCAGCTAAGCGTAAACAATGAGACCAGTATGCAATGTACACCAAATTCCTGGTCGACTGTACATAGCATAAAAGTACTACCCATTGTGTACGCTAACCACACCGTACGAAACTGTAGCTTACTACACGTAGCAAACCGTTGAAAGTAATTAGTTACTGAAGTGAGCAGTGGTGCTGGTGTTTAATTGTGTACGCTAACCACACGGTAGCAAACCGTAGGAATTAATTCGTTCTTAGATCTGACCTCACGAAAAACAAAGACATTAATTCGTTCTTAACCATTGTGTACGCTTACTACATCGTAGGAAACTGTAGCTTACCACGCCGTAGCAAATCGTAGGAATTAATTCGTTCTTAGATCTGACCTCACGAAAAACAAAGACATTAATTCGTTCTTAACCATTGTGTACGCTTACCACATCGTAGGAAACTGTAGCTTACCACGCCGTAGCAAATCGTAGGAATTAATTAGTTATTGAAGTGAGCAGTGGTGCTTGTGTTTAATTGCGTACGCTAACCACACCGTAGCAAACCGTAGGAATTAATTCGTTCTTAGATCTGACCTCACGAAAAAACCAAGACTTTCTTCACCAAACGAATATAATAATCGACCCAACTTAACTCACTTAGCTACGGCACTCACCGCAGTACTTTTCAATAAACGCAAGCTCCACAGCTCACTTCAGTAACACTATGCAAGTATACAACAAGGGCTATACCCTTCAGCATTCAACAATATTGCTCACTCCACGCATACTAAAGTAGTTATAGATGGGCCATTTTGAGCAGAAAATGGTGAGCAAATTGGTGAGCCGAAAATGACGTCATGGGTCGTGATCAACCTATGCGTCACGATCATTTATGCGTCTCCGGAAAAAACGAAATGTTTCCGTTTTCGTAGAGATTATGTAGTTCAGTTGGTAACAATTTGTGGCAATATCATTTTGGAATATTTAGTTTAGGTGACAAGGCACTTGCAAATTTAATTGCATGGACAAAATCACTTGTTTACTGATTGACATAATTTGATATAATCAGTCTTTGTTCAGTTATGTGAATTGCACTCTTTTATCTGTAACGTTTTTATGCTTGGAAATTGCAAGTTTGAGTTCACAACCAAACTATTACATTGATTTTCAACACGAATTCCTTTTCACGTATTAATTTTTTATTTGAAAGCGTTTTTTATTATGAAATAAATTATGTAAAGACTTAATTATTTCTAAAATTTTTGTTACAGTATTGATTTTTATGTATTTAAAATATATCCTTTCGTTATGATCTTAAACAAAAATATTTAAAAATTTAATAGTTTTTTTATTTTATTATGAAAGGAATATCGATTCAATGCTTCTTACTCAAAATTATTGCTGCATTTTAGTTCCACGTATTTAATAGAATTTATGCTTTGGTTATATTGATATTTTGATAATTCCTAAGTTGTTGTTACATTATTTCTTTTCCTGTGATTTGAAAAAATTTTACACTAATATTTTATAAAGAATTTTTTACCGATTCAATAACTTAGAAAATTATTGTTTCATTCCTTTCACGTATTAATTTTTTATTTGAAAGTATTTTTACTATGACATAAATTACGTAAAAATTTAACCATTTCTAAAATTTTTTGTTTTAGTATTGAAATTCATCTGTTAAAAGTTTCGCTTTTGTTACGATTTTATGCAAAAAAATATTGGTAGGGTTGCTGAGTTGACGTGATCACAAACGAAACACCAAATGGGGTTGATGACTCGCTGTTAGAAGATATTTTGTTACGTACCAATAATACGAAATCATTTTCTTTTATTTAAATACGGACAAAATTCGCGTGTAAGATTTTAGTGAACAGAAAAAGAAAACAGGCTTTGAAGTTAGTATATATTATGCAATAATGTGTAAGTTTGTATATTAGTTCGGAAACGCCATGGATGCTCTCAGTGAATTACTTTGCGATATCTGTCATAAAAAGTTTATGAAGAAGTCCAATTTGAATCGACATGTGAAAACAATAGGTGAAAAAATAGAAGATTTTACTAGTACGAAATGCCAAAAAAACTTCAAGGAGATGCATCATTTAAAACGTCACCAGCAAAAGTGCGAAAGATGTGGAACACAATTTGATTTTCTGACAGATTTTGCGACGCACTTTTGCAAAAAAAAAAAACAAGCTGAAAACGAAAAAATACCAGCTAAAACAGGAAGAAAGTCGTATTGAAAACCGAATTACAACGGCAATCTTCGATCAAAGAACCGGAAGGAGTTTGAGATTTTACAAAATGAATACTTGGATGAAAAAGACCCGGAATTGTGCGAGTTTCTTTCAAAATACTGGTCCAGCATTAGAACTTTTTCAAAACACAAAAAGTACAAAGCTTACATAATTTTTATTTTCGGAACTTTGAACACATGATCGACACAATTGCTGAAAGAATAATGAGGAATCAACTAACCAGATTCAAACTGAATTATAGCTTTGGGTATGTCCTGAGGAATATTGACACTGACGAATTCCGTTATTCTCACCCCTCTAGCAACAACGCTCAATTATTGGACATGGCTGTGACCATAAGCAGCAGCAATGAGTTAGAGGAATTTTTACGCAAGACTGCAGCGGAGGATTTTTTTGAAAATTTCAGCCGACCGGATACAAAATGGAAAATAGTACGGATTACGAATTTGGTCTTTTACATTAATCATTTGGCGAATGCGCCTCTATCAGGACCCGTAGAGTTTCCAGAGTTGTTTAATGCATAATCGAGGGCTGGTGAATCACACATTCAATGACAATCTATGTTTTTTCGCTGTTTATCTTTTGTGGTTGTGATAAACGTTCGTGTGAACAGGATGCTAAACTAATATTTGCCGCTTCGTGCGAACATTTTGATATCAATCCTGAACAGTTTCAAGGCGTTTTTTTCATTGATTTCCCAGAGATAGAAGATTTTTTTGAGATTGATATCGTTGTTTACGAGCTCCAAGACAAAAAAGCGAAACTAATACAACGCAGTCGCGAGTTGCACCATGAAACCATGCAATGGAATGTTTTTAAAAATGATTTAAGCTTGATTGCTGACTTTGAAAAGTATTGTGGTGTATATCAATGCCAGCAATGTGACAAACTGCGATATGGACGAAAACATTTCTTGAGGCACACCATCTCTTGCGACCAAACTGTAACACAATCTTTTCCAGGTGGTATTTTTAAAAACCAACCAACCATTTTTCAAAAATTAGAAGATATAGGCATTTTTTTACCCCACGATCAACGACATTATCCTTTTTACTGTTGCTACTATTTCGAGTCGATTTTAAGCCAAGACGACTTACCTAAAAACGGTGAAAAACTCTCTTTTCTTCCAAACACATTCCTTTAACTGTGACCATAGCTTCCAATATCCCAAATTATGAAGATCCCATTTGCTTTGTCTCTGAAGGTAACGAAACCGTATTAGTTCAAAAAATGGTGGATTATATGGAAAAACTCTCAGATGCCGCATATGCAATCCTGCAGGAACGATACAAGTGCGTGTTTGATGCTCTTGCTAATAGTACCAATTGTCGGAGCGAAATTCTTTTTAGATTGCCGGAGCGAAATTTATTAATTGGTACTATCAGATTGCTTATTATTGACAATTGGTACGTTAAAGATAAAAGAGTGCAATTCACATAACTGAACAAAGACTGATTATATCAAATTATGTCAATCAGTAAACAAGTGATTTTGTCCATGCAATTAAATTTGCAAGTACCTTGTCAACTAAACTAAATATTCCAAAATGATATTGCCACAAATTGTTACCAACTGAACTACATAATCTCTACGAAAACGGAAACATTTCGTTTTTTCCGGAGACGCATAAATGATCGTGACGCATAGGTTGATCACGACCCATGACGTCATTTTCGGCTCACCAATTTGCTCACCATTTTCTGCTCAAAATGGCCCATCTATAACTAGTCACTAAATCTACACTCGAATAACTGCGCTCGAAAATTCACGCCTATTTATACTCTAAATTCAAGTTCGAAAACGTTCTATAACATTCTTAGAAAGAAACAAGAAGAGATATCACATGACATGTAAAACTTCACACCAAACTATATTAAACACAATTGGCACGTCACAAGCACAAGTTTTGACCTAGTGAAATTAAGCAATGGAAAGATCTGTCCAGAATATTCACGAAAAAAATACGTCAGTAGAAAATTATGATTTCATAATGCAACCTTACGAAACAATCCCACGAATAAAACTTCGGAAAACAACGCATCGGTCTAGTCCCTTTCACAGCAGACAAAGCACTTAAAACGAAACATATCAAACAGTCATATCGTTGCATTGATCCATCTCACGCTTTCCGGCAGTCCTTTTTTTGTCAAGTCACTTAGTGGCGCCGCAATTGCCGCGAAAGTTGGCATGTGGTCGCGGTAGTAGTTGGCAAGACCGAAGAACGGTCGAACCTCTTTTTTTGTTGTGGGTCTCTTCGCACTGCGTATCTTCTCCAAGTTCTCCTCGTTGATGGAAATACATTTTTCTTCGATGGAATGTTTTAAAAACGCGACAGATGTCGAGCCAAATGCGCACTTAGTCGGTCGAATAGCTAAGCCTGCTTGTCTTGGTTTTTCCAAAAGTACATCAAGCGCCAGCAGATAAGTAGCTCAGTCCTTTGTGTAGACAATCAGATCGTCTATATAGCACTCGACATTGTCCATGTCTTGAAGTAGCTTCCTTATGCCACGAACCAACGTTGCTCCAGAGTTCTTCATTCCAAACGGTATACGCAGGAACTCATAACATCTATCCGGGGTCACGAACGCAGTCTTGTGTATATCCTCCTCAGAGACCGGTATTTTCCTATATCCTTTACTCTGATCTATTGTCGAATAATATTGGCACTTTCCTAACTTCCCAAACAAGTCCTCAGTCGTAGTCATTGGCGCTGGATCTGCGACCGTAACTCGGTTGAACTTTCGATAGTCGACGAACATCCTGTTAGAACCATCTTTCTTCTTGACAACAACCAGCGGAGAAGCATAGGGCGAGCTGGATTCCCTCACGATTCCGGTATCCATCATGCTCTTTATCTCCTCCCGAATCTCACCTCTCTGAACATAAGGCAAAGGATAGGGCTTGCACCTAATCGGGCGATCGTCAGCAAAATCAATCTTATGCTCAATCACGCTGGCCTTTCTTGGGATTTCCGTAAAGATTTCTTCATACCTTCTTAGAACTTCCATAACTTCGTTCGCGCTGTTCACCACACACATCTTGGATGCTTTCCTTCAATTGGAACGTCACCAGCCCCAACAGGTCCTCTTCATTAACTCTGACCTCCTCAGCAACATCGCTCTTTACTCCTGCCAAATTTGTCCCTACTTGCCCAACTGCAGCCGTCTGAGGATGGCCCCCCCTGGACGCATCCGCAGCTTACCTGGGTTTCCCCCCGAGGCTCCCCTGGGATATCCCTCCGCCCAGGCGTTGCAGTCTCTTCAATCCTACCTCTCTCCACATAAAGCTTCAACATGTTGATGTGGTACGTCTTTACCTTTTTGTTGACTTCGCTTGGTAATTGTTTCCCCATTTGGTTCCCTTGATCTCAAACGGATTTTTCCATTGCATAAAAAGCTTGTTTTGGTCAGTGAGAAATAACACCAAGACTTTATCTCCCACCTGGAAACTCCGTTTCTTTGCTTTCCGATCGCACAAGTTTTTGTTTCTTCCTTGGGTCTTTTCTAGTTCGGCTTGAGCCAACTACATTGTCTCGTCCAACCTTTCCCGCAGTTCGAGGACATACTGGTAACTTGTTGTAACTTCCAAAACCTCTCCTTCCTCAGACCATAACTCCTTCAAAATCTGGACAGGGCCTCTTACCATCCCTCCATACAGTAGCTCAAAAGGTGAGAACCCTATGGCTTCTTGCCGTGCCTTTCTATAAGCGAATAAGAGTGGATTGATGAAACGATGTCACTGACGTGGTTGTTCTTGGCATAACCTCCTCAACATCCGTTTCAAGGTTCCATTGAATTTCTCCACTAATCCGTTGCAAGCGGAGTGGTAAGGGAAGTCGTGAATCTCCTGATGGACAGTAACCTAGATACCTTCATGCAGTCTAATGTAAACTGGGCTCCAAGGTCGCTCAGAACTGCCTTCGCTACTCCAACCCGACTGTACATGTCTAACAACGCTTCTGCTATGGTCTCTGCACCGATGTTCTTCATCGGAACAGCTTCTGGGTACCTTGTCGCATAGTCCACTAAGGTCAGGATGTACCTGTGCTCCGTGTCACTAGCCGGCGCTATAGGTCCCACTAGATCTATTGCCACTCTCTTGAAAGGTTGATCAATCAATGGCATGTCCCCTAAAGGTGCCCGTGGCACTGAGCCTCTGGCGACAGTCTTCCGGCAAACATCACAAGACCGACAGAAACTGGTAACATCCCCGTGCAAACCTGGCTAAAAGAAATTGGTTTGAATTCGATCCTCCGTCTTCTTCACCCCCAAGTGTTCCCCAAAAAAAGAGTCATGAGCCACTCTCATTACTCTTTCTCTTAAAGATTTCGGAACCAAAATCTGCTTACGGGGGTCTCCGGCGTCATCCTTTCTTTGACGTATCCGGTACCACATATCCCTTCCTGGTCTCCGTTCCTTTCAATTATTTTAACATCTGCAAGGTGGGGTCTTCCTCCTGCATCTTGATGAGATCTTTTATGTTAATCGACATCTTATCCGTCACTTCTTTCATCTTAAGTGGTTTGGGGTCATTGCCACAACGTGCTTGCGCTCTTGTAGCCACCGCGGTCACCATTTCCCATTCTGGATTTGGATCGTCTGATCTTCTAGCTTCAGGCACGTTTCCAATGATTCAGTCAAAAAGGGGGTTCTGCAAGCACAAGGCTTCAACAGTTCCAACGTGGAATGGTGTGTCCACTTCTACTTTAGCTATGAGAGCTCGCTTAATAGTGCGATCCACCGTCATGATATGTCCCATCTTCCCGGTAAAATCCGTTTTCATTCACCAACGCTCTTCTGATAATTACTCCACTGCATCCAGTATCTCGCAACATCTCCACTTTCTTACCTTCGACCTTGCCCGACAACACAGGTAAGTTATCTTTAATTTCCGCCATACACGCACCATTCAGCACCTTGATCTTTTCTCCAGACTTCAGTTCTAGCGTCTCCATCCACAATCCAGGTTCTTTTTCGTCACTTCTCCGAGGCACTTGCATCACGCATGCAACTCGTTCAGCTTGGGTCGGATTCCCCCCGGGACCACGCCCCCCCGCTCTGGATCCAGGTTGAGAGCGCTGTAATGCTGTTTTGCACTCATGAGCTTCATGTCCCATTGCCCCACATTTAAAGCAATAAGACCGGCGGCCCCGACCAAACGGCTAATTCCGTGATGTTGATGCTTTGCTAGGGCGCTTCACTGCTCTATGGCCTCTGCCATCACACACGTAACATCTCATTGCGTCTTTATGAGTTCTAGGTAAATTGGTCTTCACATCCGGCTTTGTCACCGGCGCTTTCGCGGACAACTTCTTCTCGTGGGCATTTAGGTACTGTTTCGCCAGCTTTGCCAACTCCTCCAAACCCTTAAGACTCCTCTCCTTCAAGAACACCGACACATCCTTAGGGCAGGAGTTTATAAACTGCTCTCTCACCATCAACTCCGACACCCCCTTAAAAGTTTGTCTCTGCCGGCTAGTTCGATCCACTTATCGAAATAGTTGGAGATTCTTACAATGAACTGACTAGGAGATTCCTGTCCCTCCGGCTTAGCTCCTCGTAATCTTTCACGGTAGCCCTGTTCCGTGAAGTCATACCTCTGTAGAAGAGCCTTCTGTAGCTTATCATAATTCTTTGCTTGTTCGCCTGATAATCCGGAGTAGACAATACATCCAATGCTCGGCCTGAAAGTAATGGGCTTAGACGAGTAGCCCAGTCAGGTCGTTCCCAGCCTGCAACAGTGGCATAAAGTCTGATTCACATTGACGTCGTTATGGAGTCATATGACGCTGCTGACGCGATAACGACGCGTACAAACGACGGCCAATTCACACTGAACGATAACGACACGATAACGACGCGTTAGAAACGACAGCCCGACAGAAAAACTTGCTTTGAACGACGTCTCGACTAAGTAGAACCGAGTTCTACTTTATCGTTGTCGTTCGGCGCGTCGGGAGCGCTTTGGCTTGGTTTTGTCGAATAATTTTTGGATATATTTGTGATTTTTGCTTCAAAACTTGATTTGTTTTGTATTTCGAAAGGGTGTTTCAAATTTTTTCTTAGAAATTGCTGAAATATTATTCCTACAATAACTGAAAAAAATGAATAGCCTAGCATTAATTTGCATTGTATTAAAATGTGAATTATCGTCGGTAGGCTAATTTTCATTTAATTTCAAATAATTAAAGCCAGAAAATTGTGCAGTCATTAAACTTTCGAAAGTTTCCATCAACCATGCCGAATTTTCGTTTACTTTTTCATCAGTAGACTAGTCAACTCTTAAATTAAAGCATCTGCAAAGGTTATGCGTGTTGGCTGATGAAGCTTTAAAATCGACGATAAAAGTAAGCCCAGCAGAGTAAATTTTGCAGACTGTCCATTTTAGACCCTCTTGGGACCGGCGAAAATTAGCCCAGCTGCAAATTAAACTAAACTATACAAGAAGAAGTAAAAGTTACAAAATTGTTTTACGAATATATTACAAGCAATTTCGTTTTGTTCGTAGCTGTTGACTAAAAAAAAAGAAATTTTTGTAGTTTTAAATGGTGCAATAGAACTTACTAGACAAAATATCGGGATTTTCTGCCGGTACCAGTGCCGATCTGCAACTGCTAATTTGCTAGCAGTGCGAATGCCGCTGTGCGTATCCTTTGGAAACGATCGTATCGCCCGCGGTGTGCATTGCTCGCTGATACAGCGTCGTGCCATCGTATCAGACTGACATTTTGAAATCGCTAAGCGCTAGGAAATTTCCGATCGTTATCGTGTTGTTTGCCGGTGAGAATCCGGCTTATCTTTCAAAGCAAAGTAAGTAGCTATCCAGATTATCCTTTCCGTCCACAAAACCAGGAAGCACTGGGGCTTTAGTTCGTGCAACCGCATTCTGAGAAGCTTGGCTTAATGCCGCCTGTTCGTCTTCCGATGAAGCACTCCTTTGCTCATTCAATCTCTCGCTTTCTAATCGCAACTTTTCCATCTATAGCTTGTGTTTTCTTTCCGCTTCCCGTTCAGTTGCCTCAGCAGCCAATTTCCGGTCCTCGGCAGCCAATTTCCGTTCCTCGGCTTCTGCCGTCAATTTTTAATTTCCGTTTCTCGGTCTCGGCAGCCAATTTCCTTTCCTCGGCTTCGGCCGCAAATTTTCTTTCCTAGGCTTCTGCCGCCAATTTGAATTTCCGTACTTCATTCTCTTGTATTATTTTCCATCCCTGAGTCAAAAACTGTTAGGGTTAGCTAACCCTAAACTTCGACTTCTCCCTTCCTTCATGATCGATTTCTTCTGCCTGCCATTTTAGATCTTCCAACGTAATAAACCCGCTTTTAGTTGCCATGACAATCCGCAAACTATCAACCGAACAAAGAAAAATAATATCCCGGACGAGCCCCCAAAATGTCGCGAATAGGAAATTGTATTACTTCGCTGACAGGACGATTGATAAAAATTGTATGACAAACCGTAGGAATTAATTCGTTCTTAGATCTGACCTCACGAAAAAACCAAGTCCTTCTTCACCTAACAAATAATAAATCGACCCAACTTAACTCACTTAGCTACGGCACTCACCGCACTACTTTTCAGTAAACACAAGCACCACTGCTCACTTCAGTAACACTATAACAAGGGCAATACTACACTGCAAATAAAATTGGGTGTTTTTTTGGGTAAACATTTTGGGTATTAACGTTGAGAAACCCAATTTTTTAACTTGGGGGCAGATTACCCAAATGAAGTAAACTGACTGACTACTAACCATTATGCGTAGGGTTATTTTAGCCCAAGTCAAGAGCCCAATTAATTTTATTGAGTTTTCGCTACCCAAATGTTTTGAAGCAACAAAAACCCAAAAATTCTTCTTGCTGCCATCATCGCTCTTTTGCAGAGTATTGGACGAGTTAGTATATTATTCTACAGGGCCTAGTTAACGCCTGTACTTACCATTGCATTTAATACGGAGGATCTCACAAGAAGCGATTTTGATATTCTACTGATGTAGGTGTTCCGATTTGTATATAAAACAAAAAATCATAATAATATTTCATTAGTGGAATTTTTGAAAATACGTCATATTGGGTACTCTATACCCAATATTTTTTAAAATTTGATTTTATTTTCGCTGCATGCAGTGATCAGTGTACAGGCTCTTCGCAAATAAATTTCTTCATTAAAATAAAATACTGTCTGCAAATGAACAAATGTAGTCCAATTTTATCTTGAATTGCCTATGATTTGTCACACAAAAGTATGGCTTTCAAGCTGACAAAAGAAGCTATATTTTGCGATTGCTTTTCTATTACCTGTATATAGTTAGGTATTTCGAATGTAACCTATTCTCTTTAGCGCCGTGAGACTTTTCAGATTGGTTTAAACTTGAAGGCCAATGGTAGTGTTCAGTGGCGTAGCGAGAATCGGTTTAACCTTGAAGGCCAATGGTAGCGTTCAGTGGCGTAGCGAGAGATTTTAAAAAGGGGTCCAAGCCATAATTTCCACACTTTTTGCAAGAGTATTTTTTTCGGCAAAACAAATTTGAAGCTGATTGAGAAGCAAGAAAGTCTCAAGGGGGGTCCGGGAGCATGCTCCCTCGAAAAATTTTTGAAAATTTACATGCTCTAATGGTTATTTAGTGCGTTTTGAATAATTTTCAGGCAAATTTTGTTCAAATTGTTTGACCCTAATCTGACTGCTCGCAAAATATGATGCATTTTTGTTCGCACATTTTCAATTATGCGTGCTCGAGGCGTAAGGCTTATCGCTATCGAAGAGGTTCGAAATTATGGAAAAATTGTATACATCCAAAACAACTTTGAAAATGGAAGGTAGAGAATGCATACCCCTCATCCTACCCCCCTAGATCCGTCCCTAGCCATAAGCTACAGAAACCATCAAAAGAGTATGGCATATTTCAGTTACTTGGCACAATTAATTTTGTTCTTGTTTACTAAAAGGCAGAGTCAAAAGGGGGGGGGGCATGGCCCAATGCCCCCCTAAATACGCTACCAGTACTGGTAGTGTTGCGAATGTTAAAGGGGATATTGCACAAGTGAGTTTTTCGATAATCTGGTTACTTATTTCCATACTTCGTTTTACTAAAACGTTTTCTGGGGCCTAAACGTTGATGCCCACCTCACTTTTGTTTGTGCAACAGCCAAGAAATTCTATAAACAAAGATAAAATCTTTGGAACTGTTGTGAACTGTATTACATTATGGCTGTTAAGATTTTTTTCCATAACGTTCAAGTTCTTCAGTTTCAACCATCCCTCTTGCAAATTTTTTACTGCGTTGCTTAAATTTCTAACAGGCAATGTTTTAGCCTATAATCTTTAGTGTGCGCGTATTTGCTCAGCTACCGACCTATCTGAAAACAGCGTATCTAATAATATTTAGATCAATCTACCATGCCACAAAAAGAAAAAGTAGTTCCACCAAGCACCAAGTGCCTTTTCCTGACGACAGTAAAAGCGAGCTTGTCGGTTTGTTCTCCACACTGTTCGTTTATACTGAGCCTATACTAGGTTAGATTAATTCACTTTTTTTAATCCGGGGCTGTTGTCCAGAGAAAAAATTAGTGCACACAACCCACTAAAACTTTTTTTACTTGCACAGCATAGGTGAGCCTATCATTTTAAATTGATTGGTCAATAGATGCACGTACACTATATCAGATAATAGCTGCTTTTAAAAGCCAAAATAGCTTAGTAAGACTCGAGATCTGTAATTCAACTACTTTGTTTGACGTCGAGCATTGAAACAACCGTGCAAAAAACAAGTCAGTTAGTTTACTTGTTCAGTTGGGAAAAGCACTTAACAGGATTCGCGCACCTTCAGGAAATAGACAGGTCGTAGTGGCGTCGCAAAAAATATTTGAAGGGGTTCATGGCTAATGCTGTATAGCTTAATGTAAGCAAAGTGAGTGCTAGTTTTTACATCGTTTTTTTTTTGTTTTCGTAAAATATAAGGGGGCATGGCCCCGGTACCTCCCACCCTTGGCTACGCCACTCAAATATGGCAGGTGGCCAAGTGATAGCAGGTTTTCTAAACAAGCCTGTTCGGTCCAAGCCAATCTTTCAGGGCAAAGGAAGTTATAAGATTCCCCCTTTATAGCACCTCGAAACTGCAACGCTCAATTATTTATCAAAATGTCAACATCTGAAACGGTATTTTAAAGACAGAAAGTCCTTCTTTATGCGCAGTTTTTAGATGAAACTTCACTGCACTTTATTCCAAAATGTATTAATTTTGACCGTACATGAGTCCAAGCAGCAGCATCAGGGTATATCGAGAATTCATATGAATGCTGTTTGTTTTCGTAAATCTGAATAACAATAAAAGTCCCCTGTTTAGATTTTGATTTATCTGTCGGTATAAGGGTGGTTGCTTGACTCTTATGACCCTGACGAAAAGTTGCATCACGCTGCTGCTGCCTTCATCACCTGCATATCGCTATATGGTATAGGTTTTAGCTGCGTACAGCAAAGGAAAAACCAGTGTAAGTTACGTATTCACTAAATATTCTTCAGAATTTCGAACTTGGATGTTTGAGTAAATTTTTGTTTGTTTCATATAAAGTTGGGTTAAATTTTTTAATAATACAACGAAATTTTTTACGTTTGGGTAATTTTCAAAAATACCCAAAATTATTTTGTTAAGTATAAAAAATTATCCAAAAGCGAAAAAGTCGGACTTGGGTAGAAGGTGTGTTTACCCCCCAAAAAATTGGGTAAAAATTGTATTTGCCCACAAAATTTCATGTTTACCCAAAAACTTTTTTACCCAAAAAAATTATTTAAGTTATGTTTTGGGCATATCGATTTATGCCCAAAATATTTTGGCAAATATGAATTGGGTTGAGTGGAGTTTTACCAAGAGCTCTACCCAATTTTATTTGCAGTGTATGTAGAATACAACAATATTGCTTACTCTACGCACATTAAAATCTACACTCGAATAACTACGCTCGAAAATTCACGCCTATTTATACTCTAAATTCAAGTTCAAGAACGTTCTATAATATTCTTAGAAAGAAACAAGAAGAGAAATCACATGACACGCAAAACTTCACATCAAACTATACTAAACACAATTGTGACGTCACAAGCACAAATTTTGACCCAGTGAAATTACGCAATGGAAAGATCGGCCCAAAATATTCACGAAAAAAATACGTCAGTAGAAAATTATGATTTCATAATGCAACCTTACGAAACAATCCCACGAATAAAACTTCGGAAAACAACGCATCGGTCTAGAACAGGGGTTCCCAATCTTTTGCTTTCCGTGTACCACTTCCGTAACTTTTCTGCAGCTGCGTAACACTTATCTTAAATGATGAATATTTTTTACCGAAACAACATATAAGAGCAGGCTGTGCTGAAAGGTTTGCTTTACAAACGGATACGAATGCGTACTTAAATTCAATATTTATTATGTTCGCGGTATTACGCTGAAGCAAATAGCAAATAACACAGCTCCGAACTTCGAAGAAATCTCACTATGTCCGAGTCATTATTGTGAGCCGAGCTTTTGAATGAAAGTAGTCTAAGGGTGAGCAAAATTTTCATTAAAAGAGCCACTTGCGGAAAAGTAGAACAATGGAAGAGTTGCAACCGGTGAGTCAAAGAGCAAAGAAAAAATCTTTGACCACACAAGAGCTGGAAATGGGGGGTGTAAGTGAAGTTGCAAAACAAACAATAGTCTGCAGTGTTCCTCCCAAAGAGCTGTAGAACCACGTTTCGAGGGTTAAAAACCCGCACGTGGCTTGCGATTGGCACTTTGCCCACTCCTGATGTAGTCAATTTGATTGCGAAATCAACGATGTTGCTCGCAGGTTCTTGAAGATAACAATTCCAGTGATTCATTACTCCCAAAATATCTAACAAGTAGGAAAGGTGAAGAATGAAGTTTAGGCTATGCCTTCTGAAATTTTCTGAAATTGGTAATTTTTTGTTTGGAAGAACTGAAGCAGCTTCTTTTGCAATACAAAAAGACACTTCCATAAGGGCGTTCCTTCAAGACTTCACTTCCGTATAAAGCAACAACGACCTGCATTCTGATTTAAGTGGTGCAGCTTCGTATGAAGCTTTGCAAGGTAGTTGCTTCTGAGATATCCAAGGGTTGTAAAGTTTAAAAAAGTAGAGTGGCAACTGTCAACGCAAAGTTTTAAAGCGAAAACCTCCCCAAAATGAGCGCTTTCTACTGCAAAATTTTGGGGAGGTTTTCGCTTTAGCCTGAATGACGCAGCAAATTAATAGATGCATAATTGCACAAGTTTACGAAAGTTTTTCACACCAGGTCTACATTTATTGTTTTTACATAAGCGTTCTTACTACACATATGAGTAACGCAGGGATATGTTAGCTAGAACTGTGAAACTCAAGTAAGGAATAATTTTGAACCCTGAGTTCACTATTTCGATGAAGACGAAATGAGCACAAAATCGTGTCAGTTAAAATCTTTTTTACAGGTTAGGTTGATCCATAGATTCACCTCACCACTTCAATTACGCCAGCTGCAATATTCGATGGTGTTGCCGCTTGCTGCTGCAGAGAGAAAAAAAGGCCCGCAAGAGGCGAGCTATTGACAATGCCCATATAAGAGTATGCTACGTCATGTCATACCATAGTCTCCGCACATGATTACACACACATCTCTAGCTAACCTATTTTCACGCAACTGTTTTCATTTGTAAAGCGAAAAAGTTTGTGTGAGGATTCCGTAAAAACAAATTCTTTTTGCATTTTTGCAAAATATCTCGCGTATCACTTGAAAAGCTTCCGCATACCACCAGTGATACGCGTACCACAGGTTGGGAACCCCTGGTCTAGAACCTTCTACAGAGACAAAGCGTTTAAAACAAACTAAACTGTTATATCGTTACAGTATAGAACAAAAAATACTCGAACCACTGATTGAAAGCAGCATGCTCTCATCAAAGCAAAACAACACTTCTCACTGACCGCATGCTTGCAGCCAGCGTGCCATCACCAGATTCAGATTCATTTTATTTTATCGCAAAAGCAGGAATTTTAGGCTGCAACGTCACAGTCAGTGGCGTTGCTTAGAATGGTGGCACCCGGGGCAGACTTTATGGTGTCATCAGTCTTGACAGAAGCAACAAACAATTCAACGTTTAAAGGCTGGATGCCAGTGGAGAGTATAAGCCGTTTTGCTGTTTGAATTTTGTATTGCAAGACAGACATTGAGAATTCGAAGCAGGGGCGAATAAAAAAAGCTGTGTTTTGTTATCATAGACCAGGGATGGGCAAACCCTGGCACGCGTGCCGAAATTCTTGTTAGGGAGCGTTAGTGAGAACATTCGCAAGAACGCTGCCGAAATGTTCGCTGGTCGGTATTTTTTGCTGCGTTCGGGTTCTCACTTTCTGCGAACGCCGAATGTTCTTGTTCGAGAGCGTTCGTGAAACCGTTCGCAAGACCGCTTCCGAACCGAACAAGAACATTTTGGCAGTCGATATTCTCTGCTTCTTTCGGGAGTGATCGGCGATCGTGCGAACACAAGTATTTCACATTCCGCTTTGTTGGAATGTTGCTTTTACTTCCACTGAGTGTGACGTCATAATGCTAATGGCGTGACTCATGCAGAGCGTGAAATTGTAGTAGCGGCTGTTACAAGGAAACTATCAAAACTTCTTAATACAGTGATACAGTACTAGTCAGTAAATCCAGAAAATTGCATTCGGTAATGCATAGTTACACTATTGCTCCCCTACACAATTTCGAATTTGAGAATTTCAGGGCGGTGGAAAATGGAAACAACGGCAAGCAGACAATGGGCCGATGAGGAAAAGAACAAGTAAATAGATTTGATTGGGCAAAGTTAGGCTGTGTTCTTATTTCAGGGGTTATCACCGCATGAAACAAAACAAATGTTAGACCAAAAAGAGCGGGCCATTTTAAAAGAGAGCAAACCAAGCACAACTTTTTACAATATCGCTGGTATTCCGGGAGTTTTTGTGTTGCGTAGATGGGACGCATATTAAAGCATATTATTCAAACATCGACTTCGTGGGTTGCGAAGCGTCTACATTTTGAAAACTTCCACATATACGGTACTAAACACTTCAAAGCAAAATAAATTTTTTTCTTCGAACGTTATGTCACGGATGCGGCTGCCTCTACCACCAAGCTCACTTTTAAGAAAAAATCTTAAATAATCGGTATTCATTAACAAACACTTCTTCTGTTAATTTTTCCTTAGGATTTGGTCTTGGACGGTCTCTAATCACAATGGAGCCTTCATTTAACAGATAGTACCTTGCAGCCATTCTGAAATGCTTACTCTGCAATATTGTAAGCTCTTGACCGAACGCCTCCCGATTAACATTTTTGAACACCAGCCTGTTCGAACCAAAAGTGTTTTTACTCGTACACGATGGAATTCTGCTACTAATTGTGTTTCTTTGACCTCGTGTGGAGAACTGTTTTGTTGTCTCGCCTTGCCAACTACTTTAAGCATAATATGCTTTAAATACCGATATCTTTTCCCCTCAAAATGCCTTAACGTTTAAATGAAACTGTTCTCGTGCTGCCATCAAACTCAAGCCTATACCTGAGCCACAACATCTACTCGCTTGTTTAAAAATTCTCAAACGCCGCATACATGAAACCTGCGGTAAATATTCCACTCATCTCTCCAGCTTTAAGCTATACAGTTGGAATGCCTTAGCTGGTCGCAATCGCATACTCGCAGTTGCGCAGCCACAAATCTCGGATAAACACGTTTACGGCATAACATGCTTGAAATACCGGTATCTTTTCGCTTCAAAATGCTATAATTTTTAACACTCGAAGCCCTGAAATATCTCTATACCTATAAGGACAGCTGCGCTCATTTTTGACCGGTTACTTATAGCTGGTTTTAAACGCATTTAATTTACTCAGTTCAGTCGGAATTGATGCATAGCAGGCCAGATGATTGCTTTTCGCGTTTTTAGCAGTGCATATGAAAAGAAATTTCTGTTATTTACGTCATTTTAATACACGTTATCTCAAGGGCGTTGGAAGTAGGCTACTTTTAAGTAGGGGGGCTGAAATTTGTGTTATCATGCCAACGTCTGGGGGATTCGCCCCCCAGACCCTCCTCCTTGTTATCGCAACTTACGTCAAGCGTACCATGCATTTAAATTCAGTAAAAGTCACTTGGAAACAGCTTAATGAGCTCAAGCTTTCCTCTAGCTAGCATTGCACACAGTAGCCAGATTGATGTTTGTAAACGTTTAAACCTCCTTTAAATGAACTTATTATCTGTTTACAAGCTCCTAGTCTCGGGCTCCTAGGCAAGAGCGTATATTTACAAAAGAGGCATTGTGCCATCCCCCCTCCTTTTTTGACGCAGCTTTTTAATAAAAAAGAACAAAACTAATGGTGCCAGGTGACTGAAATATGCCAAACTCTTTTGATGGTTTCTGTAGCTTATGGTCAGGGCTGAGGGGCGGATCCAGAGAGGTAGGACTAGGATGAGAGGTATGCACCCTCCCACCCGCCATTTTCAAATATGTTTTTAATGTATAAAATTTTCTGTAGTTTCGAACCTCTTCGATAGCGATAAGATAGGATAAGCCTTACGCAGTGGCGTAGCGAGAAATCTCAAAAGGAGAAGGGGGCCATAATTTCCACGTTTTTTAGGCGTATTTTTTTTCGACAGAACAAATTGAAAGCTGATTGAGAAACAGGAAAAGCTCTGTGGGGGTCCGGGGGCATGCTCCCGATAGACCTTTACTTGTTTCTCAATCAGCTTCAAATTTGTTCTGCCGAAAAAAAAATAGGCTTGAAAATTTTGTGAAAATTATGGCCCCACACCCCCTTTTAAAATTTTTCGCTGCGCCACTGCTACTAGGATAAGCTAGCTAATCCTAATTTGATATTTTGTTGTTTCGCTGTTATTTGCCCAGACGTTTCTACTAAAATTGGAGAAAACTTTACTGTGATATCATAGTAAAGCTCTAAAAGCTTTGTGCACGAAGGTACCAGGAAATCCTACAGTTTTTGCGATTTTGTTCACTTTTGTCTCTAAGTTGCATAAGTTAGTAGGCCTACGTTGGTTTGATGCTATCAATGAAAAAAAGAAACGAATAACTAATGACGTCATAAGCCATCGTTGAAGTGCAATAGGGTGCACTGTAGTTATAAATTTTTGAAAGGGGGGGCTGAAAATTTCCATGGGGGGGCTGAAAAAAACATATTGGGGGCTTCAGCCCCCACCTTCCAACGCCCTTGCGTTATCTTCAATTCAGATGAAATAAATAGGTCCACGACTCAATAACAATTTGTGCTCTTCACCAATATCATTTATTCCGAAGTATGTCTGCCACAGCAAACTTTCGCGCAATTTTGGCAAAATGACTTGGATTTGATCCTGCATGAGACAGTCGCGCACTTCCCTTGTTTTCGAGCTGGCGAAGTTGCAGCACTGGTCCTGGAAATTGCAGCTGCTTTTATCAAAGCAATTGGTTGCCCTCTGTCACTTTCACTGCAGAGTTCCTTTATCCATTCAAGGAGAAATGAACTCCTTGACAACTTCGGTTTAGTTGTAAGGCAGTAAATGATGTAGAAATTTTGCAGAAACAGTCAAGAATATAGAAAAACATTGAAAAACTTTCGCTCAAACTTGATAAAAAATGATCTATAAGCTGTGCAGCATGGTTGAGTATATATACGCCTCTCTACAAACACTGCAAGAACTAGATGGCAGCTGCAAGCACCCGCTTATGGCTTCCCGATCAAGCTTACTAGGGACCCAAACGTCTAAGGGAACAGGTGATTGACTTCGCTTTTACAACTTAAAAAAACAACAAATCCCTGCAAAGTATGGGTGGGCATTATCACACATGAAGTAAGTTTAATTTCCTGCAGCCTGTGCTCCATAAACTTAATAATATTGTAACGACTTTTTACATTTCTGTAATACAGTCATGGAAATCTCAATAAAACTATTATCCTTAAATTTCTTCACGTGTACAGTGATGATGCTGCACAAAAAATCAAATCTTCATTATACTCGCCATATTACGCCCAAGCGTGTAACGAGTGGCGGAGCCCACCTACGCGGCGCAGCGCTTGGGCTACACAACTCCGAACAAACGTCGCAACGGTGGCGAGCCGTTGGCGACACTGTGACGATTTGGCCGACCACGCAATTTGAACCTCACACCTCCCGCACCGATAGGGTGGGCTTAGCAACTGAGCTAATCGGCCGGCACAATGCTACACAAGTCTGCAGCAAAATCATCTTGTTTGTCTGACATTTCAAACAAGCTGGCAAATCTTGCAGTAAATTCAAACAATAAACGCCATGATTCTTGAAGGATTTGTGCAGCTGCAAGGACGACTGCATTCACACAAAACGAAATTAAATCATGGAGCTTGTGCTCGTTTCTAGGGGCCAAGAAATCGCGGCATAAAATGGGATGTATTATTTTGATATATCAAAAAATGAAGTTACAAAGTAAAAATTACGAGATTTTGAATAAACAGAAATTACGAAAAAAGATCTACATTTACTTGCCATCAACATGTTTTTTATTCAGAAACTCATTAACAACAATTTATTCAAGAATTTTTTGAAAAGGATGGCATACACCGCATTAAAGCAGTTTGAATAAATATAAAAAGAGAATGTTTGACTTTTTCGTCTTTCTGCCGCTCTCAACTAGGGCTTATTTTAAGGGTAGGGCTTACATTAAAATCATCGTCAAAAATCACGCTAGGTTTTATTTTGCGTCTAGGTCGTATTATCGGGGAAACACGGCAATTACAACCAATTTCGCGAAACCACAAGCTTGATAATCTGATAGCGGATTATGCTAGCTATTACTCTAACAAACTCTTCGCCGCAATGCGAACACAGTTTCAATGCGACGAATCCACAAAGCTAAGTCATGAGTCCAATGCACCAACCACTTGGCCAATTCCCATGTGCCCCTTATTGCTGCTTAAAACGTCACTTTAACCACAAACTCATACGGCTCACTCACAAATGAAAAAGTTTTAAGCCAAAATAGCTCAAAAACATGTTTCCCTACTGCCCTCTAACGGATTACATAAATTTGCTTGACTTTCATGAGGTTTCCTGAAATTTCACGTTTTTTACGTTTGACTCCAAGTCAGGCGCTCTGGAGTAACCCTTCATTATATTGATATTTTACCCACATTGAGATTAATATCCTCCGATAATTTGAAGGTCCTAGCTGTTGTCATTTAACAGTTATGAGCTTGTGAACATTTTCTTATTATTGACTTTTGACCCCAAACCACTTGACTGCCACCCCCGCAAGTTGTGAGACCCAAGTTTACGTCGAGGTCTATCATCCCTGAACATTTCAAGCCTCTAGCATCAGCGGTTGAAATGCCCTAGACTGCGCAAGATTGGCGACATTTATCGGTTTTTTGACCTTTGATCGCGAGTCACGTGACATAGAGCGTTCATGGTTGGTACACTGCAAGGACATATCAAGACACACCAACCCTATCAATTTCAAGTTCTTAATTGTTTTGAATGAATAGTTATATGCCAAACGACATATTTGCGTATTTGACATTTGACCCCAAGTGACGTCACGCAAAACTAATCATTGCTGGTGTTTGTGTACTCTCGTTGAGATGCATCTGCTCCGTAAATTTGAAGGTCCTACCAGTTGCCATTCACACGTTATTAGCGTTTGATCAAACTATTTGTCAATTTACTTGATTGACGTTTGACCTTTGACCTGTTGACCGCCACCCCCCAAAAGTTGTTAGGCACAAGATCACATGGAGGTCTATCATCCCTGGGAATTTCAAGTATCTAGCATCAGCGGTTCAAAAACCTTCAAATGCACAAAAAACTGCTGAGCTTCGTTGATTTGATCTTTGACCCTAAGTGACATCACGATCAGGTCATTGTTGTGCATATTTTTGTTCCCCACATTGATATGCATATACTGTGAAAATGTAAAGGTCCTACCAGTAGTCATTAAAAAGTTATTAGGTTTTGGTAAATTTGGTTGTTTGACCTTTGACCTTTAACCTGACGACTGCCACCCCCCAAAAGTTGTTAGGCACAAGTTCCCAATAAGATCTACCATCCCTGAAAATTTCAAGTCTCTAGCATCAGCGGTTCAAAAGCCTTAAGCTGCGCAAGATTGGCAACACTTGCCGATTTTTTTGACCTTTGACCCCGAGTCACGTGACATAGAACGTTTATAGTTGGTACAGTGCAAGGACATATCAAGACACACCAACCCTATTAATTTCAAGTTCCTATTATCCTTAAATTTCTTCACGTGTACAGTGATGATGCTGCACAAAAAATCAAATCTTCATTATACTCGCCATATTACGCCCAAGCGTGTAACGAGTGGCGGAGCCCACCTACGCGGCGCAGCGCTTGGGCTACACAACTCCGAACAAACGTCGCAACGGTGGCGAGCCGTTGGCGACACTGTGACGATTTGGCCGACCACGCCATTGAACCTCACACCTCCCACACCGATAGGGTGGGCTTAGCAACTGAGCTAATCGGCCGGCACAATGCTACACAAGTCTGCAGCAAAATCATCTTGTTTGTCTGACATTTCAAACAAGCTGGCAAATCTTGCAGTAAATTCAAACAATAAACGCCATGATTCTTGAAGGATTTGTGCAGCTGCAAGGACGACTGCATTCACACAAAACGAAATTAAATCATGGAGCTTGTGCTCGTTTCTAAGGGCCAAGAAATCGCGGCATAAAATGGGATGTATTATTTTGATATATCAAAAAATGAAGTTACAAAGTAAAAATTACGAGATTTTAAATAAACAGAAATTACGAAAAAAGATCTACATTTACTTGCCATTAACATGTTTTTTATTCAGAAACTCATTAACAACAATTTATTCAAGAATTTTTTGAAAAGGATGGCATACACCGCATTAAAGCAGTTTGAATAAATATAAAAAGAGAATGTTTAACTTTTTCGTCTTTCTGCCGCTCTCAACTAGGGCTTATTTTAAGGGTAGGGCTTACATTAAAATCATCGTCAAAAATCACGCTAGGTTTTATTTTGCGTCTAGGTCGTATTATCGGGGAAACACGGCAATTACAACCAATTTCGCGAAACCACAAGCTTGATAATCTGATAGCGGATTATGCTAGCTATTACTCTAGCAAACTCTTCGCCGCAATGCCAACACAGTTTCAATGCGACGAATCCACAAAGCTAAGTCATGAGTCCAATGCACCAACCACTTGGCCAATTCCCATGTGCCCCTTATTGCTGCTTAAAACGTCACTTTAACCACAAACTCATACGGCTCACTCACAAATGAAAAAGTTTTAAGCCAAAATAGCTCAAAAACATGTTTCCCTACTGCCCTCTAACGGATTACATAAATTTGCTTGACTTTCATGAGGTTTCCTGAAATTTCACGTTTTTTACGTTTGACTCCAAGTCAGGCGCTCTGGAGTAACCCTTCATTATATTGATATTTTACCCACATTGAGATAAATATCCTCCGATAATTTGAAGGTCCTAGCTGTTGTCATTTAACAGTTATGAGCTTGTGAACATTTTCTTATTATTGACTTTTGACCCCAAACCACTTGACTGCCACCCCCGCAAGTTGTGAGACACAAGTTTACGTCGAGGTCTATCATCCCTGAACATTTCAAGCCTCTAGCATCAGCGGTTGAAATGCCCTAGACTGCGCAAGATTGGCGACATTTATCGGTTTTTTGACCTTTGATCATGAGTCACGTGACATAGAGCGTTCATGGTTGGTACACTGCAAGGACATATCAAGACACACCAACCCTATCAATTTCAAGTTCTTAATTGTTTTGAATGAATAGTTATATGCCAAACGACATATTTGCGTATTTGACATTTGACCCCAAGTGACGTCACGCAAAACTAATCATTGCTGGTGTTTTTGTACTCTGGTTGAGATGCATCTGCTCTGTAAATTTCAAGGTCCTACCAGTTGCCATTCACACGTTATTAGCGTTTGATCAAACTATTTGTCAATTTACTTGATTGACGTTTGACCTTTGACCTGTTGACCGCCATCCCCCAAAAGCTGTTAGGCACAAGATCACATGGAGGTCTATCATCCCTGGGATTTTCAAGTGTCTAGCATCAGCGGTTCAAAAACCTTCAAATGCACAAAAAACTGTTAAGATTCGTTGATTTGATCTTTGACCCTAAGTGACGTCACGATCAGGTCATTGTTGTGCATATTTTTGTTCCCCACATTGATATGCATATACTGTGAAAATGTGAAGGTCCTGCCTGTAGTCATTCAAAAGTTATTAGGTTTTGGTAAATTTGGTTTTTTGACCTTTGACCTTTAACCTGACGACCGCCACCCCCCAAAAGTTGTTAGGCACAAGTTCCCAATAGGATCTACCATCCCTGAACATTTCAAGTCTCTAGCATCAGCGGTTCAAAAGCCTTAGGCTGCGCGATATTGGCAACACTTGCCGATTTTTTTGACCTTTGACCCCGAGTCACGTGACATAGAACGTTTATAGTTGGTACACTGCAAGGACATATTAAGACACACCAACCCTATCAATTTCAAGTTCCTATGTGTTTTCCATCAATAGTTATTTGCCAAACAACATATTTGCGTATTTGACCTTTGACCCCAAGTGACGTCACGCAAAACTAATCACTGTTGGTGCTTTTGTACCCTCATTGAGATGCATCTGCTCCGTAAACTTGAAGGTCCTACCAGTTGCCATTCACAACTTATTAGCGTTTGATCAGAATTTTGATCATTTTATTTGATTGACGTTTGACCTTTGACCTGTTGACCGCCACCCCCCAAAAGCTGTTAGGCACAAGTTCACATGGAGGTCTATCATCCCTGGGATTTTCAAGTGTCTAGCATCAGCGGTTCAAAAACCTTCAAATGCACAAAAAACTGTTAAGGTTCGTTGATTTGACCTTTGACCCTAAGTGACGTCACGAACAGGTCATTGTTATGCATATAATTATTCCCCACATTGATATGCATATACTGTGAAAAATTGAAGGTCCTACCTGTAGTCATTCAAAAGTTATTAGGTTTTGGTAAATTTGGTTGTTTGACCTTTGACCTTTAACATGACGACCGCCACCCCCCAAAAGTTGTTAGGCACAAGTTCCCAATAGGATCTACCATCCCTGAACATTTCAAGTCTCTAGCATCAGCGCTTCAAAAGCCTTAGGCTGCGCAAGATTGGCAACATTTCCCAATTTTTTTGACCTTTGACCCCGAGTCACGTGACATAGAACGTTTATAGTTGGTACAGTGCAAGGACATATCAAGACACACCAACCCTATTAATTTCAAGTTCCTATGTGTTTTCCATCAATAGTTATTTGCCAAACGACATATTTGCGTATTTGACCTTTGACCCCAAGTGACGTCACACAAAACTAATCACTGTTGGTGCTTTTGTACCCTCGTTGAGATGCATCTGCTCTGTAAATTTCAAGGTCCTACCAGTTGCCATTCACAAGTTATTAGCGTTTGATCAGAATTTTGATCAATTTATTTGATTGACGTTTGACCTTTAACCTTATGACCGCCACCCCCCAAAAGTTGTTAGGCACAAGTTCACATGGAGGTCTACCATCCCTGGGAATTTCAAGTGTCTAGCATCAGCGGTTCAAAAGCCTTTGGCTGCATAAAAATCTGTTAAGATTCGTTGATTTGACCTTTGACCCTAAGTGACGTCACGAACAGGTCATTGTTGTGCATATAATTATTCCCCACATTGATATGCATATACTGTGAAAATTTGAAGGTCCTACCTGTAGTCATTCAAAAGATATTGGGTTTTGGTAAATTTGGTTGTTTGACCTTTGACCTTTAACCTGACGACCGCCACCCCCCAAAAGTTGTTAGGCACAAGTTCCCAATAAGATCTACCATCCCTGAAAATTTCAAGTCTTTAGCATCAGCGGTTCAAAAGCCTTAGGCTGCACAAAATTTGGTGTTGAAAAAAAAAAAAAAAAAAAAAAAAAAGAAAAAAAAAAAACTAGATGGCAGCTGCAAGCACCCGCTTATGGCTTCCCGATCAAGCTTACTAGGGACCCAAACGTCTAAGGGAACAGGTGATTGACTTCGCTTTTACAACTTAAAAAAACAACAAATCCCTGCAAAGTATGGGTGGGCATTGTCACACATGAAGTAAGTTTAATTTCCTGCAGCCTGTGCTCCAGAAACTTAATAATGTTGTAACGACTTTATACATTTCTGTAATACAGTCATCGAAATCTCAATAAAACTATTATCCTTAAATTTCTTCACGTGTACAGTGATGATGCTGCACAAAAAGTCAAATCTTCATTATACTCGCGATATTACGCCCAAGCGTGTAACGAGTGGCGGAGCCCACCTACGCGGCGCAGCGCTTGGGCTACACAGCTCCGAACAAACGTCGCAACGGTGGCGAGCCGTTGGCGACACTGTGACGATTTGGCCGACCACGCAATTGAACCTCACACCTCCCGCACCGATAGGGTGGGCTTAGCAACTGAGCTAATCGGCTGGCACAATGCTACACAAGTCTGCAGCAAAATCATCTTGTTTGTCTGACATTTCAAACAAGCTGGCAAATCTTGCAGTAAATTCAAACAATAAACGCCATGATTCTTGAAGGATTTGTGCCGCTGCAAGGACGACTGCATTCACACAAAACGAAATCAAATCATGGAGCTTGTGTTCGATTCTAAGGGCCAAGAAATCGCGGCATAAAATGGGATGTATTATTTTGATATATCAAAAAATGAAGTTACAAAGTAAAAATTACGAGATTTTGAATAAACAGAAATTACGAAAAAAGATCTACATTTACTTGCCATTAACATGTTTTTTATTCAGAAACTCATTAACAACAATTTATTCAAGAATTTTTTGAAAAGGATGGCATACACCGCATTAAAGCAGTTTGAATAAATATAAAAAGAGAATGTTTGACTTTTTCGTCTTTCTGCCGCTCTCAACTAGGGCTTATTTTAAGGGTAGGGCTTACATTAAAATCATCGTCAAAAATCACGCTAGGTTTTATTTTGCGTCTAGGTCGTATTATCGGGGAAACACGGCAATTACAACCAATTTCGCGAAACCACAAGCTTGATAATCTGATAGCGGATTATGCTAGCTATTACTCTAACAAACTCTTCGCCGCAATGCGAACACAGTTTCAATGCGAGGAATCCGCAAAGCTAAGTCATGAGTCCAATGCACCAACCACTTGGCCAATTCCCATGTGCCCCTTATTGCTGCTTAAAACGTCACTTTAACCACAAACTCATACGGCTCACTCACAAATGAAAAAGTTTTAAGCCAAAATAGCTCAAAAACATGTTTCCCTACTGCCCTCTAACGGATTACATAAATTTGCTTGACTTTCATGAGGTTTCCTGAAATTTCACGTTTTTTACGTTTGACTCCAAGTCAGACGCTCTGGAATAACCCTTCATTATATTGATATTCTACCCACATTGAGATTAATATCCTCCGATAATTTGAAGGTCCTAGCTGTTGTCATTTAACAGTTATGAGCTTGTGAACATTTTCCTGTAATTGACTTTTGACCCCAAACCACTTGACTGCCACCCCCCGCAAGTTGTGAGACCCAAGTTTACGTCGAGGTCTATCATCCCTGAACATTTCAAGCCTCTAGCATCAGCGGTTCAAATGCCCTAGACTGCGCAAGATTGGCGACATTTATCGGTTTTTTGACCTTTGATCATGAGTCACGTGACATAGAGCGTTCATGGTTGGTACACTGCAAGGACATATCAAGACACACCAACCCTATCAATTTCAAGTTCTTAATTGTTTTGAATGAATAGTTATACGCCAAACGACATATTTGCGTATTTGACATTTGACCCCAAGTGACGTCACGCAAAACTAATCATTGCTGGTGTTTTTGTACTCTGGTTGAGATGCATCTGCTCCGTAAATTTGAAGGTCCTACCAGTTGCCATTCACAAGTTATTAGCGTTTGATCAAACTTTTTGTCAATTTACTTGATTGACGTTTGACCTTTGACCTGTTGACCGCCACCCCCCAAAAGTTGTTAGGCTCAAGTTCACATGGAGGTCTATCATCCCTGGGATTTTCAAGTATCTAGCATCAGCGGTTCAAAAACCTTCAAATGCACAAAAAACTGTTAAGGTTCGTTGATTTGACCTTTGACCCTAAGTGACGTCACGAACAGGTCATTATTGTGCATATTTTTGTTCCCCACATTGATATGCATATACTGTGAAAATGTAAAGGTCCTACCTGTAGTCATTCAAAAGTTATTAGGTTTTGGTAAATTTGGTTGTTTGACCTTTGACCTTTAACCTGACGACCGCCACCCCCCAAAAGTTGTTAGGCACAAGTTCCCAATAGGATCTACCATCCCTGAAAATTTCAAGTCTCTAGCATCAGCGGTTCAAAAGCCTTAGGCTGCACAAAATTTGGTGTTGAAAAAAAAAAAAAAAAAGAATTTTTCGGAAACAAAATATTTTTTATCTAGAAAGTGGGGGGCTGCCGGGGAAAGTTAGGGCGACCAAGGTGTAGACCTAGGTGGGACACACATTTGAACTCTAGGTCACTTTTGGATTGGAACAGTAGTTTAGCAGCTACAGCTGCTAAAAGTGTCAAAAAGTGCACAAATGGCCAAACAAAAGTAATATGGCTTCCCTTTTCGGGAAGCCATAAAAATTCAAAGATTTCAGATTATTTTCTTCTCGCCAATACTGCAATACACCATCTATCTATTTGCGCTGACCGAAAATACTGTAGAATCAACAAAGATTCAATGCATTTCAATAAAGTCAATAACGATACTTGAATAGTCGTGCAGTTCTCAATTTCTCTCCTAAACTAAAAGGAAAATCAAACTCAACCTCTTTGTAATTTACACGACTTTTCATGCTGCAGCATTCTTGTACACTTAGTTTTGTCCCACTTCTCAGAAATACTGTGGAACATGTAAGTTACAATCAGATCAATTGCACATAAAAAGCGATAGAACTGAAAACGTGTGGGACCACATATTATTGGATCAAATGGCACCGAATATAGGACTGTATGGGACCGTAGGTATGGAACCAAAAGGAACGTAAGGGAAATGGGCACCGAGCCAAACGAGCACTTAAGTGAAATAGGTAGGCTACAGGAGCAAATCGACACCGAAAGAAAATGGGTACTTGGGGCAAATGGGTGCCGGTGGAAACAGACATTGGAACAGATGGGCACTGGAACAAACGGGCACTTGGGGCAGAATGGGTAATTTGATATGTCCCAAGTGTTTATATACCCTGTTGCCTCTTTTTTCCAGGGCCCGTTTACCCCCAGTGCTCCTTTGCTTCGGTGCTCATTTGCCCCAGCGCCTATTTGCTTCAGAGCTGTTATGCCCCGGTGCCTGCTGCTTGCCAGTGCCCATTTTCCCTAAGTACCCATTTGCATTCGGCTCGTTCTCTATTTATCCCAACAGCCCATTTGCTCCGATGCCCATTTCTACTGATATCCACTTCCTTTGTTACCCATTCCCCGGTGCACATTTTTCCCAAATGCCATTTTAGTCCCATACAAAAACGTTCGTTCCCATGCAGTCCCATTATAGAGTCCTATAGGCCTGCTACCCCATGCTGTCCCCAGTTGGTTCTTCAAGATCTTAAACAGAAGATCTTAAAGATTTTAAATAGAAGTTATTTAATTAAAACAGAACGGTCCATAAAAATTGCTGGTCCTAAAATTTGGAATACCCTACCTAAAACTATCAAAGAAAAATCTGAGAAAGTTAAATCTTTCAAAAGTAGTTTAAAAGAGTACCTTCTTTCTGCGCAAGAGTTTTCATGATTATCCCTTTAACAGAGCTGGTATTTCTACAAATCAATTGCTTAACTTCATTCATTACTATTTTTATTATTTATGTATTTTCTTATTTATGTATTTATGAATTTAGGTATTTTCTTTTCTTCTTTTTGGTGTTATTTAATGTAATTGTAGTAGACCTAATTCTAGATCATATACTTCATTTATATGTGCTTTTATGCTTTTATATTTTTGTGTACCTTATGTTTTTGAATAGACTCTACCGTGAGGAGATGCAGACTCGACGACCTCTTGTGACATTATTTGTTAGTTTTTTGTTGTTGTTTTCATTGTTACGCACTATTATTTTGTTGTTTGATTTGTCAAATAAAAGTGATTATTATTATCATCCTACACGGTTTTTAGTTGTACTCCATTTAATCTTTTTTCCGCACGCCTACATGCTTAGAGCAGTATTTAGTCTCGTGGCGTTTTGTCAAGTTGCTATGAAGCCAAATAGTCAAAAGAACGACGTTCGTTGTGAGTATACTCGTGGAGCTAAAAGCTTTTGTTGTTGCAGATTCCGATTGATAAGTAAGCCAACTAATTGTGATTATTTTGTGCTTGTGGTACGTAAGATACCACAGTACTCCCCTTTGCTGTGATGAGAAGCACTGCAGGTGATAGATTCCAGTGCTAGGCAGAGAAGTGGTCTGTAGCAGGAATGAATGAAGCATTGCTAGCCATGGTTGTGCTCAGTTCGAGAGAATTGTGTTGTTGTCTTGCTAAGATTACGTTGGCGGAATTGCGTCAGTTGATTGCGTGTCCAATCGTCGGGTTGTCACGAATGTGGCGTTTTACTACGTTGCTATGAAGCCAAATAGTCAAACGAACGACGTTCGTTGTGAGTATACTCGTGGAGCTCCGGAGTCTTTTTTGTTGCAGATTCCGATTGATATAAGCCAAATAATCGTGATTAATTTTGTGCTTGCGTACCGCAGTCTCCGATGTAAGATGGCACAGTCTCATCATCAAAGACCGGTCATTTTTGACCGGTTAGGGCTTATGGGTAGGTGAGCAGCATACTCTGTTTCTAGATCTTCTCAGGAACTTTTTTAAAAGCTGATAAAATATCATGGTAAGTTAGGAAAACTTCAGAAATTTTGTAAAAAAAATTGCAAGAACGCAAAAGTTACAAACCGTTCAAATGCAAATCCAGTCAAAAATGACCGATCCAGGCTTCTAGTGTTAAACGAAACTGTTCTTGTGCTGCCATCAAACTCAAGCCTATACCTGAGCCACAACATCTACTCGATTGTTTAAAAATTCTCTAACGCCGCATACATGAAACCTACGGTAAATATTCCACTCATATCTCCAGCTTTAAGCTACAGTTGAAATGCCTTGACTGGTCACAATCGCGTACTCGCAGTTGCGCAGCCACAAATCTCGGATAAACACGTTTATGGTTCAACATTGTCTTTAAATAAAACGATGCCGAATGAAATGCAGATGAAGCAAAAAATCTTAATTTTCAGCTTATGATGCGCCTTTATGAATAGCATACACATTAAAATATGCTCCGGGAAATTGGTAATATTTGGATGTACACTAAGCTAAAATGCTGATAAAATTAAAATTTTTTCTGCTGTATTTCGTAAGATATGAGCTAATGGGCCCCTAGAACAGTTTGATTTATCCTGGGGGCCCATGCACTCTATAAAATCGATAATTTGAAAGTTTCTTTGCTCTGTTTTTTCCGTAAAATATGGGCTAATGACCTCCCAGAACAGCATGATGGCTTTTGTTGGGGGCCCATGCGCTGAATAAAATTGATGATTTGAAGTACAGTATATTGAGCTCAAATGGGGTTTTATGTGTTTTTAAAACTTGCTTTGACTCTATATATTTCGTCATACATGAACTAATGGGCCCCGGGATCATTTGCTTCCTCCCCGCTCCCACCTCTCATGGGTCCTGACGGTATATAAAGTGGTATAAGACGCCCACTTCAGGGAATACGCCAACGAGTTATTTCTAAGCAACACGTCACAACTGCTATAAATATACATTGGAAAAAAAAGCCATCCTGTTACTGAACTTTTGCAAGAAATTAGATAGCAGGACGTTGCTACTTAGGCTAAGTTTTAAAATTATAACGTTTATTTTAGGTGGCAAAGTTATAATATTTAAAAAAATTTAGGAATGGGTCAGGGGCGGATCCAGAAAGTTTTGGTGGGGGGGGGGTGCGATTTTAAATTAGGTTCAATGTTAACTAGGTACATAGACGTTTAGACTCGGTAACAAGCGTAAATAAGCCCTTTCAAAATGTTTTATGTCAGAGACGTATTCAGAATTTTTTCAGGGAGGAGGCACCAAATTTCATCACTTTTAAAGTGCAGTTTTTTTCCGGCAGAGTTCACTTTTAAGCAACTTACGTAACAAAAACGATTTTAGGGCGGTACAGCGGCATGCTACCCCGGAAAATTTTAAAAAAATTTGAACACTGTCATGGCCATTTTAGCGCTTTTTGAATAATTTTCAGGCAAAGTTTGTTCATATTTTTGGCCCCTAACTTCGAGAACTTCATCAAATATGATGCATTTTGTACGCACAGTTTCGATTGTGCGTACTTAAAGTGACTAAGGCTTATTGTTAAGAAGAGGTTTGAAATTATAGAAAAATTTTATTTATCCAAAGCATTGTTGAAAATGGCTGGTGGGGGATGCATCCCCAACACCCCCCCTGAATCCGCCCCTGGAATGAGTCAGCAAAATATTAGATCGATTCTAGCAAAAAGAAATAGTGAGCTGTTTCAAGTGTTTCATATAGTTAGAATTGCACATTGTGGAATAAGCTGTTTCAAGTGTTTTATATAGTCAGCTGTCAATGTGAACAGCCTGAGCTGTTAGTTGCCAAAATCAATTCTAGCGTTTGGGGAAGACGCCCACTGGGTGCCGAGGGCAGAACGCCCACATGTAGGGTAATTCCGGGTGAGATGACCATGCTTTTTATAAATCTCCGTGGTTTGCTTCCTACTTGCTTAAAACGTACATAAAAGGGTGGGTTGATACGATTAAGGACCAGAGTTGCATTCCTGTGCCTCATCAGTTTAAATTTGCCTCACACAAAATAAATATTTCACAATTTAAAAATGACGTCATTAGCCATCTCACCTGAGAAGTGCAGGTGCATCACCTGAGAAGTGCTGAGAAATATGGTTGCATCACGAAATGAAAAAGATTTATCGTAAAACAAACGAAAATGAACATGTACAGTATATAACGCTCTGTCTGTCGTAATGCTGTTTTATTGGTCGTCGTGCGGTTGGGCATCCTCTTCCGACGGTTTAGATGTTGACGGCGTTGATTTTAAGCCAGCGTCGGGTGTCATCATCCAGGACCAACAGACCTTGTATTCCTTTTGGTGCACGATGTTGGGGGCATGTAAAAATGATGTGGTCTGCAGTTTGCTCAGAGGCACCACACTCACATATCGGTGAAGGAGCAACCCCCATTTGTACATGGATGAATGGAATCGCCCTACGCCAGTCCGCAGACGATTCAGTTTTACCCAAGATGTTCTGGGCAAACCCATTCCAAGAGGTTTAGGACTGGTCCTGGGAATAAAAGCATGAAGCCTTGATGCACTTTTCAAGTACTCCATGTTCCATACATAATCCATCCATTGCGCTGCACGAATGTCTGATTCGGTCAGACTATCCAGTATTTTCTTGCAGAGGGTACAAACGGGCGTCTTGATTTGAGCCTTCCCTGGTGCGCATTTTGTTTCCCGACCAGCTGATCATGTAGAATATGATCAGGGTTAAGGGTGGCGCGGTTAGCCAGGGAGAGTGTCGCTCCTCGACGGCGAAGCTCAGCTGGCTGGATGCCTGCGAGGATTGGCAAGTAGTCCGTTGGAGTGGGTCGCAGACATCCAGTGACAATGCGCAAGGCGTCATTTAAAACACTGTCGATTAGCCGAGTGTGAACACTACGACACCAAACAAGTGCGCAGTATTCAGCTGTGGAGTAAACCAGGGACAAGGCGGCTGTTCGCAGTGTTTTGGCTCCTGCACCCCATCCCGAGCCTGCAAGTCGCCTTAACAATGTGACGCGAGTGGATAGTTTCTTGTGCAATGCCTCTAGATGATGACGCAAAGTGAACGACCTGTCCAGCTTTACACCAAGGTAGGTTGGAGTTGGACAGTATGGCAATAGTTTGCCGTTGTTGAAGATTTTGAGCTCACGTTTCGCCTCTCGGTTGTTTAAATAAAAGGCCGTCGTCACCGTCTTAGTATGGCTGAGCTTCAGCCTTCAAGTCTGGAGATACGCTGAAAGTGTTGTCATGTCTTGGTTTAGAGTGCCCTCCAAAGTCTTCCAGTCTTTTGAGGTATGCATCAATGCCGGGTCGTCGGCATAAGCATACTTCTGGGAAATTGTGGAAGGCAGATCGTATGTGCAGATGTTGAAAAGGAGGGGCTCCAAGACTGATCCCTGTGGAAGGCCATTTCGCAAACGTCGTAACCTGCTTCGCTTGCTGTCACCGATGGATAGGGTGAAACTTCTATTCCGGATAAGTTCCATAATCATTTGGACCATGTGTTTATAGGAAGGAGTCTCAGCAGCTTACAGGCGAGGCCACGATGCCAGACAGTGTCATAAGCTGCTGTCAGATCGACAAAACAGCACCGGCCTTCTTCTTGGTCTCAAATGAGTCCTCGATGTGTTGGGTAAGTAGAACAGTTTGGTCTACTGTGGACCTCCCCTGTCGGAACCCAGCTTGCTCCCGAGGAAGAAGCGGGTCGACAATGGGCTCGACACTGGTGTAAATGAGCCTCTCGAGGATCTTATAGGGGACACAGAGCAAAGAGATGGGGCGAAAGCTTTTGGGGTCCTCTACAGGTTTCATTGGTTTGGGGATCGCACAACCAACGCTCTTCTCCAGATTTTTGGAATTTTGAGGTGGTGCAAACAGGATGAAAGAAAGCTACACAACCAGGGTTTCAGGGCAGCTCCAGCATGGAGCAAAAACTCAGGGCAGATAGAGTCTGGGCATGGAGCTTTTCCTGGCTTCAGATGTTCGAGGGCGGCTGCGAATTCTGAGGGAGTAAAGCTTCCACAGACATTAACTGCATTTGTTGTAGAGGCCCTCCAAAGATCAGACACTTCTTGAGACAAGAGCCGGGATGACTTGCGATCAATATCCTCGTATTTGCCGTTATTGACCAGTACTGATGCGATGGCATTGGCTGAAACTGCACAATGCCGAGGGGAGCGTCGTGATCTACCAGTTAAGTTGTTTAATATGCTCCATGCTTTACAACTGGAGTGAGAAAAGTCGATGGTTTGGACTGCCTTAGACCATCGGTCCCTGCGTTTTCTGTCAAGCCTGGACAGCAGGGCAGAAGCAGCCCTGCTAGAGTCAAATCCCTCAGGCGATTGCAGGAACATCTGATAGAGGTTCTCACACTCAGCATCCCAACACGGAATGTGGTCGTTTCCTCGACCACGTGGGATATACTTTTTGGCTGCTGTGCTGATGGCATTACAGAAGTCCTGGTATGCCCGGTCCAAATCAGATGTATCAGGTGGCTACAAGCTCTTAGCGAGTTGGTTGGTCAGGACATTGTAATGGCTCCATTAGGCCTTGCGGAAGTTCCATCGCTTAACAGGCATACTCGGAACTGACAGAGTGAGCCTTGGTGGAACAATGAGCGAAGGTCGATGTTGTGACCTAGGAAACTTTTCTAAAATACGCCTGTCAGGTAAGCGACTATCAGGACCAACACTAACAAACGCCAGGTCCGGGTTGGTGCCAGTGTTCCAGCGGCCTGAGTGGAAAGTGGCCATGTCCTTTGGGTCATGGAGAGGGACAAGAGCATTATGGCTTGCCCAAGCAACAAGGCACTCTCCATCAGCGCTGTTGCTGCTGTAGCCCCAATTCACATGCGGGCAGTTGAAATCACCCGAGTACAGGACAGGGTGTGGAAACACTGGTAGGTCGGTAGTCTGCAATGGTGTAGGTGGAGGTTTGTAAACGTTGACAATTTTACAATTTTATAGCCATCAACGTCTACGCATAACCACTCGGTTTCTGATGTAAATGGGGACTGATCTACTAGGGTCCATTTTAGTCGCTCATGGACAAATGTGGCAAGGCCGTGTATCCTGTTTAAACAGGACCCAGCTTGTGCAAAGCCTGGAATCACAAGCTTGTCGGTAAAAGCACAGTGGGTCTCCTGTAGTAGGATGACGAGTGCCTCAAACTGCACAGCGAGATGGTGAAGGAGATTCATCTTGCTTGCAGTGAGGCCTTCAATATTCAGCTGCAGGATTGCTGGCCTTCGGAACTTTTTGACGATGTGCGCTGAAGCAGAGCAAACATCGCCCCGTCCTGAAAAGGACGTTTGCCGGTTAGTAGGCCTTGGCTGAGCATCAGAAAGAGTGGATACCCTTCCGGGTCGGCAGATTTGGTTTCAGTCTGTCATTGCAACTTTGCAAGAAAAAAGCTTTGTACAGACTTAATCACAGCCCGGGCTACATGGAAGCATCTGCCATCCGGGCAGCTGTTTTGTTCTTAGGCAGCTACAAATGAAACCTAAAATGAGCAGAAGTTTTGGTTATCTCGAAACGTTTGTATTAGTCAGTCATGCTTGTTCTATAAGCTTGCTATAACGCTATACTGTAGCATTACACTTGTTTACTTCTTGCTATGATGTCATATGTGGAGCTTGCACACAGAAGCAATGAAGTGGCCACGTAACCTTTATAAGTGGATGTCCATCTTTCCCATAACTTACGGGGAAATGGCCACCCACGTGATTATACGATAAATAGCTTTCAGGAGGTACCTGTTTTGTGATTGCATTTTTGGAACTGTAAATTCTTTAACCCGAAAACTGTGGAGTAAAAACACGCCCACAAAAAATATTACTGCTTGCTATCTATATCCTGCTGAGAATTTTCACCCTACTTCAAATTTCGAGCAGTTTCAGACATGTTGCTGCACCATGTGCTGATTTGAAACTGACGAAGTCAATCTTGCGTAGCGTGTGAAACTAAGAAAATAGCGGCTGATGTCCGTCTCCCCTCGATGGTAATCTCTCCCGCAATTACCCTACGTTTTACCCCAGGAAGCGGCGATTGCCCCATTAGCAAAACAAGAAGACATTTCAACTTTTTTCGTACAAAATAACAATTGACAAGGCAATGTTACAATTTCGTAAAGCCAATTATATTAAGTTATTTATTAGCTACCACGCCTAATACCGAGTTAATTTTGCCTATATCTCTGTAAGGACGAACTTCTCCAAAGAAAAGCAACTGCAGAAAAAAGCAAAGGCGTATAACTCCAAAAAGAGTTTGAGACCCCATAGCTCCCCTGAATTTTCCACTAGGTACCGTCGATACGTTGCTACTTGTTATTTTTGAAATTTGATAAAGAGCAGAGCAATTGAATTGATTTTTGACATTTTTATTTGTTTGAATGCTGTTTAAGGTGCATAATTTATGCCGCCCATTTGCCTATTCGCAAGTTTAAATGCTTTTCGTGTTATTGAGTATTTCTCAGATGTATCCTCTTGGTCTTGAAGTCGTTTTTTTTTTCCTTTGTTCTTTTTTCACTAATCTTTAGGCTAATAGAAATGTAAAAATTGCCAATAAAGATTGCCTTTTTTAACCGATCATTACCATCATATTATGGGAAAATAAATGGTTTTGAGATGTTTAGGTAAAATCTCACCGGTGGGCGTTTCGGCATTTTGGGGTGGGTGTACTACCCTATGTCCCATGAGGTAAAACGCCCGATTTGAGTTTTTTTCAAAGCTAAATAAATTTGCCGGAGCGCAAGTTTTTTCAAAAATGACAGTTGGAATAGATAGCCGTGAACCTTAAGGTGAACCAAAACAAAAACTTGTATTCTGGGAGAGAAAGCAAAAGTCGCTTAAGGTGGGCTCGCTATCCCCTAGGGTTGGATCCATTCATTATTTTTCAATTTTTTAAATTCAATTCATTGGATTTGAAAAAACAAAACTCAAATTCATTGACTTTGAAAAAATGAAATTTGAATTCATTGACTTTGAAAAAACGAAATTCAAATTCATTGACTTTGAAAAAACAAAATTCAAATTTAAATTCATGAAGAATTCGTGAGCAAATTCAAATTCATTGCGTAGCAAAAGCTGGTTTCAACTTCAATTTCACATATTTTGAAACAACCAGCAATGCAAAACTTAAGTGTACAGCGCGAATCTCACCACTTTCAAATTCGTAAAACTTGATAATTTATAACTTGATTAGTCTATAATTGATATACGAGACTATCAAATAGGCTTTAAAAAAAAACAGATATTTTTGAGTTTAGTACTACAAGCTTCGATTTTTGTTCGTTTAGTTAGAGCTAGCTTTGACTCTCGTAGTTGTGCATCTGATGAGTCTAGAACAGTGATGTAGGTCTCAAGACCGATTGTTTGCGGTCTTGGTCTGAAACGAAACATGAGCTTTGCTGGTTTTCGATTATACCAAGCAGTTTTTGACCTTTGTTACGAACTTTTGTTCTTGGTTTATAGTTAATGCCGTAGTTGTTAAAAATAAGGTGTTATTCGGCTTCGTTTATTGCTTCCCTAGTTATTTCGTTGCACCTATTCACGAGTTGGTATGGCGCTTTGTAAATAATTTCGACTTCGATTTCTGTAGTTACCTAAATTTGCATTTTCACGCGCGCATGATTAAGGGGCGCCGTGTGTAAAGCTACGCAATATAAAATTTTGCATCATTTTTTTGGTTAATTTTGGTTAAATTACATGCAATACCATATATTGTTGCAATTTATCTATATTGTTGCAATATGTGTTAAATTGTTGCAATTTATCTATATTGCTGCAACTTGTGTAAATTGTTGCAATTTACGTTTTTTGCAAAAAAAACTTTAAATCGGCTTTTAATTGCCATGGTGATATCTAACTAAAACAGTCAGTGTTGCCCTTTCCCTTTTTCCATGAACTCATGTAGTGTACTGGCCTGAGGCGCTGTTGTACTGACTGTGCAGTGTGCGCTTATTGGTTTGGCTGAAACATTTTGAAATAAAGTGGCTTAAGGAATTTGATTGATAAAATACTGTTATGATTGGTAGATACAATTGCGGACATATGCAAAAATATAGACGTATAGATATAGTATCCTTTGGAATACCAGCAGCTAGACTAGACTACCGGTATGGGGGTAACAACTAGTATCAGCTCCCAGGTCCAGTTGGGTTAGATTAGAATTAGGTTCAGTTAGGGTTAAATTTAGTTAGGGTTCGTTCAGTTACAAAATATCGTTATCTGAAAAATCTTGTGTTGAACTACAGTACCAGTAACCCGACATTAGGCCAAGTCTAGCTACCTCAGCCTATGTTTTTGTGACATACTACTATCTCGTTGCTAATGCAGAATGGCTTATGCTGTATGGCTGAAACATGTCAGATTACAGTGACTTCTGTGATCTGTCCACAGAAAGCAGGTAGGCTACATCCTGACATCAGCAGATCAGCACACCGATACACCAGTAACCAGTTACATAATTAGAAATGTCAAACTAGTCTACCGATATTTTGTAACTGAACGAACCCTAACTAAATTTAACCCTAACTGAACCTAATTCTAATCTAACTCAACTGGACCTGGGAGCTGGTACTAGTTGTTACCCCCATACAGGTAGTCTAGTCTAGTCTAGCTGCTGGTATTCCAAAGGATACCGGTGCCAGTAGCTTAACAGTAGTAGCTTAAATGATTCATTTAACAAGTAGCTTAAATGTTTCAGCCAAACCAATAAGCGCACACTGCACAGTCAGTACAACAGCGCCTCAGGCCAGTACACTACATGAGTTCATGGAAAAAGGAAAAGGGCAACACTGACTGTTTTAGTTAGATATCACCATGGCAATTAAAAGCCGATTTAAAGTTTTTTTTGCAAAAAACGTAAATTGCAACAATTTACACAAGTTGCAGCAATATAGATAAATTGCAACAATTTAACACATATTGCAGCAATATAGATAAATTGCAACAATATATGATATTGCGCGTAATTTAACCAAAATTAACCAAAAAAATGATGCAAAATTTTATATTGCGTAGCTTTACACACGGCGCCCCATACATGATGCGTTGATGTCCCAGCTAATTGGGTTTTGACCCACGAGCGCTTTTTGCTTCGCCGTGCTTCTGTGATTTACGTAATCTTGGATTTTGCACTTAATGGCCAAGTGGTTAAGAGCGTTCGCCTTGGAAGCTGGTAGACTGGGTTCTATTCTCAGTCGGGTCACACCAAAGACTTTAAAACTGGCATCTGCTGTTGCACTTGCTAAACGCTCAGCAATTAAGTGTAGCGCGGAGGATCAAAATGAACAGAGAATAAAAATACGTCAGCAAATTCTTGACAAAATTTAGTCCTGGCGCTAAAGGACTTAGCAGTTATAAAGCGCCACAAAACCACACAACATTTCACAACAACATTTGGACCTCGAGCGCTTTATGTTTTGCCGCGCCCTTGTGATTACCAAACTGAAAATAAGCTTCGATTTACTTCGTTTAGTTCACGGGTGGCCAACCGGTCAGTTGCTAAGAGTTGCATTTCTTTCTGTGTTTCAGCAAAGAGCGATATCATACACAAGAAATAAAGAGCGCATTAACAACACCATACCGCTTACTGATACAAATACTTTTGCTTAGCTAGATTAGTAATAAACCGGCCGGTTAGCTCAGTTAGTTAGGACATCGCTATCAGTGCGAGCGGTCTGAGATTCGTTGCCTGGGCCGGTCAAAGCGGACACAGTGTCGCCACCGCTGCGATGTTTCTTCGGATTCGAAGCTGTGTTGCCCAAAGTCCGTAAGCTGTACGGACTTTAGTGTTGCCCGGGCGCAGAACCGCAGAGGTAACAACTCAGATGGCCGAGTGGTAAGAGCGTCCACCTCTGGAGCTGCAGACTCGGGTGTGATTCCGAGTCGAGTCAAACCAATGACTTTAAAATTGGTATTCACAGCTTCCCTGTTCGACGTTCAGCATTATAGCGACAGTGTGGTGAGCAAGCCGGCAAGTTTACTTGTTGTGCCGGTGGGAAAAGCATTTAGTGGGATTACCTTATCTTGGTGTGGTAGACAGGTAATTGTACTGTACATAATTACAAAATAATTGTACTGTAATAGCGCAATTGAATATAATTTATAACACTTTCTCATGTAATTCAAATTATAATTGTAACTGAGTTTTTCGGTGCAAAGTAATTGTAATAAAGATGTAATTAAATACTGTTTGGGTGTAATTGTCATGACAATTGTAATTGATTCAACTCTGGGTCTAAATAACTGCAGAAAAAAAGTTACCTGATGCAAAAACATCATAGTTTTTATCCGAAAACAGTTGGCTGCCTTTTTATTATTGTTCTTTTATGTCTTGCCTAATGGTAAAATAAATAAACTTTAATGAACTTATTTTAAAAATTGCTGATGCACAACAGAAATTATTATGGCTTCCCGAAAAGGGAAGCCATATTGTTTTTACTTGGCCATTCGTGCACTTTTTGACACTTCCAGCAGCTGTAGCTGCTAAACTACTGTTCCAATTCAAAAGTGACCTAGAGTTCAAATGTGTGTCCCACCTAGGTCTACACCTTGGTCGCCCTAACTTTCCCCGACAGTCCCCCACTTTCTAGATAAAAAATATTTTGTTTCCGAAAAATTTTTTTTTTTTTTTCAACACCAAATTTTGTGCAGCCTAAGGCTTTTGAACCGCTGGTGCTAGAGACTTGAAATTTTCAGGGATGGTAGATCTTATTGGGAACTTGTGCCTAACAACTTTTGGGGGGTGGCGGTCGTCAGGTTGAAGGTCAAAGGTCAAAAAACCAAATTTACCAAAACCTAATATCTTTTGAATGACTACAGGTAGGACCTTCAAATTTTCACAGTATATGCTCATCAATGTGGGGAACAAAACTATGCACAACAATGACTTGTTTGTGACGTCACTTAGGGTCAAAGGTCAAATCTACGAATCTCAACAGATTTTTGTGCAGCCAAAGGCTTTTGAACCGCTGATGCTAGAGACTTGAAAATCCCAGGGATGATAGACCTCCATGTGATCTTGTGCCTAACAGCTTTTGGGGGGTGGCGGTCATAAGGTTAAAGGTCAAACGTCAATCAAATAAAATGATCAAAATTCTGATCAAACGCTAATAACTTATGAATGGCAGCTAGTAGGACCTTCAAGTTTATGGAGCAGATGCATCTCAACCAGGGTACAAAAGCACCAACAGTGATTAGTTTTGCGTGACGTCACTTGGGGTCAAAGGTCAAATACGCAAATATGTCGTTTGGCAAATAACTATTGATGGAAAACACATAGGAACTTGAAATTAATAGGGTTGGTGTGTCTTGGTATGTCCTTGCAGTGTACCAACTATAAACGTTCTATGTCACGTGACTCAGGGTCAAAGGTCAAAAAAACCGAAAAGTGTTGCCAATCTTGCTCAGCCTAAGGCTTTTGAACCGCTGGTGCTAGAGATTTGAAATGTTCAGGGATGGTAGATTCTATTGGGAACTTGTGCCTAACAACTTTTGGGGGGTGGCGGTCGTCATGTTAAAGGTCAAAGGTCAAACAACCAAATTTACCAAAACCTAATAACTTTTGAATGACTACAGGTAGGACCTTTACCATTTCACAGTATATGCATATCAATGTGGGGAACAAAACTATGCACAATAATGACCTGTTCGTGACGTCACTTAGGGTCAAAGGTCAAATCAACAAACCTCAGCAGTTTTTTGTGCAGCCTAAGGCTTTTGAACCGCTGATGCTAGAGACTTGAAAATCCCAGGGATGATAGACCTCCATGTGAACTTGAGCCTAACAGCTTTTGGGGGGTGGCGGTCAACAGGTCAAAGGTCAAACGTCAATCAATTAAATTGACAAAAAGTTTGATCAAACCCTAATAACTTGTGAATGGCAGCTGGTAGGACCTTCAAGTTTACGGAGCAGATGCATCTCAACAAGGGTACAAAAGGACCAACAATGATTAGTTTTGCGTGACGTCACTTGGGGTCAAAGGTCAAATAAGCAAATATGTCGTTTGGCGTATAACTATTGATGGAAAACACATAAGAACTTGAAAATAATAGGATTGGTGTGTCTTGATATGTTCTTGCAGTGTACCAATTATGAACATTCTATGTCACGTGACTCTGGATCAAAAGTCAAAACACCGATAAATGTTGCCAATCTTGCGCAGTCTAGGGCATTTGAACTGCTGATGCTAGAGGCTTGAAGTGTTCAGGGATGATAGACCTCGACGTAAACTTGTGTCTCACAACTTGCGGGGGTGGCAGTCAAGTGATTTAGGGTCAAAGGTCAATAATAGGAAAATGTTCACAAGCTCATAACTGTTAAATGACAACAGCTAGGACCTTCAAATTATCGGAGGATATTTATCTCAATGTGGGTAACAAAAATATCAATATAATGAGGGGTTACTCCAGAGCGCCTGACTTGGAATCAAAAGCAAAAACGTGAAATTTCAGGAAACCTCATGAAAGTCAAGCAAATTTATGTAATCCGTTAGAGGGCAGTAGGGAAACATGTTTTTGAGTTATTTTCCTTTAAAACTTTTTCATTCGTGAGTGAGCTGTATGAGTTTGTGGTTAAAGTGACGTTTTAAGCAGCAATAGGGGCACATTGGAATTGGCCAAGTGGTTGGTGCATTGGACTCATGACTTAGCTTTGTGGATTCCTCGCATTGAAACTGTGTTCGCATTGCGGCGAAGACTTTGTTAAAGTAATAGCTAGAATAGTTTGCTATCACATCATCAGGCTTGTAGTTTCGCGAAATTGGTTGTAATTAGCACTTGTTTGCTTTATTTCATTCACGCCTTGTGCCATTGGGTAACTGGACAAATTTAAAACGGTTTGGCTGTACCTTGATGAGTGTCAAAGTTTTCGTTGAAGCAGTCACAGCACTTTTACTTAATGCGAGCAATGTTGGTCTATCAGTCGTTTTACTTTTTAAGTTGCTAAAAAGCTGCCATTCATAAGTAAGTACTAAGTTGTAACTACCAAGTTTCAACTTATCAACAAGTGTGACTTCAATTGATTTATCTGCAATACCTTGGGCGAAGTCTTATGCGAAATATTGCAGCCTTTAATTTTTGCGCAGATTGTTAAGCACTGTAATCGCTGCTTTAAAAGTGAGTTTTATGCCGCGGTTTCTTGGCCCTTAGAAACGAACACAAGCTCGATGATTTAATTTTGTTTTGTGTGAATGCAGTCGTCCTTGCAGCTGCACAAATCCTTCAAGAATCATGGCGTTTACTGTTTGAATCTACTGCAAGACTTGCCAGCTTGTTTGAAATGTCAGACAAGCAAAACGAATTTTGCTGCGGACTTGTGTAGCATTGTGCCGGCCGATTAGCTCAGTTGCTAAGCCCACCCTATCGGTGAGGGAGGTGTGAGGTTCAAATTGCCTGGTCGGCCAAATCGTCACAGTGTCGCCAACGGCTCGCCACCGTTGCGACGTTTGTTCGGAGCTGTGTAGCCCAAGCGCTGCGCCGCGTAGGTGGGCTCCGCCACTCGTTACACGCTTGGGCGTAATATGGCGAGTATAAAGAAGTTTTGAGTTTTTGTGCAGCATCATCTCTGTACACGTGAAGAAATTTAAGGATAATAGTTTTATTGAGATTTCGATGACTGTATTACAGAAATGTAAGAAGTCGTTACAATATTATTAAGTTTATGGAGCACAGGCTGCAGGAAATTAAACTTACTTCATGTGTGATAATGCCCACCTATACTTTGCAGGGATTTGTTGTTTTTTTAAGTTGTAAAAGCGAAGTCGCTCTGCTGTTCCCTTAGACGTTGGGTCCCTAGTAAGCTTGATCGGGAAGCCATAAGCGGGTGCTTGCAGCTGCCATCTAGTTTTTCTTTTGCATTTTTATTGTGATTTAAACCAGTGGTTCTCAATTTTTTTAAGTTGCGGACCGATAAAATTTCGAAATGAATTTTGCGGACCGGTGGACCTTAAAAACCAACCAAAAACGTCATGATAAAACCAAGCGCTAAAACCACCCACTTGATTTTTGTTAATGGTGTTATTTGAAAGAAAAATACTAGGCTGTTTGTTGGTTTCTATTTTATCATCAAAGTCCGGTAGGCCTAATCACACTGCTGAATTTCTTTTAAATAATATGTTCTAAGCGTTCATATAGGCCTACTACAAAACTTGTCGTAAATGAATTGTTATGTGCAAGCTTCGTCTCACCTCCGACGTTTTTTTACAAAAGCAAAACTAAATGAATCGGCAGTGCAAGTGCATCTGCATGAACTTGTCTGTTGGCTGACGGAAAAAAGTGTTGTGCGCGTTTAGCCAAGAGACTAACGGGTTACAAAAAAAGCCCAATTTCGAATTGAGTTATAACGTTGGAATTTATTTCGGCGGACCGGCAGAAAAGTAGATACGGACCACTGCCGGTCCGCGGACGGCGGTTGAGAAACACTGATTTAAACTGCCCTCAAAACAATTTCAAAAAAATGAGGTTCCGTCAACCGGGTGTGAAGTTTATTCTTTCGCAGGTTCACTGGGAAGTTGCCTGTTGCAAAATCACTTTAAACCACCTTGCAGCGTCACATCACAAACTTTCGATTTGCTTGATAAATTTTATGGAACGTTTGCAATATGTGCTGATATAAACCACTCACAAATCGCTACTGTTGTTTAGTAAGTTCTGTGTCGAAAAAATCCAAATTGGTCGAATGTTTAATCAAGATGTTCAAATTTATTGACTTCGAAAAAACAAAATTCAAAATCATTGATTTTGAAAAAACGAAATTTAGATTCATGCATAATTCGTGAGCGGATTCAAATTCAAAATTCAATTTCAATCCAACCCTATACCCCACCTTACCCTAATTTCGTTCAAGTGAACAAATTTAAAATAACAACAATCAAATTTTCATTATACTCGCGGTATTACGCCGAAGCGTTTTACGAGTGGCGGGGCCCGTCTCCGCAGCTTAGCGCCTGGTCTACACAGTGCACAGCGTAATGTCGGATTAAATCCTATTCTCCACAGCTTCTGCTAGCACATCGCCGAGTGATATTATACAGTGTAATAATAATAAAACAGATAAAACAAGAGTTTGGATACAGCGAGTAAAAGGCAGTACGCTAAGCATTATGAACAGCGTTATATTCGCCATGACACTACACTTCGTCCTTTCCTGGGACATTACTCATAATCACGAAACAAACTTTACACGTAACCACTAACACGCTTAGAAGGCGTGATTTTACGTTCTTAATTGACGAGTTTCTGACAAAACATCGGTTTCTAGACACTCAGCAGGACCTTCGAACACTTCCACATCATCAGAACAATCAGCTTTTCTATGTGAGTGATGTTACGCTTATAGCGGCCTTTATCGTTTTCAATAACCACACTGCTACCCTGCTTTGAAAGCACAATATAAGGATTTGAAGAAAAACTAGTAGACACATTATCGGTTTTTGTTTGTTTAAGCAAAACTTTGTCACCAACACAAACATCATTAAATGAAGCACACCTTTTCACATCAGCATTTTGCTTCCCTTACTCTTTTACTGAAGCATCATGATCACCAATAGATTCATCATTAACAGCATTAAAATGAGAATTCAGGCAGTTTGCTTCGAATTTTACGGTTAAGTAACATTTCAGCAGGACTCACACCAGTAGTCGAATGCAGTGTTGAACAATACATCAACATTTTGCAGTTAATTCTTTGCAATTTTTGTTCTCAGCACGAGCAATTTTTATACGTTTCCGTAAAGCACGATTTTGAATTTCTGCTTCTCCGTTAGCTTGAGACCATATAAGTGTAACCCGTCTATGTCGAATATCACATGCACAAAGAACAAAAGATTTAAATTCATCGCTTATAAACTGTGGCCCATTGTCACTGGTTATGCTTAGTGGCAGACCACAAGTGGTAAACATGCGATTCAGACTGGCTATTATCTTAGGTGACGTCATCGTTTCGATAACATCAATTTCAAAATAACGACTGTAACAATCAATCACAACGAAAACGGAGTCTCGACATGGTGCTGTTGGTCCTAAACCATCAATTGCTAAATCTTGCCATGGCCCGTCAGGTATTTCAGTGCGGCTCACTGGTTCAGGCTTACAAGGGTTAGAAACAAGTTGGCAGCCAAAGCAACATTTACAAAAACGTTCAGCATCGCAATCTAAACATGGCTACCAAACGTTTGTACGTAAACGACGTTTCATAACAACATTACCAGGTTGACCCTTATGAGCAAGTTCAAGCACACGTTTGCGTAATGCAGAAGGTATTACAATTCGAGTACCACGCTGACAACCTATAGACGATATCTCATTTTGTAATCTGGATAACGAATCTGCAATGTTAGTGTGCCCTGGAATGTGAGTAACGTGATATTGGTAAGGTTGCAACCTCAAAACCCAACGTTCGATTCTTAAACTCGGTTTAGATCTGGGCGAAAAAATAAATTGCAAAGCTTTGTGATCTGTCAAAAGTTCAAAATCAGAACCATACAAATAAGCATGAAATCGTTCACAGGCCCTAACTAGAGCCAACGCCTCTTTTTCTGTTTGCCAATAACGACGTTCGATTTACGATAACGAACGACTCGCATAGCAAATAACGCGTTTTACACCGTCTCGCTCATGTACAAGAATTCCTGCTAAACGATACGGACTTGCATCAGTAACGACTTGAGTGGCAGTATTTTTAGTAATTGTGATGTAAATTTTCTGCATAGAGTGCTCGATGATAAAAACCAGAGCAAAACAGCGTTGCTACTGTTATTACTGCTACTGTTTTGCTAGCAGTATTTTTATCATAATAATAATAATAACCAAGAGTGTCTGCGTTACAAAGATGTTTCTTCTTCGTTTCAAACGCCTCTTTTTGCTCTTGACCCATACAAAGGCAGGGCATTTCCGACTTAGTTTTCGAAGTGGTTCCGACAGCGCCGTCAGATCAGGAATAAAACAAAAATTTAATTCAACAATCCCAAAAAACTTCTCGCTTTCGCTGCAGAATTTTTTTTTTTTTTTGCAACTTTAACTTTATCCTTTACAAGTCCAATTCTTTTCGCGGACATCACATGTCTCATAAACACGAACTCTGACTTGTTAAACTTGAGTTCTTAATTTTGTTCAACGCACATTTAAGTCTGTGGTAGTGTTCTTCAGTAGTGGAGCGATAAATAATGATGTCATCCAAGATATCATGAGAGCCTTCACATCCTATTAGCACTTGTTGCATCACTTACTGATTCATTTCTGGAGCACAACTAATCCCAAACAATAAACGTTTGTACCGATATAGCCTAAGCCATTATGTCTAACAAAAGTAGTGATGTTTCGTGCATCAGGTTCAAGTTCAATTTGGTGAAACGCCCATTAAACAACAAATTTGCTGAAGACTTTACTTCAATTCAAATCTTGCAAAATTTCGTTCATGGAGGGTATTAGATGCCGTACACAACAAATGGCAGTGTTGGCTCGTCTCGTGTCAACACGAAGTATAATGTCCTCATTTGATTTGGGTACTATTATGAGTGGCGATACCCAAGGTGTAGGACCATCAGCTTTTTCAATGATATCTAGCGATTCTAACTTGTTCAGCTTTTTAGACAATGTTTCTCGAAGATTGAACGGGATACGACGCAACGCCTAGCAAACTGGCTGCTTTGCGTCATTAATAGGAGTTGACAGTTGAAAGTCTTTGAGCTTACCAAAACCTTCAAAACGACTTTTACGCTCCGCTAATAAATTGCCATTTACTTCCAGTTCCACAGCGTTTACATCAGACAGCACAGTTAAGAATCCTAATGCAGTGGCAGTTTGGTTTCCGAGAAGAGAAATGCCTTCTCCATCGTAGACAATAAACTCAACATTTTCAGATGCTTTGCTTTCCAATGCAACCTGCGTCTGTTGTAAAAGCGCAAAAAAATTTAATTACAGTAATCTCAAAGGAATTTCGCTACCATAAGCATTGATGATGCGATTAATTTGATACGATTGAAAGTTCTTTGTTTTCTACAAGTTTAACCATAGCTTATAGTTAACACTAGAACGACCGCGTTTTCAAACTACCTAGAACGACTAAGCGCGTCAATTGACGCACGATGCAAATAAGCCGCAATTTGCCCATTTATTTCGTGCGTAAAACCTTCATGATGTAGAAATGAGATCAAAGATCTTTCGTTGCTCCTTAAAAATAACCAAACACTATGTCATACTTTATTCGGATGAAGAAACAAAGCAATGACAAAGGCAACATGGCCGGCATAAGCAAACAATTACGTACGTTGGCAGCATTTAGCGACTATAAAATGTTGGTTTTGCAAAACAATCTACTCATCAATTTTAAAATGCAAGCAACTGGTTCCTTACATTCAAGCAACACAGTTAGAGTAAACTTTTGTAATGCGTTACCCACATACTGTACCTTAGCAGATGTTGCATAAATATCAAAACTGGTGTTTCTGATATGGCGCTTTGTTGTTGCGCAAGCTTTATCTTTTTTCTGGTAGTTCGTCAGCTTCGATAAGGTTTCTTCGTGCACCTAAGTAATTTATAGCATCGTCTCCTGTAGCAGTTCCAGTAACTTTTTCAACCGCGCACCGGTAGGCCTATTGTGGAAACTTTCGGCCACTGATGCCTGACATGCAAATGTCCCGGAAAAGAGTTCTACTATGGATCAGTGCTAGATCAATAACGCTCAGATGCAGTGCATATTCTTACATTTTTGAGCAGTGTCTAATCAAACAAAACGCAAAAAGATGATAATGCGCTGCTTTCACTAATTCTGCTTGTTGCAAATGCAGATGAGTTTATGGTTTGAAGTTCAAGTTCAGTATGTTTCGCTATTGCAATTGAAAGTGCCCTCCTTGCACAACGGAATTGGCCAAAGTTTGCTATGCAAGTTCCCCCTTTTCCAATCCAGTCTTGATTCACTTGCTCGCAATTTTGTGAATCTTGGCCTTCACTAGCACTATTGTTGTCTGATTCTTCCTTACTTGAATCAAGCCCCGCTTCATCTTTCCTGAATGTGTCATCTAGATTGCTGTTGGAGTAGGCCTATTCATCATCTGATCAGTCAGCTGAAATAACTTGTATTCGCAAAACAGTCTGCTGCTCAGTAAAATGTGTAGACACGTTGAATACACTGTGATTGTATAGTACAGGCAGTCAATCGCGGGCCGATTTGGTATGCACATCAAGGAGGTTGGCCACCAGCTTTCACAGTTCATGTAGCGCGTTCGGTCCGTGATTTTTTTTTTGCTCTTCACTGCATTTTCGTTTACGATTTGCGTAACTCCCATGATCAGTAGCTCTTTCTCTTTTAATGTGAGTCTATAGTCGTTGTGATTCTACAGACTGCAACCACACTTTCTATAGACTCAACATGAAGTTTCCAGCTGCGTGCGTCAATTGACGCACTTGGTCGTTTTAGGTAGGTATATGTCTAAATTCGTAGTTTTAATTGCAAAATTCCCCAAAATAGCATAGTAAGAATAGAATAATTGTCAAGAAGTTTCAGCAGAAAAAAGTGAAATCCGGCGGAAATACGAGTACTTGTATACTTGAAATGCGTCAATTGACGCGCTTGGTCGTTCTAGTGCAGGGATGGCAAACCACTGACCCGCGGGTCACACCGTGACCCACTTGCAGATTCCAGTGACCCATTTGTAGTTTAAAAACTTTTAGGAAAATGTTAACAAACATTTAAGTAGAGGCGAAAGGTGTAACTTTCTTTTCTCTGGCATTCGCAACATTTTGTTTTTCTCTTACACCCACCATTTGCGAGAACTTCTGTATAGTAAAAACCAGTTTTTGCTCATTCCCGACAAGTCTCTCGTTAATATCATTATAGCCGTGACCCCTTTTTTCATTTTTCAAATTAAGGTTTCGTGTATGACCCAACAACTAGAAAAGGTTCGCCATCCCTGTTCTAGTGTAACATTGCCCGAAGACCCAGAATCTACCATCACAGAAATTTCATTGCCACCCTCGGAAACATTAACACGGTTATTCAGATTGCGAAACTTCAAACCAAATACGCAATCAGACTCATTTTGAATTTCGTCCCCAACTACTTGATTCACGTCTGATATTCTTTTCCTTCCTTTTTTAGCCATTGAGCAACGTTTTCTCTGTACCTTTGTTTTGCAGCATCGAGCGAAATGGCCAATGTTGTCGCATTTTCGACATCGTTGTCCTTGAGCCGGGTCCCGGGTGAATGCGATCATTTCCAACGTGTCCCTCTTTACCACAACGATAATATTTCAATATCAGTTCTGTAACGCTTTGAACTGGCAGTCACTAACTTGTTAGAAACTTTATTGACTGAATTCTCGCATTCCTGATTATGTACAGCTGTAGCAACAGCTTGTTTTTCAGGGCACTTTCACACTAAAGATTGCCTTCAAATATTTAAACTTTGACTAGAAATTTTTGGAAATGATTATCAACAAGAGTAGTTTTGATGGTTACAAGTTGTAACCCTCGGTAGAAGGAGTCTACATGACAAAAATGAGCTTTATATGTTTATTGGCTGCAAAGCTATTCCATTTTGTAGCAAGTTACGGATGAAATTTCAGTGTTTCATCTTACTTTTTTATTTCTTTTCCATAATATTTATAAATAAAGACATTACATAATTGATTCTAATTTGACAATTACGAAAAAGGAACTTCGTGAACTAGAAACACTCCGAATTTCATTCAATTTTTGCTATTAGTTTCAAAGATATGGCCGAAAAACCGAACCATGCAAAATTCTGTTAAAAAAAATTGCAGTAATGTCCTCTTCAGAACATCGCAGAAATTGAATAACCATTACTCAGTTACTTGGGGAAAGAATGTTCCCAGTAAGCTACAAAAGATACCTTTTCTCCCTGGAGACAAATAAACTTACTCATCACTTGGACTACTAAAAGTTTGAAGCATGAAATATTGTGAGGCAAATTCTGTTAAAAAGTGTCCTCTCCAGAACAATAACTAACTCACTCAGAACATGAAAGCTTGCAGTGAAAATTATTTTTTTCCTCATACATTAGGTCCAATTAACTTGACTGAAACATACAGTAAAACTAGGCAACTAATTTTAATTTTGCATGAAAATTGGTAAAGCGCAGTTATATCAAATGTTTTCTCCAGAACAATTGTTTAACATAATGACAAAAGGCAAGAAAATTCCGCTGCTGTTGTTTAAATTAGATCTTACAAGAGATAGTAACACTAGCTTCGGCAGAAAACTGCAACTGTGTGAACCTATTCCATAAAAAAATGAGAAATGTGTGCTTTAAAACAGATATTTACAAACCCAACCGTTTTGTATATGAAGTGGTGTGCACCACTTCCAAAAAAAAAAACTTATGCAACATTTTGTAAGAGTTTACAACAGAGGCGTCAAATCATTAGTAACTCATTTTTACGTAGGAGAACAATTGTCTTCAGCATGCTAATGCAGATAGATAGATCACAACTTGTTCTGAAGAGGGCATTAGTCTTTAACATGTACAGCTGACCGCAAAATGACTTGAGACTTCAATCCTTTTTTCACGTTTTTATTGCTTATATTAATTGATTTTTTTTAGAGCATCAACGGACGTTGATTGACTTATTTCAATTATGATTTTAAGGACGTTAACCATAGGCAATTGTTAGAGACAAATGCAAAATTAATTTTGGTATTTCATAAAAAAAAAAAAAGATAGAATTCAGAATAAAATGTTGTTTAACCATTTTAAATCAGAGCCAGTTAGGTCTCAAGTCATTTTGCGGTAGCTGTACTCATAGAAATATATTTTATTATAGTTATTATTAATATTACTTATAGAAACAATGTTTAAAAAATGTCCTCTCTAGGACAGTAGGCTGAGGTTTATCTGCTCAAGTATGTTAGTCACGCTTTATGCTGATTTTTCCTGCATGGCAAAAACTGTTCTGACAAATACTAAACAATTTGCTTTGGCTAATCATTTCACAATGTTTTCATTAATTGACCTGAAGAAGGCTACAACTGTGCGTCGCTTCTGTTATATAAAATAAAAAGGTTTGAATAACTTATCAAATGTAGCAGTCAGGTCTTTGATGGTGGACAATTTCTTTCAAGGTTTTCCCGATCCTTCAAGACAAATTTTTTGCATTGCATTTGAGACTGTATTATGGTTGATATTCAACCAACCAAAAATTAACGTCATGTTAAAGATAATGTCCTCTCCAGAACATTGTGCATTTGCTTTTGGAATTACTGTAAATCTAAAATAAGTAAATCCGTGTTATGCTACCCCTCTTCTCATGTTTGCTTTTAGTCAGAAACCCACTTGTATGATTTAGTTTCTTGAACATTAACTGTTATCAACTGGCGCTATTTACTAAATGCTGTTATGAAAATCACAAGATTAGGCTGCAGGCCAACATTTCCAATTATTCCATCTTTGTGATGTTTTAGGCAGCCATCCTGCAAATAGCCACCTGAAAATGTAATTTGATCTTGAAATGGATCAGAAATGCATAATCTAGCAAAGATGTTTAAGCGTTCAATATTTGTCCTCTCCAGAACAATTTTTCATAATTTCTACATCAACTTTGAATCTTTGCCGAACTGTAACTGTTTTCAGTAGTACCACGACATTTTTAGGGGATCATCTCATGCGTCCAGTTACTATCCTTAGAAAATTTGACTGTGCCAGGTCGAATATTTTTTTTTACGGGAAACGAAAGTTGGTCATAATCAAAAAACAGGTCCTTTTCCGGGTCAAAGATGCGATTTTAACAAAAAATATCATTTGCAAGTTAAACTTTATGTTTTATTTTTTGTGTTACTCCATTTCTAATTGAAATTAATTAAAAATCTAGATCAAGCAAATTAATTTTCTTTCGGCAGGTATGTATGTCTGTATTCTGTTCAAAATGGCATTTTTTTCTTTAGACTTCAAACAATTCTGTAACGGCTGAAGTTGTAGCCTTCATATTGTGAATTAAGTTTCCTCAGTATAAATACCGTTGAACAATAAAAAAATGTTTCAAATATATTCAACTTTATTTTTCACCTTTTTGAAGCATTAAAGGCAATCTTTAGTGTGAAAGCGCCCTTCAGCGCCTTCTTCTACCCGAGCAATTTCTTGCAGTAGGCCTACTGCTAAAGTTAAAGATTTTCCAGCTTTCAAAAACTTTCTTCTCAAGCTTTCCAAGACGCGGTTTTCAATCACTTGCTCTATGAAACGATCTTCTAGCGTACCAACGGAACAAGTTTCTGCTTTCTGATGTAGTTCTGTCAGATATTGGTCCACGGTTTCTTCTGGTCTCCCACGAGTTGAACCAATGCGAAAAACGTGCCTTTCGTAAGGAAAGTCATAGCAGGCGAAACATATTCTGTGAAGGCGTGTATCGCAGCTTTATAACCTTCATCTGCTACCTCCAAGGTGAAAAAATATCTTGCACTGCATTTCTCGCGCAATGCAGCATCAACACTCCTTTCTGTCGATTTTTCGTAATATTTCGCCCTTTAGCGTACAATTCAAATGATCTTCTCCAGCGCTTCCATCTTTCACTTACAGCAGGCTGATCACAATTAAAAGCACATGCTCACTTAACGCCAATTTGAAGACGAAAACATCCAATTTGAAGACGAAAAGCAGCTTACGAATAGAAACCGTACAAAATGTTTGAAAATAAACCATAGTAGCCGCGACTTCTATTCAAGAAAATACGGTATTCAGTTTTAATGTGTAGGCTAATCTGAAATCTCATAATTTTACTTTTCTCCCTGTTTTATCTTCTATTTGCAGTTTAAGTTATTGGTTTTCGAAGCGCAATAACGAAAATAAATTGCTTTGAAATTGTTACTGCATCGTACAGTAGTTTTCATTTCCCACACCGATTTAACAAAGCATTTCTCGTCACACTTGTCTGTTACGCTGTCTACTGTTATCCCTCCGCCCCACGAGCTCAGTGATCTTGCCTATCGTTATTTTGGCCATTTATTTTAACAGCATAATTATGCGTTTTCGTAAGAACAATCACCAAGTCGAATTTTTGAAAATAGAGTCCTCAAGCTGGGGACTGCGCATAATCCAAGGCCTACGCAAGAGCCGAGGCCAAGAGAACAAGGATTTCACAAATCAGTCCACGAGATCAAGGAAATTTTCGATGACTACATCATTGGCACATGCAGCGCTGTATTTCAGTCAGTCTTACCAATTTTATCACGTTTTCATCTTGTTAAGTTCTTTCTTGCAAGATCATCACCGGTTCTTTATGATTCTGTAGTTAACCCTTTTGGAAAAAATTGACTTCAAATTGATGAAAGAGCGAATAGAAAAATAGAAGTCAATAGCTTTTCAAATCAACAGCTATTTTTACAGAATTTTAAAAATTTTGCACTAAGGCTATAACTATCCATCTTCAAATCAGTCGATTATGTTCCTTATCTGACTTATGGCCATGAGTTTTGGATCATAAAGGAGAAAGTGAGATCTCGAGTCCAAACAGCCGAAATGGGGTTCTTGCTAAGAATTAGAGGTTTGACATTTTTGCACAAGGCTGGAAGTGCAAATTCGTAAATCTCTAAACATCAAATCGCTGCTTCTTCGACTTTCGAAAGATAGCAACTGCGCTGATATAAATATATGCAACACGAATGCCCGTGGAAAGAACAGCCAAAACTGCTGTGTTTAACACCGATTGGTCGAAGGCCACCCAATTGATCAGCATGCTTCCCATAGTATGGGCGAAATGGCGTAGCAAAATCACCCTTTCTATGAACTCAGGTGCTGAATCTTCGAACATGAAGCGTCTCAGCAGACGAATGGGCGAACCTGAAGTTTGTTTCTGTTAGCTCAGATTCCAAATTATTGAACCTGAAATCAATGAGTAAATCGTAGATTGCAACATTTTGCTCATGCAATGGGAAGCATGCTTATCAATAAAACTCGAAGGCCTAGAGGCCGTCATACAACTCGATGGCGAGATAACGTTGAAGATGATGGTTGTTCTGGCCTTGGCAATTGGCATCCCATCACAGCATCTACCCATTGTTGCAGAGGATTAAGATGCTTGGAGACTTTAACTAAAGGAGCCGCCCTCCCGATCCCCCAAGGATAAGCGGGTCTAGAAAAGTTAGTGCAGCTAGTATAAAAATATGGATAACCGAAAAGAAATTAAAGAAAAAATACGGCCACATTTTTAAAGGTTTTAATGTTAGTACTAAAAATAAAGTTTAAGATAGAAGCAGCAGTTTCGCAATTCTACTGGTGCTTTAACAATTAATTTAACGAGATTTACCCATGGCTATGGCCGCCAGAAAAAAGAACTGGTAAAGCCGGTTCTTCGAAAGTGATGTAGCTTGCTTACTTACAAACCGGCCAGTTGGCGTGGTGGTGGCAGAGATATCCGGTTCAATTCCCTGGCCGGTCAAATCGTACTCTGTGGTAACGGCTGTCCACCGTTTGACGCTTTGGCGTAATACCGCGAGAATAATGAGGACTTGATTTTTTTTCTTCCGGTTAGCTCAGTTGTTATCCACATAGCTATCGGTGTGGGAGGTCTGGGGTTTCATTATCGGGCCGGTCAAACGAAACACAGTGGCCCCAACGACTCACCACGGCTGCGACGTTTTTTCGGAGCTGTGTAGTCCACGCTCTAAGTCACGGAGATGGCCCCGCCACTCGCTAGACGCTTCGGCGTAATACCGCGTGCGTAATAAAGATTTTGGTTATGTCTTTCAAAATCTGACAACACTGAAGCCCTTATGCGACCGATTCTCAACAGAAAGTGTGCGTCAAAAACGCTTGCATCTAAATTTTTGAACATCTGCCCAAAAAAAACTTTTAATGTCCAAATTTTTCAGGTGCAAAGTTAAGCGAAATTTGTGTGAAATATATATAGCACTGCCCTACCATGTATAACGCCGCTGTAAAAGGTCACTTAGAAAAGAAGTTTTAAAACCGAAACTTTCAGGCCTGGATGACTGGCATTTCGAAACTTTGGTCTTTTTATGAAGAATCGTTGCGGCGTGTTGATAATTAATATGGCTGTTGCGCGCTGGTTTTGCCGTTTGTAATTAACTTAAAAAAAACAAACAAATCTTTATTGTCCTCGCCGTATTATGCCAAAGCGTGTGTAAGGAATGGCAGTGCCCATCTTCTTAAGTTAGCGCCTGGGCAGCACATATTGAAACTCCAAAGAAACGTCGCAACAGTTGCGAGCCGTTGGCAACGCTGCGTCCAATCTGACCGGCTCAGGGAACAAACCCCAGACTTACCGCACCAATAGCGACTGCCGTTGTATTGTAATGTAAACCGGCCAGCTCGTTATTAACTTGTCGGTATTAACATTCGTTCCTATTCTACTCTACTAGTGTTTTTTTTTAAGGCGTTTTGAGGAACCAAAACGGTCCCCCGAACTTTTATAACGGTGTTTCCAAAACGCTTCTTTTCCATGTTATCTAATAGTGCACTTGCAACATAATAGTCACAATGTCACAATAGTTTTTGGTCCTTAACTTGTAGTCGGTCTTTAAAGTCGAATCTTAAAAAAAACATTGTCTTCTATACGCACTGCAGCTGCTTTCGATTTAGTGTAAACCAAATCTAATCAAAGAAATCTTTATTATACATTATACTCGCGGTTTTACGCCAAAGCGTGTAGCGAGTGGTGGGGCCCATTTCCCCGGCTTAGTGCCTGGCAACACAGTTCCAAAAAATTCGCAGCGTTGTCGACTCTATCCGACTTGACCGACCCAGGAATCAAACCCAAGACATCCCGAACCGGTAACGATGTCTTCAACGACTATACGTCAACCGGCCGGTTTTAGCGTCAACTAAGGTTGAAAAAAATTTGAAAGTAACGAGTAATGAAAAGTTACAAGTTACATTTTCAAGAAGTAACGATAATTTAATTACAGTTTTTTTAAAAGTAATTGTAACGGTAACTTTGTTACTTTGAAAGTATGGAGTACCCACCACTGGATTGGGGAGGTTTGTTCAATGGGGATTAATGGCTTTAATGCGTTGGATGAGGTATATGGGACATAAGCGGTTTTTGCTTAACGTCTTATAACAAAGTATAATTCAAAGGAGTCGTGCGGGTCAGGATTAGCGAATCATGAACTGAAAATAACCGGTCGTTAGCTCAGTTGCTTAGCGCATGCCCTAGCGGTGCGGTAGGTCTGGGGTTCAATTCCCGGGCCGGTCAAATCGGCACAGTGTCGCCAACGGTTCGCCACCGCTGCGACGTTCCTTCGGAGCTGTGTAGACCAGGCGATAAGTCGCAAAAATGAGCCCCGCTACTCGTAACACGCTTCGGCGTAATACGGCGAGTATAATGAAGATTTGATTTGATTTTGGAATTGAAAAGGGATTAAATAATGGGGGTTATGCAACGGGGATTAATGGATTGAATACGTAAGGTTAAATGAGCGTTAAAAATGGTAATTTTTGTTTAACGACTTATAACAAAGCATAATTTCTACGGTTTTGCGAGTTATTACAAATGGCTAGTAAGCTAAAAGGGATTTAAAATATTTGGGGTTTTGAGAGATTATTCAACGGAGTTATTGGCTCTGATGGGTGAGGTTAAGTTTGAGGCAAAAAATCATGTTTTTTCAACGTCTTAAAATAAATAAATAAATAACTGAGGTTATTTTCAAATTATATTGAACAGAAAATTCAACGGTAATTGAGGGAGACTGCGAAGTGAGCTTGTGCTCTTCGAGTCAGCAGCAACCCATTAAATATGTCAAATGCGATCGGCTCCATCCGCGAATCGAACCCATCACGTAGGATCTGTCACCTGCGCCCGGTACCGCTAGACCATGTCGCTAACGATGTGGCCTATGCAACGGGGATCCATTAAAACAAAAGATAATCTTAAGGGATATTGAGAGTCATGATGAATAGGTTGCAAATTGAAGAAGCTTAATGGGGGGTTGGGTATTTATTTAATGGGGATTAATGGCTTTGATGCGAGGGTTTACATTTCCGGCAAAAATGAAATTTTTGTTTAATGTCTTGCAGAAAAGAATAATTTCAAAGGGGTCTTGTGAGTCAAAATGAGAGGATTGCAAGTTGAAAGAGAATTAATTATCAGATCGGAGGCTTGTTTGATGGGATTTAATGCTTTGATGCGCGACTTTAGTGTTAAGGCAAAAATGTAATTTTTGTTGAACATGTTATCACAAAGTATAAATTCTAGGACGCGTTGCAAGTGATGATGAGTGGGTGGTAAGCTGAAAGAGCTTAGTTAAGATAATTCCGGGTGAGATGACCATGCTTTTTATAAATCTCCGTGGTTTGCTTCCTAACTTGCTTAAAACGTACATAAAAGGGTGGGTTGATACGATTAAAGACCAGAGTTGCATTCCTGTGCCTCATCAGTTTAAATTTGCCTCACACAAAATAAATATTTCACAATTTAAAAATGACGTCATTGGCCATCTTACCTGAGAAGTGCAGGTGAGATGGCCAATATGGTTGCATCACGAAATGAGAAAGATTTATCGTAAAACAAACGAAACTGGAAATGTACGGTATATAACGCTCAGTCTGTCACAACGCTGTTTATTCCTGCGCAGCTACCAATGGAACCTGAATTGAGCAGAAATTTTGGTTATCTCGAAACGCTAGTATTAGTCAGTCATGCTAATCCTACAGGAGAAATTTAAAAAAAGGGGAGAGGAGGCATAAGCTGCAATAGCTATCAAAAGAGTTTTGTATATTTGAGTCACTCAGCAATATTTCATATTTTTTATTAAAATGCAAAGACAAAAGGTAGGGGTGACATGGCACAATGCTCTCCAAGTACGTTCCTGCTTGCAAAACTAAACCCATGAATAAAATTTGATACTTTGATTAAAACACTATGCAGTATAGGCTTTTCACTACATTTCAATCTGCTTCGGTGGGTTGAACCGCAGCTTCTTAAGCCAACAAGAGTCGATTAATTTTCCCGCCTTTCTACCAAATTATGCAAAAGAATTTTTGTTGTTGCTTTCGCTCGCCTGAATGAGTTTTGTCACGCTTATAACCATTGATCTTGTACAGCTCCGTCGCTTTCTCGTGAGAGGAGGGTAAATATGCTACCGAGTGACCAAAAGAAGAGCAGGATATACCTGCGAAGTTTTACAAACTTGTGGGTTTCTTTCAACTTTCAAAAACTGCTCAGTGCAACTTTTTGGAGCAATTAGATTGCTTTGATTGCGCTGGATGAATTGCTTTTTATCTGTAACATTTTCGATTAACTCTTCTCTGCCTGTTATCTTTTTAAACGGTAGGCCTACACCCGATGATGCGACGCAAACGGCTCAACTTCACCATTCTACAAACCCAATGTACTTTCGCTGTTTCGCAAACAACCATCCGATTTTATTTGTATGGGAGCTTTTTCTTTTCTCAACAAATGTAAAACGATATCGCTTATGATTAAAATATTACTTTTTTCAAAACTAACATACAGTAAATACATAATGAAATTGAATACAAATAGTAAAACAGGCTTAGTTTAAAACACTTAAACGCGGTTATTAAATCAGCTCAAGATGAGAATTTCCTCGGAGGAAGTCAGCTCTAACGTCCATAAGGTCGATGTTTAAGTATCACATAAAATGGCAATGACTTTTTCAAACAGAATGTAATAGAAACTCATTAAAAAAATAAATGCACAATGTCAAAAAAACAACGAGTATCGCTCCCCGTTTCCTCTTCCTTGGCAAAAATTTTGATTCGTTTTGCATTTTTAAAAATCTTACGAAATCTAACAATGTAATGCTCCCTCTTCCCCGTTAAAGTGTAAATTGTCCAAAATAGTTGCGGCACTGATGCCATTCAGTCAATAAATGAAAATAATTTAGACTACTGACTCTATTCTAGTCTACATGTTATGCAGTAGTCCAATCTACATCAATGAGAGTGTGAAACTTGAAACGGTTAAACTCAGGGTGGTAAATAAAAGCCATAAACTGGATGCCATAACTTTTGGGGAGCCACTTGTTGTGCTGACACCATCGCCTCCTCCAGCGGTGGTTGTTTCTGGAGGTGCAACTGTTTCTGGCATTTGTGGTGGTGGCGGTGGTGTTTCTTCTGGTGGTTGAACTGGTCGTGGAGTTTCCATTGGTGGTAAACTTGGTTCTGGAGTTTCCACTGATGGTAAAATTGGTTGTGTAGCTTCCGTTGGTGGTAGAACCGGTGGGGCAGTTTCCATTGGTGGTGGACTTCGTGATGGTGGTGATGGTGGTATTGGTGGAGATGGTGGAGGCGACGTAACCATTGATGAAGTCCTCGTTGACATTGGAGGAAATGTTGAAACCGCTGCGTTGTTGCAATTATCTGTGTCGCAGCAACCGAATGCACACGAACTAAAGCAAAAAACAAGTTATAACTTGACGAGTATTTTTAAAAGAACCAGAATAGAATTCACGTTGTTGCAATGTTAAAAACGAAAACTAAAGTTAAACGTTAAAGTTGAAATTCGAGCCCAACCAAGCAACTTGCGTCTAAAGTTAATTCAAAAGCTTTGAAAATAGTTCAGAACGAAATTGGTGATGACGTCACATTTACTCGGAATCGCAGAATGGAAAAATGTATATTGAAGTTTAGCTACCAAGGAGTCACTACTGATTCTCACACGGATAGAGCTGTTTTTCTAGAAAAGCCTTTTACCACTTTGCCATTTAGTATACCATGAATGCGCATATCCAATGGCCAGATCAGTAACAGTATCAAAAACATTTGACCGAGGCTCTAAATCTTTGCTCAGATTACTACGAACTCCTCTAACGCAAAGGGGATCTAGAAGTTTTTCAGGTAATGCGCTTAGAACCCATTGCCTATTTTGTAGTTTTGTTTGTTTAGAAGTGTCAAAGTATTGATGTATTTACAGTAGGAGGATAATTAAAAATTAAGGCCAGGAGTTTGAGCCCTCTTGGCTCCGCCTGAGTGGACGTTACCAGTCGGAAGTTTCATTGTTTAAGTGAGCTATAGGCTGCAGCTGAATAATTGTGGAAGAATATTCATCTAACGATAGAGTTATTCAATCTTGACAGTAGGCTATTCACAGTAGACAAATTGCTAAAAAAAACTTTGGCATAGGTCCAGATGTCATTGTGTATTTCCGATGACGTCATTGCTATTGCAACCTTTTCTTAAGCAAAAATAAAAATTTCATGCAACAATCGCCACTAGCTTACCCGGCGAGGTCAATGAGTAGCAAAAAATAGAAAGCTAAAAGCATTACTTTAAGAAGTTCTGTTTTAACATCATAATTGCTTCACGAAAATGCCACCTAAATTTAAAAATATTCTTGATTATGTAAAACACGATCTTTTAGCAATCTTTCTCTTTTCATTTCCATCCTTTTCATGTGCAATAGTTAATAGGACAATATGAATTAGCATTACCGTAAAACATTAGAGCATTACCGGTACATCCTTAAGAGTTTCGTAATTGGCATGATATCTGAATGCCATCCTGCACTATTATGAACATTGATGTGCGCAAGGGGGCTCCTACGCAAGCGTACCCCCCGCAGGTCTCTTCTGACACATGTTAAAGCCTTTTCCGTCATGCCTCTCCCCTCTTAAAAATTTCTGCCTACGCCCCTGATTTACGACTTATTATTTCTACGGCTGATATCAAGCATAACATAAACGCAACATAAACAACAAGCATAACATAAAAATAACATAAAAAAGCATAACATAAAAATAACATAACGTATGATATCAAGCACAACATAAACATAACTGGAGAGCATAACATAAACAAAGTGATGCAGGAATTGACAGCTGCAAGATTACGTTTTGACAATGAAAAGTCACTCAAAAAAATAAATAAATAAAAAACGTAAAAGATTGTTATAAAAACGACCTGAACAAAATAAAGAAATCGAAACGGTTTATTTCACGGAGTTGATGTTTCAGCATGAGTGTAAAGTTTCAGCTTTCTAATCAATGGTTTTGGGCAGGACGTGTTTAGGGGGGGGGGGGGACAATTTGCCATGCCCCCCCCCCCCCCCCCCCCGTTTTGACGCTGCCTTTCAGTTTAAAAGAACAAAATTAATGGTGCCAAGTGACTGAAATACCAGTATGTCAGACTCTTTCGATGGTTTCTGCAGCTTATGTTCTGTACGACTCGTTCAATCACAGCTGCATGACTTTCTCGCATACAATTGGCCAATGTACCACCGCTTCGCTTACGTCCGAAACTTTTATGAATTAAGCACCAGACCTTGCTTTTCGTTTATACTTTGACGCGATTACCTGCTGAAAAGTGCGTCACGAAAACTTTCTGGGACAAACAGCTTGATTTAAAGCTACACAAAAGAGTTACGACGGAGCGTTTTTTAAAGGCTAACGCGAAAACAGTTTTTTTCAAAGCTTTTCTTAGTTCTGTTCCGCCAATCTATTTCCCAATCAGCTGTAAGTGCTATTGCCTGAAATGTTTAAGAATCATGATTGTGTCAATATGTTCTGTGAGATTTATGAAAGTAATTCCTACTCCTTATAACAGAAATCCCTGACTTTGTGACTACCAGAGATGACAGTTTTACCTGGAGGCAGGAAAAACATTTACAGAAAAATGCAGGGAAAAAAAATAGTTTAGTGAAGAAAAAAAAGAATATTTTTTTTAATTAAGCCGATCATGTACAAATTAAAAACCATTAAAGTCACTTTCGGGAGTGAAACTGTACCTGCCAAGACTTACATCACTGTTAGGTTGTCAAAATTATAAATGCCAGCAGGCTCATCAACCATCGCGATGATGTCGATTATTATAGCGTATAATTGAATTCATTTCCCATTGCTATATTAGCGAAAACTTCTGGATAAAAAATTGAGATTTTTTGGGACAATAGATGCATTTACGTCATTTTTTCGTAACGCTTTGTTTGATCAATCATTGTGCAAAAAAAAATAGACTTTGAGCTTACTTTAGCTGTGGATTCCGAGCTAAAAGGTTGCGAAGTAGGTAATTATGTCTTTTTCACGCGAAACTAAAGCAGGCCAAAATGACTTGAGACATGAACTACCTTTTTGCGTTTTCAATTGCACACAGAAAGTTAGCCATCTAAATGTTAATAACTTTGTTTTATTTGATGATGATGAATAATTATGTGCCGACAATAAGCAATCATCAATGGAAATTCAGGAAGTGCCGTAGTTTTAATCATGAAGTTCTGGAAAACAATCGTTGAACATCTTCTTCAACCATTACTCAAAATTTTTTATGCATGACGGCGCAGCTTGTCCCTATAGTGGCAAGCATGCGCTCGCTCAAAAATGGTGCCTTGCATTGTGTATCTCAGCTCAAAATGATACGCAAATTCACCAAATTAACAGCGTATGCAGAGGTATGCAGTTATAGGCGGTTTATGGGGGGGCGATTGCCGATCTCTGAATCCTTTGTGTCATCATCAACAAAGACATTTATGGTTGTCATCAGGGCTACGAACTCGATCGAATTTTATTCGAGTTCGAGTTCAACCTATTTTAGCAAGTCCGAGTTCAAGTTTGAGTTCTCTAATTTAATTTTTACGAGTTCAAGTTCGAGGTCGACAAAAATAAGCTTTTTCGAGTTCAAGTTGAGTTCAGGCAGATGAATATCCAAAATCGCGACAACTTTTTCACCGCCGATGCTCATGCAATTAAAAAGATAAAAATATAGGTCGCAAGGGCATAAACAAATAAACGACATGCAGCTTTTCTTTTGGTAAAATCGTAACTTCAATTTACACGGATTGTGACTGCTTGAACAACAAACTATATTTCGTAGTGATTTTTTATGTCTTTTCAACAATTTAAATGTCTTTGTAATGAACTAGAACATTTTTTGCGAGTTCGAGTTCGGAAAAAAATATTTTTTCAAGTTCAAGTTTGAGTTCAGCAAAATGATCTAGTTCTTTCGAGTTCGCAGTCCTGGTTGCCATACTTACACAAACGTTTGTCCGGCTTCTGTCACGCCTTCTTCCACAGCATCACACGATAATGAAGAACATCCCGAAGTAGGAAGACATCGACCGAGAGTGGTGACCGCTAAAATCACAAAGTTTACCTTTAATGCAGGAAGGAACAACACAGGGCACGCGTGCCAGTTGTGGCAAGCTCGAACTTGGCATGCTCAGCAGTTTGATAATAAGTAATTCTTTCGAAATGATTAGATCACTATGTTCATTTACACATTTACGGACATTAAATTGTTTCAGAAAATATTTACTCATCACTTGTAAAAACTTCATAGTACTGGCATGAGTTTTACGGAAGTTCGTTCGCAATACTAACAATTAATCGAAAGTGCGTGGCACGCAACAAATTGATTTTTAAAACTTTGGCACGTAACCCTATTTGAGTTGTGGCTCAATTATACTTTCAATTGTATTAATCAACTCATTGTTATGCAGTACAATGTCAATCTAGAATGTTGTAGAAGTAAAATCATTACACGAATGCAACATGCACTCAGCACTTCACACTTCCTTTAATTGTGCGAAATATCTGATGAAAAATTGTAGTGAATACTATTTGTATTGTTTTCAGTGTGACCTCATTACGATTGATTGGAAATAGTGTCATGTAGGCCTACACGGATTTAGGTGAAGGGGGCGGAGCGCTTGAGCCTCTTTAACCTCTAACCTAAATTAAGCAACAATTCTCGAAGTCTAAAAAACAAGTCAATAAGTTGTTTGGAAATGGATAACCAAATTTTGGAGAAAAAAATACTTACTTGAAAAACCAATCTGTTCAGCTTCTACTTCAAATCGCACGCAACTGTGAGGCACATCTGCTGGGCACGTGACCAGTTCAAATGTATTGTCTATCAAAGTTGCAAACGCTTCAACCTGAGTTCCATTCTGACAGTTTAAGCTTTCAACAGCAGAATAAGAAATGCTCAGACTTACCACAAACAGCATAACTTTTATAGTGCCCATGATTTGTTAAGCTATTACCTAATAAAAAAACTAAAGCCTAATACCGATCTCTAGAAACAAAAACAGTGTAAACAACCTATCTAGCAAGAAAAAAACAGCACGTTCAAAATGGCTTTTGCATTAAATTTGAAACAAGACAACTTATTCCTGCAAGCAAATGCAATTCTAAGTACTCTCCAAAACGAATATCTAATATCATATCAGTGTAGCGAAACATATCTTTTTCAAACAATCGTCATTTTGTTTTTTCAGTCATAAGGAAAAGCAAAACCGGAACGTTGCACATGAATTGGTTCAAAGCAGTAAGCTGTTTGTTTTCGCCTTTTTCTTTTCTCAAATTAAACGGATGTAACATTTTTTACCGGAGATAAAATAAATCGAAATAATTTCATATTAAGATTTTTTAGAGTTAGGAACTAGTGTTTCACTCGGCATCATTTCATTCATTTTATGTTTGAATTTATCGTTAACAATGAATACTGAGCGCAAACATTTGTCACATGTGGATCGCATTATTTCAAGAATTAAACTTTGGCGACAGAACACGAAATTCCATATTTCAATTGCAGAACGAAGCTCAAATCACCAGCCGCTTGCTGCTCTTCTTCACAATTAAATCTGCACTGCATTCTCTTCTAGAAATGATTAAAAAGTGAAACTGTTGAAATAACGTAGACCTTGTATTTACGGATACTGGCACCATGCCTTCCGTAGTGATTCACAATTTCCCACGCAAATTTCGCACGGGTTGCAGATCTAGAAATTTTTATTAGGAGGGTGAAAAGTGCTCATCTTGAGTTTTGCAAGCGGAAAAGTGCCGAAGTACTACTGCAATGTCCAACCAAAAATTTACAGGCGCTTAAATCCCCATCGATCCGACAATACCGCACTCCTGTTTTAGCAAAATAGTAAGGCTGATCAAGAGCGTACTAAAACAAGTCAGTTTCATAACTCATAACTTGGGCGATTTTTTATTACCAATAAAATCGAAAAATATGACTTTATTTTTTGAAACATATGACTTTATACGATTTTATTCTTAGAAGAGCAAATTTATGCTGTTTTACGTAATTAACATCTCATAAATATGTCTAAACATGTAATTTGAACCAGAACATACTCAAAAGAACTTGAATTCACTTGAAGAATTCACTTGAAAATCAGTAAAAACGAAAAATTAAAAAATTCAAATGCGCATTTTACGACAAGTAAGATATTCAACTGTTGAGTACAATTTCATTATAGAATGCGACGTGTGTATCGGCAAAATTTCGGTTTTTATGAATTGTGGTTTTAACACCAAAAATGACCGTTTACAGATGCTGATGTAGGCTGGTATGTTAACGACTTGGCATACAATGCTGGAGAAATATCTGGTCTACTCGTCTCCACAATGATTTTCGCATAACTTGTTTGTAAACTATTAAAGTCGCTTCAAATGCTTCGTAAAAGTTAGTAAAAAATCTTGAAAGCTCTCATTGCCCCTAACAACGTAAAATTATCAGGTTTAAAACCTATAGAAATTGTATCTACTGTGGTAACGGGGTTTCATAATTTCTATTTCATAGCAAAAATCAATGGTCATATTTTATGACGTAAAAAAGAAAACATGACATTTTATGATTTTATAATTTCTAAAACAGACCCGTATCAACGTATTTTTTTTCGCGATTATCGGTTTCATAAGTTTTTGCGCTACCAAAAAAATTTAAGGTGATTTAAAGCCATCAAGATGTTGTTTCTGAGGCGTTAATATTCGAGCCTCCCACAAGTTCTTCCAGTGCACAACGTTGAGGCTCAAGCGATGATCAATTGAAGGTTGAATCCTAAAGGTGAATTGCCGTAGCGCTTCCGTGGCCCACCGCGCAGAAGATACCTTTGAAAGATTCTGAGATGCTTTTATTTTGTGGTACCGATAATTGAAGAATTGGAGAACGACAATCTACCCCTTCCATTTTCACGTGGGGAAGGGTTGGTTGATTACATCGTATGATTGGGCTTCATCTCCTCGCACTGTAGTATTAGGTGTCTACTACAAGGAGCTCATTTTGGAACCATGAAGCATCGGACAACCTGATTTGAAATCGAAGATCCAGTCAGCGTTGCTTGACTATCTATGTTGGCATAATCCAACTTATATGACTTCATAATCAACATCAGCTTACGGAGTCCAATAAATAGTTGTGCTGTTGCTAGGCTATAAATCATTCATGGCTAGTTTAGTGTCGTGTTGGTTATTATGGTATACTGATGAGAGTTAATAAGCTCGAAGCACGTCTATACCTATAACAACAAGAGTTAGTCTGGTAGAATAGTGGTCAGGTGGATTAATCATCAAGCATTTTTCCATCAGAAGAAACAGTTTTTGATTGAAGCAATTATAGTTGAGGGTGGAAGAGTGACTCTTGCCAAAAGTTCGTTGCTCAGCCGAAGAGACTAAATTCATAAAAACTCGAAAGCAGTTGCTCCTGTGCTTACTTTCACAAAAAAAAATATAGTTTTAATGACTTTTATCCCCCTTATACTCGTAAGACTTCGTTGTTTTTTAAAGTCGATTTATTACCTGCATTTAAAATCAATTTTTCGCGACCGTTCAAGCCATCAATTTGAAAACATTTGCCTTTGCTCTAAAAAAGTAATAATAATATTACTTCTGCGCTTTTGCACTAATTTCTTGTAACCGTAGATTTGTTTTTATCTGCGATAAACTAGCTTTTTATGCTGCTACTGAAGCTGCATTTTTTCATGTTCGTTGTTGGTCGATAAATAAAACAAAATCCTTCTCGGCCAACCAAAAAGAAACTTTTGCTCCTCCATCGACATATTAGCCATAAAGTTGTTTTGACCTTTACTTGTTAGCCATACTGTAATTTCACAAGGTTTTATATTGTGTATAATGCAAGTTATATCTGAAAATTTTTTTAATAGATACTAATTTTTTTCGTATAGGTCTGCAATACGATAAAATACACATCACTAAACAGAAAACCGGTACCAAAATTGTAAAAGTGTATGGTGTGTGAGGAACTTAAGCTTAAAAATTAACTGATAACGTCTATAGAAAAACCTGCGTAACTGAAGACGTAATAACAGAGCCTGCGTTTCGAAACGACACAATATGTAACAGGTTTGCTTTCCTAACAAAAGTGCAAGTAACTCTTATGTAATCACCGCATCTCAAAATTTGGACATGATATTTCTCTTTTTCTACAATGTTACTGTTCACATAGGGCGTAGATAACATAATTTAAACGAAATTTCATTGACCATAAACACCTGAAAATGAAACCATATTATAGCCGATAATTCATGATTTGTGAATTTTAGGCCTAGACAGCCAGTTTCATATAACTAAAATAATTTGTAATGTCTTGCATTGCACGTTCTGCATTAAAAAAATGATCATGACATCATTATTCAATTTAAATTAACAGCTCAGATGGCAGAGTAGTTAGAGCGTTCGCCTCTAGAGCTGTAGACTTGAGTTTGATTCCGAGTCGGGTTAAACCAGTGACTTTAAAGTTGGTATTCACAGCTTCCCTGCTTGGAGCTCAGCATTAAAGAGACAGTGTGGAGAACAAGCCGGCAAGTTTACTTATTGCGCCGTTGGAAAAGGCACCTAGCGGAGTTACCCCGTCTTGGTACGGTAGACAGGAGGCCGGCAACTCCTAAGCGAGCTCGTTCAGCGCATTGATCGCTTTTTCGTGTTGTAGGAGAACAAATACGCAACTAAATACAATAATTCAACTGTCACGAGGAAACTGGTGCAAAAACAGATCCAGGATTACTGTTTAGGGAAATTTTTACTTCATCATTTTATGGCACGTAGTAATACGTAAAAATTGAACGTCTCAATTCATGCAAACAGCCCTTTACAAATGTTTGCTGTCATTGAAGTTCTAGACCTGGGATGTCTAATCTTTTGATTTAATGGGCCGCATGGCAAACTGACATATTATTTAACTGGGCCGCAAAGCCTGCAGAATATGTTAATACAATGGAAAAATTACATCGATCGCAATTCGCAGCGTTTTTAGCTCGATGAACATCTCGCTCGTTTTGCAAAAACAAAAGATTGCTATTGTAATCAGAGGCGCACCCAGGTTGTGATAAAGGGGTGGGTACAGTTGGGGGCGTCAGTGGCGTAGCGAGGGTATCCTGCGCCCCAGGGCAAACGAAAATTTTGCGCCCCTTCTGTTTTAAAATTCTCTGATTACCTGTATCAGCAGATTCGTCTTGTCTTCATATATCGGCTGATTGTCTTTCTGCATTGCCACTACTTGTAAAATATTTTTCATAAATTTTCTAGATTCATTCAAAAACGCTTCAAATTGGGCTCGCCGTTTTTTACCCTGAGCTCCACTTTCTTTTCTTGGCATACATAATCTTCCTCCCAGTTAAATTACTAACAATGTAAACTCTAAAAACGCTTATCTGTTTTTACAAATTAGAGATATTTTATTTAACGGTGCGGCAATTTTTCTGGGCCAGAGGGGGGCCGGTGAAAAATTATCACACGCAATCCCTGGAGTACAGTCAGAAGACATTTTGGAGCGAGATGCAGAGCGAAATTGGCAGCTCTTTACCAAAATTGCATTTTTTACTCTAACATTGCGAAATAAATCGTCCCAACTGAATGTCAAGGATACAAAAGGCACACTACAGGACCCCCCACCCAGGGTTTATGAGAAGGAGGCAGGGGGTTACATGGGGGCAATCTGCCCCGGGCCCATGGTTGTGTAGGACCCCATGAAAGAGCATTTTAGGGGCCTATCATGGCTGTGTAAGAGCCCATCATAGAGGTCTTAAAGTAGTGTGGTGAGAGATTCACTTAGCCGTCAAAGAGCCCCGGTTTCCATTTGAGGCCACCGAATTTCGGCTGAAGACCTTTTTTTGCGGAGACTACTTAGCCGTCAAGGGGATCAAGATTCCATTTAAGGGCCCAGAATTGTGGGTAAAGACCTTTTTTTCTTTTTTGGAGACGACAGCATCCCAACGGTCGGCTAGGGGCCCACACTGGGGAAAGCTGTACACAACAAACTGCAAAGCTTTTTCGCTCAAAATCTCAACAAGAAGTTTGACCGTCGATCTGAAAAAAAGGCTATCCAGAAAACGGAATTGCATTTCAAATAGGGCAGTCAAGCGCTCAGCTGCAATTTTATCCTACGATACCGCAATTCTTTCACATTTTTAATTAAATTATCTCAGCAGCAGCAACGGGACTTCGCTTCGCAACTCTTAAATTGCCAGATTTTTCCCTATTTTCTCAATTTGTGATTGCTGTAATTAAAATATTCAAAATATCCGCATTGGAAATCACAGTCTACACACCAATCACGGTAGCAAAACAATACAAATTACAAAAGAAAACACCCAGAAAAAGCCATTGAGGCTAAGGTTCAATTTAGTTAATGCTTCGATCGGCACTCATCCGCTGTATTATCAGAAACGGCCCATTGGTTAAAAAAGTTTAGAATCACTGTGGTGTAGGTTTAGCTCAGTATTACAGCGAGCGACTATACGCGTATCTTAATCGACTTACCAACAATCTTTAGCATCCATTTAACGCTAAAACAATGAAAATCTGATAGATACCTATCGCTTCTTTACTTTTCTTCTAGTAGAGTTTCTATTTCCTTCTGTTTAATTGCTGCAAATTCGAATAAACTATATGTACGCACAGTTTCAAACCTCTTCGTGATGTCGTCATAATAGAGAAAACCGACGATTTAAGATCGGGTGTAAAAAGTGATTTCACTCCTCTGCCCAAAGCATATACAGGTGTCAGGTGCATTGCAATAGGTTGATTGTTTTAACTTTTAAAAGATTACGTCGAAACTGGAGTGTATAAAACCATTGTTTGGTGCATCCGTTTCGTGCGCGATTTGTGGTCGAAAGTAAGGCGTGATTTGAATCCTTTGCGAACAGCATACATAACAATACAGTAATCTACGAAGTAGTTTTTAAAATCTGTGTAAATACGTCAAAAAAAGAGTATTAAAAGATCTTCTTGGTGCACCCCGGGGCGCTCTCCTCGCTACGCCACTGCCGTTTTGCCCCGTGTCCCGTTTTGCTCCACCTTTGCCTACGGTGCTTTCTAGAGTGCTACTATCAGACGATGTCTGCAGCCGGTGCAATCTTGCTTGTGACCGGTTTTTACCCTTGTTGTGAAATTTTTGCAAGCTCCGTTTTAGCGCCTCTGTATCTTGGCGCCCGGGGTCATACGTACTCCATTGCCCCCCCCCCTACGCTACGCGTCTGGGGGGCGTTGTCCCCAGGTGCCCAAAGAGTTTTTACGATTTTTACACCTAAAACACTCATTTTAGCACACTTTTTTATCGAAAGAGAACATACCGGTACCAGCAAGTGAATGCAGTCACTACAGACAATCCGGAATACAAAAATAAATCAGTAGCCGATGCTTGGTGTCTGAGAGCAGAAGTTTGACTAAAATAAACAAAAGGAGGCTGCAACCATTATTAATTTGAGTAATTGTAAACTAAAAGTTAGATACAGCATATTACAAATTTTTTGTATGCCAGAGCCAAGGGGAAGGGGGCATGGCGCGGTGCCCCCCTTCGTGAGTTTATGATTTTAACCAAAAATTGATGCTTGACGCTGAAACAGCTAAAATTTTACAACCTGAAGCCCAGCGTCGGCTTTTCGAAAATTGATGATGGCGCATCGGCAAGCGTCAACGAAAAGTGTGGGTCGTCAATGGGCAACGTCTAATTAGCGTCGTCATCGCATATCACTGCAAATAACTATTTCAAAAATGTTAATTCAGTTTTAGCAAGTTGGCCTTCACTCAAAGGCATGACGACCGCCACAGTCACGTCTAAAAAATGAAAACAATTTTTATGAGCAAGCGGTGCGTTTCATGACAAATCAAAAAATTTTCAAGATGATAACATTGTCGTATAATAACGATTTCTACACATTTGTTCTCTATAAAAGATGCTACGCGATACATCATACAGTCACAAAGCTAGCAAAAGATTTTTAAAGAGTTCAGGCCCTAACAGTGCTTTAAATTGAAAAAGTGAAGGCTTTCAAGTTGTAGCAAATTTGATCACCGTCATAGAAGGTGTTTCCAAATTTGAGTTAGCTATTGGTGTAAAAAAGTTATCAACCAAATAGATTTTTAAAAACGCATGGGCTACAATCACTTAAAATTGTTCATGTAAATCATTTATTTATTAAATACAGTATTTCGGTCAAACTACATAAAGACTCATGTGCTTGCTGCTTGATAAATTTGCTAAAAATTTTTTTTCGATGATTCGATAGTGGGCCGCATCCAAACATTAAATGGGCCGCAGGTTAGACATTCCCGTTCTAGACACTTTAGGAAGGGGTGATCAACTTCTGAATCAGTCTGCACCAGTGTTCCCTCTAGAGTGAGAAATTTGAGAAAAATAAAAAATTTTTGGGTTAATTTTACTAATTTTAAACCAGAAATTAATTTTATAAAATGCAAAACTGAAAAACTTAAACAAAAAACTTGAATATTTTAATGCAAGACTGTAGCTTGTATCTTGGAAAAGCAAATTTAATGCATAAAATTTGTAAAAGGAGTCCTCAAAGTAGTGAAATCTTTGAGCAAAAATTTCAATGAATTTATCATTTGGGCAAATCCGCACTCGTCAAAATCTTAGAGGGAACACTGGTCTGCACGATTAATTTTTACTACAATTATCCTTAAATTAATAGTTGATGAAGCAAATGAAGCAATAAAACAATTTAAATTGCAAACCCGGCGTGCAACAAACCTGTTTAACCTTATGTAACCAATCTTTATTACGTACTGCAACAGTAACTTTCAACCTTTTTCAAGTCGCGGACCCCTAAGTTAGCAATTTGTTGTTGCGGACCCCACACAAATCAACACAAATTTAACACGATTTTAGAATTGTTATTGAAAGTAATTTGAGTAAAAATCAAAGGCTACCTTCACCAGGGATGCCGTTTTGTTACTGCTTGCCAAAAGCTATCCATTTGAGGATATGTTGGGTGGCACATATTTTTTCAAGTAAAAACCTGTAACTGCGCAAAACACGACTAGCTGCTTACGCAAAAACAGCTTAATTTTTGGCGTTGGCTTTGATCACTAAGTTGTATTTGGGTAATGGACCAATATTGTGTATGTGCTCATTCTTCTTCTTCTTTCGGCTTTTCTTTATTTGGGGTCGCCACAGCGCGAAAGTCTTCTCCATAAGACTCGGTCAGCTTCATCTCTCTCTCTCTTGCTCGAACCATCTCCATGTCTTCTCTCACCAATCCATTCATCTTCTCTTTGACCTTCCTCGCTTTCTTTCACTAAATTGTTTATTTACTCATAATTACAAATTTATCTTGGAAACTCCATTAACATTACAGAGCAGCTTGTAAATAATTGCGTCACTGAGCTTCTTCATCTGCAGACTGTTGGTGCGTAGCTATTTTGGAATAAAGCTTAATGCCGAAACGCTGTACAATAGATGCTCGTATAATCTTTTTGATGAGAAGCGAAGGTCTGACACGAGCTTGGTACCCACATAACTGCGCACGGAGAAAGCCCTTGAAAAAAAAAAAACATCCCAGCCTCTCTTCAGAACCAGTACTTCAGGCGCAACGGGGGTGTTTTTTTTAAATCAAACATTTTAGCATTACTGGCGGCGAAAGATCTTATTCAGTGCTTGACCTTTTTAAATCACGTTTAGATCGTTTTACATCACTACTGGTCTATTTCACACACATTATTATTGTTAGCACCAGGAATTTATAACAAGTTTGAAAATAAGGAGTACTGTATTGCAAAGTCCGAGTAACTTCGTAGTTATACGGATTTTGTTGCATTGCAATGCGGAAAAAATAAATATTGGAATTTACTAACACTTCAAATGTTTCTGCGGGCGATTTAACATAAAAATTTTGAAGAGGCCACGGGCCGAAAAATTTTACATGGCTGGATCCGGGCCGCAGGTCGCCGACGCCTAACCTAAGCTGTGCAAATTTTGACACAATGACTTGATATCTGGATGAAAATTTGTGAATGCAAGGTGAAAATCATCATGCAGTAACAAACGATTTTTCGCTTTCGTTTTAATGTGTGTCGAAGCACTGGAAGCAGTTTCAGCTAGGTATGTTTTTGTGAAAGGCAAAATTGTATCATTGCAGGCAATAGTCCTAAGTGTGGAAGCATTTATCTGTCGTTTTTCTATCCAGAATTTGACATACCAATAACCATTTTTAAGTAAGAAAGTTTCAGCCCCAACTGTTGGTTGCAAATTAAGTAGTGCCTCTTTATGTGTGAGTTTGCAGAGTTTCAATGATTCAGTCTTACCAAAAAAGTTCGGAAGAAGTTGTTTGGGCCCTAGAACTACCGGTGCCTATTTCATATTCTCATATCGTTCAGAAAGACCATCTTCTGCAATGCATTAATGATATTAAACACCAGTACTTCAATAAACTGCCCTATTTTTGATAAAATTTTCAACGCTTTGGCAGACTCCTTGCGGACCCTTTAGACCTTGCGGCCCCCTTAAAGTCATTCGCGGACCACAAGGGGGTCCGCGGACCCCAGGTTGAAAACCACTGTACTATACTATACTTAGGAACCATTACGCATAGTCAAGAGCCAGGACCGTTGAGAGCCAATAGAGGCCCGGGGCCACAGAGCAAAAAGGGGCCCATTGATGACGTCGCTGTTAACTTAAGCCGCAAAAACGATCAAGCTGCAGCAATTGCAGCCAATACTACTGGTGCACGGACTGCCATGGAAAATTTTAAAAGAAACCGAGACATTTTTCACTAGTTGCCTTTATTTTAAAAACGCTTTACGTGCCTTCTTAGAGGCAAATTCGCCAATGACTCTTGAAAAATCAAGTATACTAGCTTTATCAAAGTTAAGACCCGTTCACACTATAGGCGAAAAATTGCGAGCGTAGCGTTTTTCTTGCTCGTGTAATCCCGGCCTTACGCTTAGATGCTCCGCTCTCACACATTTTTATTGACATCTTAAAACAATATATACCAGTAGGCCTACTCTTACTCTCCTAGTCATAAAAATGCATGCTTTGTTGTCTGTAATATCTTTTACCTATCAGGATAAGAATAAGGCAGAATATTACCGGTATTGCCTTTAATTAAGCAAACTTTCTGTGTACTCTTCTGATCAAATCTTGTAGATTTGCGCTTCAACATAGAATTAAATTTGCTGAAAACTACGCATTTACGCGTCTCTAGTTTTACTAATGCATTATCTACTACAGTACAAACAATTAAGTTACCGCTGTTGCAAGAGGTCAAAGTGGTCACTCATTTGACTCAGCTTAAACAGACTCATCTAGGATTCCAGGTCGTTACTTGAGCCGCTATTATTTTTATTCCAATTCACTTAAACGCAAAGATACGCGCATTACACTATAGTGCTGTTTCCAATGCGTTAGCTTGGTTGCAAAACGAAAATTTTTTATCACAGTTTAGATGCAGTATTAAAACACCAATGCTTTGTTCTCGACTAAAAAAATACTATTTGAGCCTCTTGGCTCCTCTAAAATCCAGAAATTGGTTCACTTAAAATAGAATCACGCATCTTTCACATTAAATTCATAATTTTGCCAGCAGTCTTACATTTGCAACTCAACTACGTTCTAGCTCAGTGATTCTCAAACAGAAGAGCGCGGTCCCCATGGGGTCCACAAAGCAGTTTCAGGGGTACCGCAAAAAGGTCGCGGATTTCTGATAAAGTGATAAATTATCCCATTGAATTGTGCTGGTAAATTTAGTGAATGTTACTTCCTGCATTTTCTCGCTTTAAATACAAATTTTGGGAAGTTTTAGCTTCTATTACGGCCAGCGGACGTGATGACCTTTTTTTTGCTCCCCGCTTGATTTTGCAAGGAAAAAGGACATCTGCGGACGTGATGACCTTCAAAGAACCTGTCGTTTTGCATAGTGAAAATATGGTAACCATAAGCTACACTATTACTTCCTTTTGCTGCTATACAGAATTTATGCTTAAAAATAATGGAGAGTGAGTGACGTGGTTATTATAGCTCATCTGACTTGTGACGTAACAATTGTGCGAAAGATCAAAAGGTTTTTGTGTTTTCTTATGACATCAAAATGCTTTATAACTCATGTCACTTACGCAGTTTTCCGTTAAGCTCACGATCAAAAGCGTTGGAAAGTGGGGGCTGAAGCCCCCCTATATTTTTTTCAGCCCCCCCATACAAGTTTTGAGCCTCCCTTCAGTCCCACCTTTTAAAAATTTATAGCTACAGTACAGTCAGTACACCCTATCGCACTTCAACGATGGCTTATGGCAGGGGTGGGGAAACTGCGGCCCGCTTAAGTTTTAAATGTAGCCCGTGAGTACATTCGGTCATTTTTTCCGAACTCGAACTTGAACTTAAAAAAATATTTTTTTCTGAACTCGAACTCGCATACAACTGTTGGAGTTCATTAGAAAGATGTATAGATTGTTGAAAAGACATAAAAGATCACTATGAAATTTAGTTTGTTGTTCAAGTAGTCACAATCCGTGTAAACTGAAGTTATGATTTTACCAAAAGAAAAGCTGCATGTCGTTCATTTGTGCCATTGCGACCTATAAAATCCAGGGCTGCGATCTTGAACTCGAACTCGCTGAACTCGGTCATTTTTACCGAACTCGAACTTGAATTCAAAAAATAATATTCTTAGAACTCGAACTTGAACTCGGACTTGCAAATATCTCTCGAACTCGAACTTGAACTCGGTTAAAAATCGGTCGAGCTCGTAGCCCTGAAATGTAGCCAGCTGAAAATGCCATGCGTGCAATGTGGCCCGCTATGCCTTGAAGGTTCCCACCCCTGGCTTATGGCGTCACTTGTTATTCGTTTCTTTTCTTCATTGATACTATTAAACCATCGAGCAGTATCAACTTTTGCGACTTTGTGACCAAGGTAAACAAAATCGCAAAAAACTATTGGATTTTATGGTAACTTCGAGTGCAAAGCTTTTAGAGCTTTATTATGATGTCACAGCAAAATTTTCTCTAATTAAAAAAAACTTTTGGGCAATTAACAGTGAAACAACAAAATACCAAATTAAAACTAGCTAGCTTATCCTAGAAGCAGTGGTGTTGCGAGAAATTTTAAAAGGGGGGGCATAATTTCCACACTTTTTTCAAGCGTATGTTTTGGCAGACGAAATTTGAAAATGATTGAAAATCAAGAAAAGCTTTAGGAAGGGTCCGGGGCATGCTCTCTCAGACCCTCAGAAAAATTTTGAAAATGTGGGCCTACATGCTGTAATGGCCATTTGGCTATTTTAGTGCTTTTTCTATAATTTTCAGGCAAATGTTGTTTTATTTTTTGACCTTGAATCTGAATGCTTCGCCTATTATACGATGCATTTTGTTCGCACATTTTCTATAATGCGTGCTTAATGCGTAAGGCTTATTGCTATCAAAAAGCTTCAAAGTTATGGAAAAATTGTATACATCAAAAACATCTTTGAAAATGGCTGGTGGATGAATGCATACCCCTCATCCTACCCCCCTATAAATCCGCCCCTGGACACACGCTACAGAAACTATCAAAAGAATCTGGCATATTTCAGTCACTTGGCACCATTAGTTTTGTTCTTGTTTACTAAAAGGCAGAGACAAAAAGGTAGGGGCATGGCACAATGCCACCCCCCTCCTAAATACGCTTCGGTCTAGGAGCCTGAGACTAGGAGCTTGTGAACGGACAATAAGTTCATTTAAAGGAGGTTAACACGTTTACAAACGTCGATCTGGCTACTTATGTGTATATGCTATAGCTACAAGAAAGCTTGAGTTCATCAAGCAGTCTCCAAGTGACTTTTATCGAAGCAAGTGCATGATACATTGATACGCATGATGCATGATGCGATAACAAAAAATGGGGTCTGGGGGACGAAGCACCCCAGACGTTGGTTCGGTGACACAAATTTCAGCCCCCCCTACTGAAAAGTACTTCCAAAGCCACTGCTTACGATCAAATAAAAAATAAGGTATTATATCCACTTGGCACTTGCAGACGCGGCCCGGGGCCTCAAAATAACGGGGCCCGGGGCCAAATAGCCCCCTGGCTCCCTCTCTCGACGGGCCTGTCAAGACCATATTTAAAAAGGCGCTTAAACAGTTTTCACCAATTGGTGATCTCAAAAAAAGGCTCATCCCAATAAGCGGGCCGAAAAAGGATTAGTATCTTTCGCTATCACTAACGCGTTGTCGAAAGATACTGCAGAAAATTTTTTTTTCACTTCATACAGGGCTACTATAACAGCCCAATTTTTTCTTTTGTTTTATGTGAGAAATCAATAACCTGAAAAAAAATGAAAATTTAGAGTTGCAATAAATGTAATACCGCTCAAGTTGCAGTTTACTCAAGCTGGCCGCTACAATGAGCGGCGAACGCGTAGGCTATAGCGGCCCAGCTCAGCTCACGGTGGACTTCCTTGTGCCCCGATTAAACGTTGCGGTGATTGCGATTAAATGTTTATATATAAATATGAATTCATGACCCTACTATTTCAATCTCTTCCTTCGCTTTTCATCATTGTTCCAAGCAAATAGGCCTAGTGATAACGACATTACTATCTGTGCGGTAGATCAGGGGTTCAATTTCCAAGCCGGTAAAATTGGTACAGTGTCACCAACAGTTCGCCACCGCTGCGACGTTTCTTCAGAATTAAGAGTTGTGCTGCGTAAGAGCAAAACTGTGGATTCTGCTTTAGACTCATTGCATCAGTCCTAGCGGTGCCTAAAAACCAAACAATGCTAAAAATGTCTTTAAATGAAAGTCATCATACCTACACGCTATGGAAAGGAAGTAGCTAATTAGCAGTGTTGTCAGAGCGTTATGATGCTTAGTTTGTTTATTAAATTTTGCTGAAGTTATCACAATTATAAAGACTTATCGCAAGTTATGATGTATGGTTAGAAATCATCACAATTTTATTCATCAAAGCCAAAATCGATGATCAGTTGATACTAGAAAATGCAGACACTTCATCAAAAGATCTACTACATTCAGTAAAAGTATACGAATTGAAAACTTACACTTGTCTGACATTGGCCAGTTCCTGGTGAACTTTATTATACTCCGTATAAAAATCATCTTTTTTCGTAGAATCGTTTTCAAATATACACTTCGAACGATGATACTGCTAACTCTTGGCAATTTTACGTCACTTTTTTACGGCATCGATGTTACTGCCTTCATCGCAATTATAATCCATACCGGTAAGCCGTTTATCTTCCACGATAAAATTTACTTGCTTTAAGCAACGAAACTATTTCGAATGTTGCTACTGTAAACATAATTTTCTCAAAATAATGTGTTGGTGCTGAGTGCCAAGCCAAAAGTTGACGTTAAGGTATACTTCGTGATTTAATTGAAAGTTCTTAAGAGCTTGACTTAAAATTCTAGCCGGTATGTACCCTATCTTTATTAAACACCTTTAACTACATTTTATTAACTTGAATTTATTCTATTGTGCCTAAAACTGACAAGTTTAGAAAGTAAAACATGCAGAAGCAGAAATTGCAAACTTTTCTTCCCAAATTTCTTCACTGCTCAAAAACTCGAGGCATAGACCACGCCTTATTAATAACCTGGCTGATTCTGCCAGTCACATCGTGCAAGTATTTTTTCGCGGTTTAAATGCTGTTAGCGAGTTTGGACTGTACAGCGTATTCCTATTTTGAGCATGAATCTCTTATTAAAATACGTGATGGTCTTCTTCATTTCCGCGTCATTTCCTGGAACCCTGAACTCAAAAGTAAACTAAAATTAACGATGCATCAAGACAAATTGCTTAATCGTAATTACCGCTAATTTGAAACTGAGATAACTTTTATGCATGCAGCACCAACAGTTATAAAATAATTGCTTGAGGAAAACAAGGGCGCATTTTTCTACAAAAAAAATTACTTACGATTATGCTGAAATTGCGGTTGCGACTGCAGCGAAATTTGACGTAGCATGTATCGTCTAGACTAGGGCTAGGCAAATTACGGCCCGCGAGACTAATTTATGCCCGCGAGACTAATTTATGCGGCCCGCCCTTACAGAATGTGTGGATGACGTTTATCACCGAGTTTTAAACAATTTTTTTACTGCAGTAAGCATGACCAACGCATTACCACCTACTTCTACTCCTTCTTGAGGTCAACGAATCAGTCACAAAAAAACGAAAGTGTGCCGCATGTTTTCAACTGCCTACCTACCCTTATTCGTTGCTCTCAGTGCCGGCACTAAGCCAATTGAGGCTCCCCCCGAAAACTTCACGTGGGGCCCCGTTTATCCGCAAGCAAAATGGAAGGTAAAGGTGGTTTTACACAGAATGCGATTTTCATCCGATTTTGCTTTTCATGCATATTCGTGCGATTTTTGATGAACAAACCTGACGGATATGTCTGTACCCAAAATGCGATTGCGTCCGATTTGGCATCTACGTACCCCAGTTTGAAATCTACGCACGTATTTTGATACATTTTCGTATGTAATATACTTGCGTAAATTGCATTGTATTGCGTGTAAAGCCTCCTTAAAGCAATTACTGGTCAAAAGGATTCGATTGATCTGGAACCCAAAATAAGGCAGGACGACTGGAAAAATAATTAAACTGCCTGGATATTATTGAGCAAAAGATACAACACCTTCCCATCTAACCTAGACCAGTGGTCCGCAAACAAGACGTTTTGTTAGATTTGATTGCTTAATTTTTACACTTCGGGTGCGTTAAGACTTAGTTCGGTGCCTAAAAGAGTTTTCTAATGTCGGTTTGGAATGGTGTTTATTTAAGCGTTATTGCTTATTATGACATAACAAGACAAAGGGGCAATAAATCTAACGTTATGTGTGCGATATAACTAGCCGCAATTGTCGTGGCTTTGTTGCGTTAAACTGTCAGCTGTGTTAGGTGGATAAGGTAGATAAGTAAAAAAATAACGTCAGAAATATTACAGCAAATTAAAGTCAGAATTAGAATAAATTATTCCAACTAAAACTTACGACCAAAAATATAACAGTTTTAAAGTTTTAACGCAGATATTTTAAGTCTGATAATAATGCGAGAAAAACAAACATCTTTGCTGAGATTTTTTGGAAGTAGGTCAGTACCATCTCCAGAGTCTGACGTCGATGACGAGGAACCTACAACATCAAAAAAACGTTAAGGGACACGTTACGGGTATCGATGTGTCCCATCATTCCAAGATAGGAGAGTCTGGTTGTACCAAAACAAGCTCATAGTTCTCATTGATTCACTATTGTAATATGAGTTGAAATAAAATTTAATTGCTGAATATTTGTTTATTTTTAAGACCGGTCCGTGAAAAAAATTTCGACTTAGGCCTAACCCAGTCCGCCATGCAAAAAGTTTGCCGACTTCTGACCTAGACAGCCTGAATGTCTATTTATGCCTCGCTTCTTTGTGTTCCAAAGAAGTTGTGTTGCTTTTATGATGTCACAAGAAAGCTTTGATGGTAAGACAAAAAATTAGGCAAGACAAATAACATAAAGCTTGGTTCATGAAGTCCCAACACGACAAAATAAGGACGCAAGTAAAAAATAAAGACATTTCTAAAAAGTACGGACTGTATTATTTTCTAAGATGTAGACTCTCAACATAAGGACAAATCAATGAAATATGTAGGTATGGAATCCCTGCGTATAACTGGTGCGTGAGGAATACTCATTTTTATTAAATTTTAATTCTTAAGAACACTCTCTGGTTCCACAGAGCAAGCGTTTACCGGACTACCGGCGAATGTTTTACATAAAATCCAGGATTCCTTGGTAAAATTCGAACTAGGGGGCCTAGTATAACACAAAAAATTTACTATTTTGTACCAGATCTTCCTAAACTTTTTCAGTCACGCCCCCTTTGGCGTTAGTTATTTTTGTCCACTCCCCACCACCAGTGCCATGTGAAGACCGTTGCCCCTTCCCCCCAAAATCTCCAGATGGGACCTTGTGATATCTACAAGCATTTGGGCAGTTTCGCCCTTTTTCGACTCGCTTACTAACTTTTTTTGTTAGCTGCATTATTTGACGGGACGTATCTAGAAATTTCCTCAGGAGGGGCGCCCCTAACTTTCAAACACGCAGTTTCTTTCCATGTGTGGCAAAATCAGAGCAAATTTGAAGCAGAATAAATATCAATGATGACTCCACGTGGGTCCGGGGACATGCTCCCCCGGAAAATGTTTGAAAATTAAATTGCAATTTACATCACGCAATTGCAATTATAGTGCTTTTTCAGAAATTTTTTGACAAAATTTTCTTTAAGATTTTTCGCCTTTAATTGTGAGTCTTATGGGCTACAACAATATAGTGGTGCTTCTAGAAATGTCGGGGGGACCGAACTTCGGAGATGCCTTGATACGGCACTTCCCACCACGCTTCAAAAAACATGCAGAAAATATAGCAATTTATTTGCAATGTCTTAATCGACTCATTGGGAAGGATGCAGCTGTTTTGAGGAAACAAGTTTTGATGTTAAACGAAAAAAAGATTTCAAAATACACGTTCAATCATTAAGTCACTGCTATGCTCACGCCTCCCTTGCGAACCTTTTACAAAATACGTTCATAAGGACTTGGCCGATTTTAAGAGCCCCCTGGGCCCCCTCAAACAGTTTTTTGGAACGAGGGGGCCGATCCCCCCGGGAAACCCACCCCAGGAACCCTGTTAAAATCGTTTTATAACACTGAACTACTGGCTGTTTTTTGTACGCTTTAAAGCATCACAATAATATACTAAAATTAATGACAAACGGTCCAGCACAGTGTGATATGACATGGGGAAAAGCAGGAGAAAAGTACCAAAAGAGAATCATCAATCCATTTGGCAATAACCGGTACTTAAAAGAACAACTAAAGTTTAAAGTAGGCCATACTTGAAGTAATAATATGTCATAAATCTGAAGTTTTGGCGATCCGTTTGACGAACCATTTTTGATCCACTTTGCTTGCGGAGTCACACACCCTTACAGGGCCCGATGCTTTTGTGAAAAAAACATGGTAAATCTACAATCTTTTAAACACCTACCATATGTACGACCTCATTCGAAGCAAAGGCGCATGAAATAGGAACTTATATTGTTGCTATAACTTATATTTGATAAAATGTGTTTTTGACAGTTAAGAAAATTTTGCTTTCGTTCATTCAACATATCAAAAAAATCGTTTACATACAAGCGATTTTGCCTACAGTAGCCTACATTATTTTCAAACAAGAGCGGCGCGATTAGAGTTTAACATTCTTCAACCCCCTCCCCCCCCTCCCGTCAGCACCCTTCTACACATACGCACACAAACAAATTAATGCTGCTTTGTAACACGCATTAAAATCATTTCCAAGAAAAAGAAACGCCGTAGTGTTCAGGGCGGGGCCCCTGACCAGGCCTGCCCCCCCTTCCCCGACCGAAGGGTTCGGGGGGCGGTTCCGCCGGCCCTGGTTCCTCTTTAAGAGTATGTTTGTCTCTTCACGTTCAATGTGTCGCGCAAAAATTGTAACGTACGTTTCTCACGCGCCGTTCGATCCTTTGATTGATCATATACGACACGAGGAAAATGCCTTGAGTTTTTACACCTTGTAGTCCGGAGAGCCTTATTTATGAAAATAAACGCATGAGAACACGATTATTGATACCGGTACTGCATCTAATAGTCAAGTACACCCCATGGTCCGAAAAATACGGTAATTGGAAACAGCTAGAAATCAAAATACTGTAGCATTAAACGTACCTGCTGATGTGAAATACAAAATTGCGTTTTATACGAATATGTGCTTATTCCACACCGTGTAAGCTTTTTTTTTGTAATGAGAGTGTGCATCCCGCGGCTGCAACATTTTTTTCAAATGTGGCCCTCCGCACGAAAAGTTTGCCCACCCCTGATCTAGACTAGGTGTGCTTGCAGGTCAAACTAGAGCGTTGCTGAGATTGTTTTGCAATGCAAAACACCTCGATTGGCGAGTTAAATCGTTCAAGCAAATCCGAGATGGTTTTTGACTGGCTTTACCGAGTCCTACTGAACACCGCAAAGGACGACAAAGGACCTCAAATTGATGTACTAAACACCGCAAAGTACGACAAAGGACCCTAAAACCCTAACCTAAACCTAACCTAACCCTAACCTAAACCTAACCTGAACCTAACCTAACCTAACCTAACCTAACCCTAACCTAGCCTAAGCCTAACCTAACCTAACCTAAACCTAACCTAAACCTAACCTAACCTAAACCTAACCTAAACCTAACCTAAACCTAACTTAAACCTAAACCTAACTTAAACCTAACCCTAATTTAAAAGTCTTTGTCGTTCTTTGTTATGGCACAATTCCAAGTTCTTTGTTGTTTTTTGCGGTGTTTAGTACATCAATTTGAGGTCCTTTGCGGTGTTTCAGTCCTTTGCGGTATGTAGTAGAACCGGGCTTTACCTAGTGCTGCATAAAAAAACAAACATAGTTTGAGCTCTTCGGACGTAAAAACGCTTAATTTTGATGAGCAAGAGATGAGCAAATGTTTTAAACTTCATGCACAAATTTGAAAAACGAAATCTGTTTTATTTGTGAAATGAACGCATATAAGGAAATTCATTTGTTGTAGCTAAAACCCTCTCTACACGTGTATTCCTCTCACCATTTTTGCAAAATGAATAAACACACGCACTGCCTAAATAAGGCGCATTTGGTCTGTCTATACAGACTCTATAGACAATCGACGTTTCTTGATTGTTAGTATGCAACTTCATCCCATTTGGCAGATATTTAATTTGTGACTGTCAGAATTCCACCATTGTCCCCACAAATTAGCATGTTTCAAGTCTAACAAAAACGAAGGCATTGGTAAAAATATCTCGCAGAGCGTAACTGCCAAAACTCCTACCTCTGGACATCCACTCAGTCACATTGCAGAGTTTCGAGTAAGCCAGAAGTTGCAAGTTTTGTTGATTATCAGTAGGGCGATTTTTGGTTACAAAAGTTACTTTTTTTTGCTAGCTCCAATTAACGTAAAAAGCGTTTAACCAAAATTTCACAGCTATAGGGTCAGTATTTAAAAAGTTATAAGTACCGCTAAAGTCAACAAAAGTCAAAATTTTTTCAGGATCTTGTTACATGATCAAATGTGCACTAACTTTCGTTTCAGGTGGTCAGGAGTCTGTTTTGGTACATTTTATAAGTCAAAATAAAGTCAAAATTTTGCATAAAGTCAAAATTTGTCAAAATTGTCTTTATCAAAAATTTCCTTACAAAAACGAACAAATTTATATTTTTTAAATATTTTTTTGAATTTTTGAGCTGCTATTACAATTTTATGTGCAGTTTTATTTGATTTTAAACTTTTGAAATAGTTGCAATATTTGCACTATCGTCACAATAATGCGTGCGGTAATGGAGAAGGAAATAGCACTTATTATGCATGAAACGTCGATGTTGATGCATAAATACATAATTGTTAGACAATTAATCTAATCCTATAAAAGCCTTGCGCTCTTTACGCGTGGTCTTTTAAGTCGTAGCTTGCAAAGCAAAGAATGCCAAAACAAGCCAAATCTTCTATAGCGAAAGTTAGGCAAACTTGCCAGGAATATCCGGATGAGTTTTCGGCAACTCCTGCCGGCGACTTGCGATGCAACCTTTGCGACGTGTTAGTCAAATGCGACAAGAAGTTTTTTGTGGAAAGCCACCGAAAAAGTAAGCAACACCAAGGAAAATTGGAGACGAAGAGCAAATCTCAAAGTAAGCAAACTTTTACATTTCGATCAAGTAAACTTCAAGGAACAGGTTGTTTCTTCATTTTTAGCTGCAGATATCCCACTTCATAAACTGAACCATCCTTCTTTAAAGTCTCTGTTTGCTAGAATGAGAAAAGCATTGCCTTTGGAGACTGCAGCCCGGGCGTGTGTTGCTAAATTGGCATCCCAAAAAGAGGAACAAATTCAAGAATTAGGCTGCTTCGTGACAAAAAAATTTTTTTGATTGTGCATGAAGCAGAGGTTGCTAAACAAAAGTATATTAGTGTGCTTGTGGGCAGCTTAAATGCTCCAAATCAGACATTCCTCGTTAATTGCCATCCACTTGACAGCGGTCGCAATGTTAATAGCAGTATTATTCTGCACACTGTAGATGACATATTGCGACAACTTGAAATAAAACGCGAGAATTTTTCACTGTTCTTGACTGATGCTGCTCGGTACATGTCTTCGGCTGGAAAGACATTAAAGGAATTATACCTTTCTTTGATGCATGTCACCTGCGTTGCGCACTTACTACATCACTGCGCTATGCGAGTGCGTACTCATTTTAAAAATATTCATGAAGTAATAGCAACGATCAAGGCAGCAACAATCAAAAACAAAGATCGCAAGAAAGATTTTCATGACGCTGGTCTGCTATCTCCTCCTGACCCAGTAATTACAAGATGGGCAATTTGGCTTAGAGCTGCCTTATATTATAGTGAGAACCTTCCAGCTGTTCGTACCATTGTCAACAATTGGACAAGTGCAGGCCTCTTAGTCAGCACAGCAAAAGACGCTATCAATGTGGAAGGTTTGGTTTTCGGACTTGGTTAAAATAAATCAATACCGGACTCTAGCAGCCAACGTAGAGTTCTTATAGAAGGAAGTGCCTGCACAATAACCACAGCATACGGACTGCAGAAGAATATGCAATTCGATGATGATCCTTGCGCAATTAAAGACTACATTAACAAACGACTATCCAACTTTGATTTAGAAACAATAATAAACTGTACCAACTTGACAATTGACCCAACAAGCTACGCACTATTGCAAAAAGCCCAGCCAACCTCTACTGTTGTTGAGAGGTCGTTTTCTATGCTCAATAACTTACTGAGGAAAGACAGAAATTTTGATGTTAAGAACGTAAAAAAATATATGATGCTGAATTACAATAAAACGTCCTAGTAATTATACTGCGTGGCTTTCGTTAAAAAAAATCACAGACATACTGTTAGTGTACAGTACAGTTGCGATAGCAGCGCAATTTTTGTATTACACACTAATTGATACCGGTACACACAATGGCTCGCTATCCTAGGTTTTAACGTCATGCGTCGCTTTGTTGCAGTAGCTTCAACACTGAGTAATTGAGAAAGTGTTCGAGGTAGGCTGCCTTTTTCTCTAAAAACTTATGCAAATTGCAGATTATAAAACATATTTAATTAATAAAGTGCAACAAGACGTAAATAATACGCGGAAGCGGTTAAGTCAAAATAAAGTCAAAATTTTACTAAAATAAAGTCAAAAATATATTTTTTAGGTCAAAAAAAATGGCGCTAGTTATAAGGTTACAAAAAGGTACTTTTTGTCTTTTAGGTTACATTTTGGTTTTCGTGCTTTTTTGCATAATTTTTCTAGTTTTTTGTTTAGGATTGATGCAAAAAAGATAAATTTACAATCTACAAACACTAAGGTGCCTCTTTGGTGCCAGCCAACAACTGCTTTCGTGGAAAGAGGTTTTCTATGCTTAACAAATTACTTGCAAAGGACAGAAACTTTCTACCACAAAATGTGAAACACTACATGTGTGTTCACTATAACTTAAGCACGAGGTAGAACTGGGCCTTCTTCACGTTTTTTCATGTTTGGCTGCAACTATTTTCGTTTTACTTTTATTCGTTTAATAAAGTTGCTTTTTGGTTACTTTTTTACAAAATTAAAGTTACATTTTTAAGTTTTTTAGGTTACAAAAAATCGCCCTAATTATCAGATAAAATATTAAGATCCGTTAGTATATCATCTGCGAAGAATCTAGGGACTGCATGCAAGCGGTCGGGAAGATTATTAATATGTATGCTGCATATCCAAAACGAAAGAAGACCTTATATCGATCTTTGAGGAACTCCAAAACTAATGAGTTTTAAGGATGAAAAGGTATTGCTGATGCTTGTAAATTGCTTTGTATTGGTTAAGTAGGACTGCAAGAGTTGACTTGCAACTCATCTAATTCCGCTACATTCAAGCATTTTTAGTGGTTTATTGCGAGAAACAGAATGGAAAGCCTTTTTAATAGCTAAACAAAGTAAAAACTATAGTGTTGTAGGGAATTGTAGTATTCTCAGCAGGTGGTAATGATGTTCAGATTAGAATAAACTGTTCTGTAGAATGATGATGGCAAAAACCGTATTGAATTGGAATCAAAGTGCTACTTTTTTCAGATAAGATATCATTAATCCAAAAAGACTTTCAAAAAAACTTTGATACAGATGTAAGTAATGAGATAGATCCAGTGATATACACAATGACACACGAAGGGGGGGGGGGCTTGGGGGTCAACCCCCCTCCCCATCGACGATTTAAAAAAACTAAAAACCTCTCTTCTTGAAACGATCCGCCTTTTTTCGTACAGAGTTTGCCGATATAGCTGTCATGTTTTTCTGGTTTTTCTGTGCTATCCAACTTGCTAATTAATCTCGAGAAACTTTCATTGTGATGCAATAATTCCGGTAGTCAAATTTTTTTGGTGGGTTGCGCTTGAACCATGTCCTACTATTATAGTAGGACATGGCTTGAACCAACGACTAACACAAAATGCAAGCCAGGACAAGGCCAATGGGTATTGTTAAAGCCGGAATCGTGTTGAAATGTTATGAAGCGAAAGCGATTGTGTTCAACGGCCATCAAGGCTGGAAAAGGCAACTTTCCAGCGCAGGAGGTATTCTTGGAAGAGAATGGTTGCAACGTAAGCGGATGTTCCGCTTGCAATGTTATAACTTTGAGTTAACCAAACCAGCCAGTTGGGGTTAGCCAAAGACATCGCTATCGGCTCGGAAGGTTTTGGGTTCAATTTCTGGGCCGGTACCGGTCGTTAGCTTAGTGGTCAAGCGCACAGACTATCGGTGCGGAAGGTCTGGGGCTTGATTCCCGGGCCGGTCAAATCGGCAGAGTGTCGCCAACAGCTCGCCAATGATGCGACGTTTCTGTGTTGCCCAGTCGCTAAGTCGAGGAGATTCCCCCTAGTGGCGTATGCAAGGGAGGGGGCCGGGAGTCACCCCCCCTTGACAATTGCAGAAAAAATTAATTCTTACTTAATTTTGAAACAAACCGACTTTTCTTCGCGCAGAGCTTGCCGAAATTGCTATCATGTTTTTTCTGTTCGGTCCAACTTTCTAATTTAATCTCGCGAAACTTTCATTACGATGCGATGTGCAACAATACCGGTAGTCCAACTTTTCTGATGTGTTTTGCTTGAACTGCATTTTTGTCATTGATGCTGCTGCTGTGATCCAGTTGGTAAGTAGGAGTTTCCTTAAACACGGTGTCTCTGCAGTAGCTATGGCTGCACACAATTTTTTTTTTAAATCAAATCAAATCTTCACTGTACTCGTTTCATTAATCTCGCTGCAGTACCGAAGCATGTAAGCGAGTGGCGGGGTCCGACCCCGCGTTTTAGCGCTTGGGCAACACAGGTTCGAAGAAACGTCGCATCGGTGGCGAGCCGTTGGCTACACTGTGTCTGATTTGACCGGCGTGGGAATTGAACCCCAAATCTTCCGCATCGATAGCGACATCTGTAACACTACGCTATAACCGTCCGGTTTGATGAAAAATTATTATAAACGTTAAAAATCTAAATTGACACTGCCAGTGACGTCACATCGTGATGACGTAGTATTTTATGTCATCACGATGTGACGTCACTGAAACCCCCCCATTGAAGAATCCTGCGTACGCCACTGGATAGGTCAATAATTTCTTATGTTATTAGCAGGATCACTTTTGTAAATGTAGTAGTTAAACAGGTGAGTTAGAGAATACGCTAAAATGTCAGCACAAATTTTTAAAAGATAAGGCGAATTACCATTTGCCTTGTTGATTTGCAAAGAATTGATCAAATTCACAATCTTAATTAGTGATTAAGATATCAATGAAGCGCAGTCTTTTCTTGGCAAAAAGGTCAACGTTATTACTTCCTACTCTTCAATTGACAACCTTTAAAAATATTTTGGATTTGTCATTTATATTCTCTGCATGCAAAATATTTTATCTTGTCCACGAAGTTTCAACTCCGCGTTGAATTGCATGCTATCAAGGATTGAACTAACCAAATTGTGAAATCATTGTCTCTGTCTATCGTTGTTGAGTAGTTCAGTATTTTTTAATGACCATTTGAAGAACGCGTAATTTCCAAACGCCCAACAAGATCTTCTATCATTATAAATAACCTATACATTCGTAGTTATCGTACTAATAAATTACAACGTAGCGTACGGTATCCAAATGTCAAAATCTGGAACTCAATTCCCTCGGATATCCAGAAATTGCGTAAAAGGTATTTTATTCGCAAGGTAAATCGCATCTTCGTCAAGCGTATAATTAATTTAGGAAATAATCTCATATTTCTTTCTTTTAATTTCTACACATCACCTGATATTGTGTCCATAAATTTTAATATTGGTACTACTTCCACTACAGTGACCTTCGGTAGTTGGGAGTGGTTGCTCTACTCGATGGCCGTTGAGGTCTGCTCGCAGCGTCCCAGTCGCTATAACCGACCGCAGTGGCGTAGGCAGGAATTTTCAATAGGGCAGGGTTTGAAACACTTGCCGGATTTTAACTTCAATGTTGTCACTTATGACGCGGTTGCGCTAGGCGATTCATACTTTCGTAAGCAAAGAGCGGAACCTATACCACGATTATAGTATGTCGTCTATAGCAAAAAAACTCATCGCGAACTATAGTATACGTGGCTTAGCGGTACCGCTTGCAGGAGATAGATCCTTCGTGACGGGTCCGACTCAGGGCGGGAGCCGATCGCATTTGACATATACAGTGGCGCACCCGGGATTTGGTAAAAGGGGGGGGGGTACACATTCGGGGCACAACCGCCAATGAATTTTTGCGGTTTTCACATAAAAAACACTCATTATAGCACACTTTTTTATCGAAAAAGGGCGTGCAGTGAGTGTAGTCTCTTTAAACAATGCAAAAATATTTTTGCAGCGTATGTCTAAAAGCAGAAGCTTGGCTAAAATAAGTGAAAAGAGGCTACAACCATTATTAGTTTCAGAAATTACAGACTAAAAGTTAGGTTTAGCACTTTATTACAGGGCTGGAGCATAGCACCGTGGCCCCCCTTGCGTGCGCCCATGGACATTAATATACCGGGTGGCAGCTGACTCAAAGACCGCAAGCTTCTTTCCATTCTCCCTCAGCTACTGTTAGCTTTTCTGTTCACAATAATTTGAAAATAACCTCACGTATTTGTTTATAGTATCTATTACAGTAGCTGTTGTTTTCACCTTACCATCCATGAACAACGGCCACAGGCCTACGCTTTTCGTAACTGCGATTGCGCAAAAGCGGTAAGCATTATTGTGACGCAACAATACCACTTCGTAATTGAGCAACGTTAGGACAGTGGGCTTATGCTGTGATGTTACAACAATCTACGATGTTACAACAGTTATTACGATGTTACCTACGCTCTTGTGTCCTACGCCCGGTCAAGGACTTACTACGATGACAGTGCCTACGCCCTTGACCGCCCGTGTCTTTTTTTTACTTTTAAATTGCTATAGTGTGTTTCTGTCGTCGTTGGATGCAAAAATAGTACTAAACTTGAAACTTGATTGAGCTGAGCTTTATATTAGTTTGACTGAGACAGCTTCCTGATTTAACTGTTTGGTTAGTTAAATCTTTAACCGGCGCTTGGTGTATCGGTTAAGAGCGTCCACTTGGTAGCCGGTAGACTGGGGTTTTATTCCCAGTCGGGTCATACTAAAGACTTTAAAAATCGTATTCGCAGCTTTCGCGCCCGGCGCTCGGCACAAGCGGAAGTGCGAAGGGTTTTGTGTATGTGTTGTTCGTCATGTATGTCCCTTAACAGCGTTCAATCATTCGTGATTGAAAATTGTAATGGGCCGACAATTGAAAATGGCCTAAACAATGAGTGCTTGCACCCGCTGTCCCGTACCTTTTCCTTTAGTTAAATCTTTGGTAACATGTAATTCAATGCTGAGCTGAAACTTCGTGGAACAAGAGAGGATTCTGCATGCTAAGAATATTTGACATATCCCAATATCTTGAAACAGGGGTGGGCAAACTTTTCACACGAAGGGCCACATTGGAAAAATATTTGAAGGCGAGGGCCGCTCTGTTTGGAAGCGCAAAAAAAAAGGTCTTCACTTCCGCGTATGACCTATTTTTCCGCTAAAATTCGGTGAAGCGCAAAAAAAGGTCTTCACGTCCGCAGATGACCTATTTTGTATTTAGTTGCATATTTATCCTGGAAGCAAACCCAAGTTTGCAGCTCCAGAGGCGGACACTCTTACTACTCGGCCATCATAGCTGTTAAACTAAAATTTTTCTCTGAAAATCGGTGAAATGCTAAAAATGAAGAAAATGAAAACTGTTTGACTTGATTCACAGTAGTAGTTTATATTTCTGTAAGTGCCCGCGGGCCGTAGTTTGCCCAGCCCTGCCTTAAAAGATTGTTAGATTGTCAGTTAAAGAGCAGGAAGTAATACTGCATGTTGATCTTTTTACTAAAAAAGACAGACTGCGCTTCATTAATCTCTCAATCCAAGAGTGCATGACTTTTTTTGCGTCTGTTACTGCATGAAAGAGTCTGTGAGACCTTGCGTCCGAAAACTGGGTCTAAAGGCCGGTTCATAGTTGTACTTTTACACATAAGTAAAAGTATTACGAAAATGCATTAAAGTCGTAAGTTTTTTTGAATTCACGACGTTGATGCCTTAAAGCCGTGAGTAAAATACTTTTATCACAACGTAATTGACTTAACGCCGTAAGTAAATTGTTTGCTGTCAGCAGCTACTAAGATTCTGATTTTATTCAGCAGTTATAGGTTAGCATGACTTCAAGAATGTTCTAGCGTTGCTTCTGCATCATGACAGACGAAAAAAACAGGTCAGAAAAGAATGTATGAGAACGATAAATAGATCGAGGCAAACTGGGAGTGAACATTGGCTTTTGGAGCGAGATTTGCAAAATCTTGATGAGGAACGACACCATAGGTATTTCAGGATGTCAAAAAAACAATTTGACGACATCCTCAGTATGGTGAAAGTCAAATTGACTATTCTTATCTTGGTACCCTGAGTCTGCCGCAGAAAGAGTAGCAGTTACGCTACGTTACTCAGCTTCCCAGCAAACTATCGCCATCGAATTTCGCCTGGGGAAATTCACGACAAATCAAATAATTCAAAAATCATGCGAAGTCATATGGGAAGAGCTCAGTCCAAAGTTTGTGAAGTTTCCTTCTCCGGAAAATGGAAAGACATTGCCAATGATTTCGGCAAGTTTTGGAACCACCCACATTGCTTAAGTGATTAGGTGCAATTGATGACAAGCAGATTGCTATTAAAACACCCCAAGCAGTGGCAGCTACTAATTTAATTACAAGGTTTTAGTTCAATTGTTTTAATGGTTATCGTCAAAGCAAAATACCGATTTGTAATGGTAGACATTAGGTCGTTTGGTCGGGAAGGCGATGGAGAAATATTAGCAAAATCTTGCTTCGGGAAGTAACAGTTCAATGGACAATTGGCTTCTTTTTTAGTTGAATTTACCCACACCCGATCTTTCGCGTGCAAAAGCGCTTCCTTGCGCCTTGCCCTTTTCACTTCTGCAGCGGAACCTATTCCTATGCAGACCTACCTAAATTTATCAGAAGCTATTACAAAATTTTAGCCCTAAAGAAAAGGGAAAAAGTCAATGGTTTTTAGACAATGCTCACGGTCTCTCCAAGCTTGATAAATGGAGAAATGCAGTCTAATATACCAGAATATTTATATAATTTATCTCCATTATACCCGTCTCTACTTCTTTCCTTCATTTTTTTTGGCTCTGACAAATAGAGATGTGCTTAACCGTTACTTTTGAGTAACAGTTCCAAGTGATTACTTTAGAAAAGATATTTCATGCTATTTATCCGTTACTTGTATTCGTTTAGGTAATTACGAATCAAAGAGCTTTTTTGGGGGGGTCTTCACCCGATGTTTGGGGGAAAATTGAACGTCGGGGCCCCGGAAGCTGATTTCGGGGGGGGGGGACACATTGCCTAGTTTCGGCCCTGGATGGCAAACGAATACAATTTGGAATCGGTATTTTGACAAAACGAATCTGTTACTATCCGTTACTTCTTGTTAACCGTTACTTTTTAACGAATGATTACTATTCGCCCATCTCTACTGACAAATGATTCTATTATCTATTTCCATCGTCTTTGCAAAGCTCTGCTTCTAAATTTTCTGCAATTTCTTTTCAACTGTTGCTTGTTCTTATTGAATCTTTATACACTATTCCTTTAAACTTGCGTCATATAAATGTTCACAGTTCTGTAGTCTACTTCCTCCGCTAGTCTTGCATCAACACTCGCCATCTTTATATCGCTAAATGCATTAGAGGCAAACGGTAAAAGTTAAAATATTTTCAACTCTCAAAAATCGTGCAGTTTCGCATCAACGCAAATGCCTTTTTCACGAAAATTTGCCTTACAAGCGTTTACTTATTATTTAACGGCATTTAATTTTACCGTTAAGTAATCAGTATGGCAAGTTTTTGTAGCACTAAAAATCTGAAAAAGTTGCATTTATTTTTAACAAAAGTTGCGCTAAAAAGTTGCATTTATTTTTAACAAAAGTTGCACTAAAAAGTTGGATCTACGCCTATTCACAACGAGTTTAAACAGCGCTGATTTTATAGCTAGCCTACTCACTATAGCTACCACACAGTTACACTTTTCAAATAACCTTGTTTGGTCAAAATAAAGGAACAAAACGAAAACCGTTTTTCAACCATCACATGCAACCGGAAAGAAAAACATGCATACAAGTGTTGCCAGCAAACGAAGTGGAAAGCCGTTAAACCGGAAAAGGGCGAAAAAAGGCTACAATTGCTGCGAAAAAAGGATTAAACCGAAAAAGGGCGGAAAAATAAAAAAGGCTACCGAAAAAAAGGCTACAATTATTCAAGCGATTTATTAACATATAATGCTAAATACTTCCAAACATTGTCTGGAGTGAAATGGCGGTCTTTGGCCAACAGTTTCCGTAACATGCTGAAACTTCGCTCCACAGAGCATGAAGTTGCTTGGCAATTTAATAATTTAGCATAAAGTTCCGGACTGATGTTTGGCCTGGTCATTTCTGCAATTGCTTTAAGGTCGCTATTCATTTCGAATCGACGACCCAAGTACAATTTTATTCCAGCTGGATCACTGCCAAACTCTAATGTATAGGCTTTTTCGTAGGCTTGAGCAACAGTATATTTTGTGCTCTCCGCTCTTTGTATTTCATCAACAAGTTTTAGGTAACATTGGTAAATTTCTCTTAGGCTTCCAGGAAGACTTTCAACCGCTACCGCTTCCTTTGCTTTCACCACTAACTGCCCCGTACCTTCGAAAGCATTTACTATCTCACGGACTTGCGGAAACTTTTTGGCATAGTATTCTGCTGCCTTTAGCCAACTTCCCCATCGGGTGACTACGGGTTGTGGGGGACTGTTGATTGCTGAAAACTTTGCTTTTCGATCTTTGTTTTTCACTACTGAAGCTTTCACTGAAGCAATTAGCTTGTCAACATCCTCATAGTTAGCACGGATTCGTTCAGCTGCATTATGCAAACCGTGAGCCACACAGGTTATATGAAAGAGCCTCGGATATGTTTGTTTAACAACACGGCCTGCTGCTGTCATGTACCTGGCGGCATCGGTAAGCAATAAAACAAAATTGTCTCTGTCTGTTTCGAGGGTGCGAATAGCATCATCCACAGCATGTATGACACTTTGTTGATTTGGTGATGCATCAAGAGTTTTGCAATGCAACCAGTAAGTTGTTTCTGGCTGTTCTATATCTCCGACTAGGGTGTTTATATATTTGCATCCTGAAACATCAGTTTCATCAATGACCATGAAAATTACCTTATCTGAGAGAATATTGCAAATTCGATTTACTTCACATTTTCCCATGTCATCAATTCGCTTTCGGCATGCGGACTCGGATGGAGCTCTTTGACCAACATATTTAAATAGGGCTTGCAGGTCAGGATTGTTTAGTTTGTAGAGGGGAATGTCAGCTGAAAGGAAAGCAGCTGTCACTTTGCCAACATAATCATTCCAATCGAAACTAGTTGTTGGTATGCTTAGCGGTTGCTGTCGTTGCTGTGATGTTGACGGCAGGGCTTTTTGATGCTTTTTGCTCTGACGATGTTTATCAATCGAAAATTTTTTACAATGCGACACAATCGTAGAGCATAGCGTACAGAATAGCTCTCCACGAGTTGTGGCCATGAATTCTGTAGGGTAGCGTGCTACGTAGGCTTGCACTTTGGAAAGAGAAGATTGGGCTCCTTTCGGCATTCTTGTATAAATTTTATTATAACTAAGAAATTGAGGTAACACTATCTTTTTCCAATGGTATATATCTAAAAATCATAAACTTTACTGACTGCTCTTATATATTTTCTTATTTGCCAAATAACTACCGGTAATGCATTTTTATAACCACATATAATTCAACTCAACAGAGCTTGACCTAGAAAACCTAGACAAAACTGTGTTCATATAATTTCACTGCATTCTAATTGTGCACAAAAAATTCTTTAATTTTAATTACCACTCCAGGCAGTTTGGCGGCCTGTTCATTTCGCCATGGTTGACCCTGTCAAACGCAGACGGTGACTCTAACGGTCTGACTTTAAAACTAGAGCAAATCTTCTCCGACCTTGTCTTGTGAAGCCTGAGCTGCAGCCACACATAAAAAAATCTTCCAGGATTGTAGCTGAACTTCTAGAATGCAAACCAACTGTTGCATCATATATAACCTTGAGACGCAGCCAATCCGCCACAAAGCCCTTTGTTATATATACAATTCAAACAGAATATTAAAATTAGACTGAAATACTGTAGTTTCAAATCATATATTTCAAATCACACTTTTACATTTTGCGTAAAAATTGATAAAAGTTGCAGCAAAAAGTTGCACGAAAAATCGAAAAAAGTTGCAAAAAGTTGCAAAATAGAATTTATGGAAACGGCGTAAAACATTGTATTACGTAAATTCTGAGTCTTTCGAAGCTGTCGGAAGCTGTAAAAAAAAGTAGCAAAAGTTGCAAAAACTTGCCCTAGTAATCAGTAAAATGCGTGAACGAAACATTGGCAATGCGTAACCTTAATGCAATTTGCGTCAAAAATGCGTGACCATAAGGCAAAGAATTTACTTTTACTCGTAAAAGTAAAACTATGAACCCACCTTAAGTATGGCTTTAGTTAAATTGTACAAAGGACTTGGTAGTTTTAGCACAGAATGTAGTATCTTCGTATATCTGGTTTGTTAAAGGGCGTTGCAACACTTACGTGGGTGGTCAAAAAGGGTACCTCAAAGTCTTAAATGGTGACATAAACTGTCCAAAAGAATAGGTTTGGATGCTTTTCCGTTATTTATGTTTTTTAATATGTTCATGGACTCAATTTTATGAAATACGTCTAAAAGAGCTCCCACCTAAATTCTATCAGCTTTTAATGAAAAAAAGATTCGAAAAGGCGTTTGTAAAATTAAAAGTCCTTTTCCACCAAAGGTTGAAAAACTATAAAGACAACTGCACTATGAACATAAATACTAACACCGGAATACAATTAATAAACATGGGATGCAAATAGCTTAAAAAAAGAAAAAGCGCAGCCACAATAAATCTGAAAACTTGACGGTACGACAACATACATTCAGCTGCGCACAATCATTAGCAGTGTAAGCCAGGCAGTACGTTTCATTCACTTTGGTACTTCCTTGCTTACACTGTTGATGATGACAGTTGAATCTGTGTTGAAACGTCCAGTTTTGAGATTTACTGTGGCTGTACTTTTCCTCTTTAGTCTTACATCGCGTTGAATAAAATGCTCATACACAGTTCAGCAGTTTTTACCAAAAACTGGAAGTGTTTTACGCATAACGGACACCCCTGCAGCAGTAAGCAGTCTTTTTGTTGGGACTATGATCAACACTGGTGAACGGAAACTTGCTAACTGGCTTGAATAAAGCTCCCGGTTGTGATCACTTCGTACTGCTAGAACTACTTCTCGTCTACACGATCTTATAGTACCTATAAAAGAGTCAACTTGCGTTTTCTCAGTTCCCTTGCAAGGCATAGGCACGTGAAAAAATTTTTATCTGTGGTAACATTTCTGCCTTCTCTGACATGTCTTGTTGCATTCATTACCACATTTTCTAAACTGCGTGGCTCGCAATCAGTTGTCCAGTCCTTCCGGGTTTATATAGATACGCACGAAATGTAATACTGCATGATTAAGCAACAGCTAGCGTTCCTAACTTCAAATCATATTTAGCGGGTTTTCTAGACACGTATTGAATGTTACTGTGGGTATCTGCCTCTAAATGCGTACAGCTCCTCATCAAGTCACGAGTTGTCGTTGTCTTTACTGGCAGGCCTATATATTTCAGTTTGCTCTGCCTCGGTGTAATATAATGATTCAACCGATTCGGCCGTTTTTTTTTCTGCATAGAAAACAGAGAAAGTTCACTCATGGCAATCGTCCCTTTTGCCCTATTTGTATTATTTGAAACTGCTTGTTGTGGGGCGTTTCAAAATATCCAAATAAGACAATAAGACATTGTTGTGACAATAGTTATTCTTTTTGATGACTAAATACGAAAATCCAACATGTTTCATAGAAGCAGTTGCAGTTTTTTTCGTAAGAAATGCGTAGGGGTCTGAGAGACTCTCATCATGCAGTAATGTAATAAGCCCAATTTCTTTATTTCTAGGAGTTGCTTTGTTTCGAGACTTTGTAGTCACAAAGCTTAGCCCTAAAAAATAAAAGTCAGGAAATTTGGGGTTGATCGACTGAAAACTGTAGGAGCTACGCAAAGCAAAACACCGTAAAGGATCTCACAGACCCCTTCATGCACTCAAGGGTTAATTACTCACTGCCAGCTTCCCTTGCAGACAAAATAAAACCGCAATTTCATGAACGTTAGTAGGATTTAGATTAATGGAAAAGAGTGAAGAATGGTTTTAGTCTGCTATAAACCTGGTGTATTCAGTATATCACAATTTTTCGGCAAGATTTTTCGCTATGTCAACACAAAAAGTATTAAACTCTTCAGATATTTTCTTTTGGTAGTCAATCTTAGTGTTACTAACGAGTAGATAATAATTAGTGAACAAAGTCTTTTGCTTACTTGGCAATAGAAGAACGTAAAACTTCTCAAACTTTTTAGGTCGTTTTCTAAACACTGAAACCTGGTGATGATAATAATATAATTTTTTACAAGATTTTTTAGGTTTGTCAGTTTATTGCCAGCTGTAGAACCTTTTGTATAGTGAGATTTATACATTCTTTGCTTGTTCTTTTGATATTAATTTGCCTTTAGTTAAACATTGGTTTATTACGCAAACACATTTGTTTTGCGGTTCAGCTACAAGATTGCTTCATTCAGCAAAACAGAGCTTAATATAATGTGTGTAACCTCTTTGTACATCAAATGGTCTGTTTCATATCTACTACAGTATTTCTGGGTCAGTCCTCTCCATTGTCGCTGACATAATATTGATAAACAAAGTAGAATATGTTGTGGGGTAAACATGGAATGATAAAGCCGTGATAATCTTTGAAACCGGACGTTTCGCCCACATAATTTCATGCAGGCATACATGCCTTCATCTCAATGACAACTAAATTTATACTGTCAAATCGTCCACTTGTAAGAATTGCTGTGGATTTATATGTTATGTTTTGACGTTAAAAAGCAGATTGCGTTGCTAAGAATAGCCAGCACTGCAAGAGCATTACACTTGAGTATCGTATCATAAAAAGATAATTTTAAAACAGATCAATTGAAAAAAAATGTGATTTGATTGAGGCTGGTTTCCAAATATACGTAAGTGATAACTATTACTTGCTAGATTATATCGGGGACATCCAATCAAGTCGTTTTCCTAAGCCACAAATGTGTGGGAGTAATGTGTAGGCATCAATACGAATGATAATGCCGGAGAGCACACTTTATCCCGCGTGATATCAATGATGGACAAAATTTATTGCTATTGCTGAACATCGACATGCTCACCAACGCTTTATTTGGTACTGAAATACTTTAAAGGGCTTCAGCAGCCTTGAGCAGGTCTTTGGGCCATTGTTAACGCAATTATTATTTAAATGTTATTACTGTGTCTTTTATTTCGATGTGCGTACGTTTATGCTAACAGTTAATACTGTGTAAGAAAACGGTGAAAACGCGACTTTCAGCGAAGAACAATAATTGAGTTTTTCGGTTGTCTACCTTGTAGCTTCTTTCAGTTACTGCCAGTATAACGCAATGCTAGAGACAAATCATTCATTTCGATGAATTTGAGTGACGTTAATGTCAAGCTCCTTTGGTAGAACATCAAGCTTTGTCGAGCTGCGAACGCAACTGCAATTCCACGCATACTAGTTTTTGAAATTAGTTTTGTTGCGTACATATTCACACGAAATCAAGTTGGCACTGGAAACCGATTTGTTCTATGACGCAATTAATTGTACTGTCAGTTCCGATGATTGATTGCAGCAAGACGTGTTGCAATGTGTCGGCGTTTTTCAAAAACAAAGGGCTTTACCTATGCATAATAAGACTGGCAAAACTGCAAAGCGTGACTTCAACGTTGAAGGATTTTTCTTCAGTCTGCGAACGTAGAAACAACTGACGAACATGACTAGGTATGATACCTTGCGCTGCAGAAGTGACATTTGCGGGTTGAAATGAGCTGCACATTTTGCGGGTTGAAATGCGTTCCACATTTTGCTGGTTTTGCTTCGCCACATTATTTTGTTTTTTGTAACGGAAGACTAAACTCAATAGAACGCAGTTACTAGTTACTTTTGTAACTAGATCGCTAAACAAACGAAAAAAAATTGTTTAATTTTACTTCATGGATGTAAATGATTATATGATTTCATAGATTTAGCTTGATTTCACTAATTATAAATTCAGGTTGAAAAAAAGAAAATAAAACGATAGTGCAAACAAAATACAATTTAATTTCTGTTCATTTTTTATAAAGAAAAGGCATGTACTGTTAACTGCTAATTAAATATATTAGTTTTCGATATAATCAATATATGTAGCTGTCTGAACTTGTTTTTAAACTACATGCCATTATTTACACGGAGCTCGTACCTATGCACGTACCATACCGGCGCTTGGTGTGCCGGTTAAGAGCGTCCGCTTGGTAGCCGGGAGACTGGGGTTTTACTCCCGGTCGGGTCATGCTAAAAACTTTAAAAGTAGCATTCGCAGCTTCCCGCCAGGCGCTCGGCACAAGCGGAAGTGCGAAGGGTAAAGTGTATGTGTGTTGTTCGTCTTGTATGTCCTCTTACAGCATTCAGTCATTCATGATTGATATTTGTAATGGGCCGTTAATGGAGAATGGCTTACACACAATAAGTGCTTAGCACCAGCTGTCCCGTACCTTTACACACGTACCATGAAGCTCGTGCCTGCATGCCCATTAAAAATAACTTGTGCTGTTTCAAAGGCTCTAAACTTATTCAACAGACTTGTATGGTCAAGGTGTGCGCAACTGCTCAGTGCTCACTGCCCATTCATCGTTTTTTTTGTTGTTTTTTTCTAAGAAAACCGATAACACTGAGAAGGTGATTGTAGCAATCATGCTTCACTGATTTTATACATAACGTAAATTGCATAATCCATCTATTATTGCATGGTTGACAAATTAATTCATTTAAGATGATTGGTCACACGTAGTGATGTAAATCGTTTTTTTGCTTTCGTTTTTTTTTTAAAAAACGTGTTTTTTTGCAAAATAAACATGGCTTTAAAAAAACTTGTTTTTTTTTTGAAAAATATATTCTGAAGTAGCCTAATTATCTGGATTGGCCACCGAACTGTTTATTGCTTGGTCTTTTCGTAGAGATGGATCTAATATGTAGCGAATGGGGCAGCGTTTAATTCTGCCCCTGAATCTGTAACTGAAAGAACCTTTCACCAAATCTAAAGCGGAAAGTACCGTGTCCGTGCTTAGTTCTACAAGCTTACGTTTTATAGGTTAAAACCACGAAGCCTTACACCGCAGAGAAATATTTCACCGCTATGCAAGACGACAAAAACCCTCTTTGTACTCGAGGACATCCTCTTTTACTCCACTATGCGGTAGCGGTCGCTCACCGTCACTTAACACATTTCCAACGAAAGTATATACAAACTTGCAGAAACCTCAATGATTGTTTAATTTTTAACAAAGTTGAAAAATAAAGCATAAAGTTGCAACACATAACTGCCACAAAAAAAATTGAAAACGCAAGAACAAATTCCTCAGTGAATGTAAACTAAAGTTGCATACTTTGTAATACAGTAACTGCCACATTCATTTTTCCCAATAATGCCACTATACCGTAAGTGCTCTGGCGTCAATTGCACTGACAGTCATGTTTCACTAAACTCTCGTATCTTAAAAATAACCGTAACTAAACCAGAAAAAGTTTTCTTTAAATTTGAACTTTCAGCCAAAATATGTGCAATATAGTGCTTTGATTCAAATAAAAACCAATAATACGTCCGGTACAGTCTACACAGAGCCGGCGGCAGAACAGTCGACTTAGGGGGGGGGGGGGGGGGCAAAAATTGAAATTAAGCACAAGCCGCTGTCTTCAAAAGAGTAAGCTTGTTGATTGGGGGGCCAGGCTCCCCTGTCCCCCCTTTGGCGCCGGCCCTGAGTCTACACCTAGTCGTTGCTGGGGCGTATTCTTCAGAGGTTCAAGGTGTTCAGCGTGCGTTGGTAACACAGCAGTGTTTTTTAATCTTCGTAATATTAGCGCAATCTGAGTTCTTGTTGTTTCGATAAACGACGAATTGCTTTTTTTTCCACGCTGACCGATTACGCAACATTCTCTGTTGTTTAGCTAATTGTGTTCTGACCCACAAGCGCTTTCTGTCTAGGGTTAGATCCATTCATTTTTTTTCTAATTTTGAAATTCAAATTTATTGACTTTGAAAAAACAAAATTCAAAATTAAACTCATTGACTTCGAGAAAACAAAATTCAAATTGAAATTTATTGACTTCGAAAAAACGAAATTCAAATTGAAATTCATTGACTTTGAAAAAACGAAATTCAAATTCAGAATCAAATTCATGAAGAGTTGGTGAGCGGATTCAAATTCAATCCAACTTACCAGTCACCAGTTTGCTCACCAGTGTCGCCACTCATCCGCCACCTTTACTAATTCCATACTTGGTCAGCCAGATTATTATAATTATGCGTTTAAAACAAGAAATATTTTTAAGTATATACTGTAGGTTTAGCGAGTAGCAACTTGTTCAAAATATTTTCACTCAAGAAATGCGTAAAATACAGCAAAAGTGGAGCTAACTTCAAAAATGACAGAACAAGATGCACAAAAAACATAACTTTTATTAGAAAACACGAAAAACAATTAACGAAATCGAAAAGATAAAGCAGTAAGCACAGGAACAAATTTTTAATGGCTACAAAACATTTTTATTGCATTTTATAAGCAACAGCCTCTGAAACGTCTCCGCGCCTAGTGAAGCCACTACTTTTGAAACCATAGATCAAACGCAGCTATTTCACATTAAGATCGCTGCGCATAAATGCTCATTCTACTCTATATGAGAGGAGAAAGCATTGTCCGGCCATCCGACCTTTTATATCAATAATAAGCTACTGTAAATCGTTCTTATCTTGCACTTATAATTAATTTTACAAAAACAGTTTGAAGTTAAAACTTCCCGTCTTTTTTTTCGCTCACCTGTTGGTGAAATGAATGAGCTTTCTGTGAAAAATTGCTGACGTAAAGACGAATTTCATTCTCGGCAACTTCACTTCAAGCTAAAATGCTATAAAAACCTTTAAAGATATGAAATCCGAGCGATTGAGTGTAAAGTCTATTCTCAAGCAGGTGCACTAATAAGGAGGTTACTGTGGCCCAAAAACACCAGCTACTTTGATGGTAACAGATTGGCTGTCAATAACATCTTCATTGGGTCCCGAAGACAGAGTACTAATCGATACACTCTGCTTTTCTCCTTGTTCGTTGTGAACCCGAATCTAGAAGAGTATACGGAGAAATCTCTTTTTCTCCACTACTAATTTTCACTGGCAGGGTTATGAAGTAGGGTCTCGCGAATTTACTTGTTCCCGTTGTGGCTGCACAAAAACGGAGTGATCATTCTCTGTTTTTGCTTCAGCGAACTTATGAAGTAATGTGTGATGCTTTGGGTCTTTACAGTCTTTTGCTGTGCACCCTTGCTCTACCTCACATTTGTTCATATCGTGGCCTACTTCTAAACACCAAAAACACCGCTTCTCGCGTCTGAAAAATGCAAGCCTTTTATACCACTGCATCTTCTGAAAATTTCATATCCAGACAAATAGTGCGAGCCTTTGCAAGAGGGGCACTTTACATCAGTTTTCTGTGTTGGTTGGGTGGCAGCTACAGTGCTTAAAACCGCAGACCTTTTGACTCCAGGTTGGGGCACTGTCGGTTTGCGCCCTTTGGGCCGACCGTATAAGATCTTTCCGTAGAGAGAGTTAATTTCGTCAGCTTCATTTTAAATAAAGCGCACATGTTCGGGAAACTTTGTTTGATAACCGGTGTCTTGTAGCACTTGAAACGGCCTCTTCACCCAATCTCTTTGCATGTCGTCTGGTAGTTTTTCGGTGATTTTCTGAACAGTACCTAAGGAATTGAGTGTTGCAAACTCTCTGATGTTCTGTAACATGGCCAGGCTCTTTTGCATCAGAACGCTTAGGCCTCGCAAACCAGCAGGATCTTTCGACTTTAAGCGAGGAAAATTCAGCAGCCGTCTCTCACAACAATATGCGACAACGTGAGGTTGGCCATACTCTCTATACCAGGGGTCGGCAACCTTTTGCACTTAAAGAGCCAAATTAGTCTGTTTGTTACAACATGATACCCAGCGGGAGCCGCAAAACTACCAATAGGTCCAAAAACTTCAGTTATTCCGCAAATGATTCTTGAAAAAAGATCTTTGTTTACCTCCCAAAGGAGCCACATCTGGGGGTTCAAAGAGCCGCATGTGGCTCTGGAGCCGCAGGTTGCCGACCCCTGCTCTATACAAAGTTTCACGCGCCAACTTATAACCCATCTCTAAATCTTGAGAAAAGTGTTCTAAATCTTGCCTTATTTTTGGCGTACAATGCTGGAGCAAATACTCTAATTTTGCGGATTATGTCGGCATTCTTTGAGCAATGTGTATATCCAAGCTGCTCATGAATGACCATTAACTCCACGGGTCACCATCGAAATTCGCAATGACAGGATGAGGAGTATGATAGTCTTGAGTTGCTGCAACGGGTGCAGCATTAGTGCAACGATAATTCATTCCATCGTCGGGCATAGAAACGGAACGAGGGACCACATGACTTTTCACTGGTCCTGACCGAAACAAACTATTTCTTAGACCACGTGCTTCTGGTTCATCGAAGCGTACTCCGCTGTCAGATGCGTGCCTTGTTATTACGGCGGGATTACGACTGTTCACACTATCTGGCAAGGCTGACCGTCGTTCCGAATCACTGCGCTGTCGCTCAATATATTTACGTGCACTCGTTATGTCCTCATATACATGAATAAGCTCAACCCTTCGACCCGGCGAAAACCCATTAGACTTATCGATACCCTCCTGGAACTTGCTATGGGGGTTTGAGACTCCTTCGCTGTGACCATTGAGCTTACCTTGGGTACATCTATTTCGCTTCTGGGTAAATAAATCATTTCTTTGCTCCCCCCGTTGTCTGTCTCACGGGTATTTAAACCAACCTTATGATGATGAGCATTCCATCCATCTAACCCAGACACCTCGTCCCAAGCCTAAACCTCGACCATAGCCATCTTAGCGTCCCATTCTTTTTCACGTTTTGCATATTCACGCTCAATAAATTCACGCAACTTAGCTACCTTACGCTGAGCCGATTCTGCTTTCAGTACGACTTCCTCTAAAGCTTGTCTATCTCCTTCTCGTTGAAGGCTCTTTTCCTCCTTAATCTCCTTAGCGTACAAAGCCAACTTTAATTTAACCTGGTTTTCTTTACGCCTCCGGCTAATCGCAGAAGAGCTGGTGGAGCGATGGGAACAAACAGACCGCCCATCCAACCAGGGTGGCAAAGGCAGGGGTGAATTTAATGATTTATCACAAGCTCTTAATTCAATATCATCGTACCACTCCTTCACACGAGAGTCAAACTCGAATTTAGCCTGACGAACACCCATCTTAGTGGTGTCAGTATCGGGAAGCAAATCGCCGTCGGAAAGCCACACACACTCAACCATTAGCATATCATATTCAGCGTTAATGACAGCCAACAAGTTACGAACGACGCTTTCATTTTCAAAATTTAACATTAAGCCATCCACAATCAAGTATTTGCCTAATAAAGCTCGAAAAAGAGCGCTCAAATCGTTTCAAACAATTTTCAGCTCTCGGCTAGACTCGAACTCCGCAGGAATCGAACCTGGGCACTGGTTCAGTCCAAGCAACTGAGAACTCAGTTTCTGACACCAACTGTCAAACCTTTAAGACGAATCGGCAATCAAGATCTTTTTTGCAACAAACGAACGAATCTTGACTTGCACAAAGGTTGATTCCACAAACAGGAATCTTGACTGCATTCGATTGCACGAAATGAAAATTGACCTTTTCTTCAATTTTTAGTCAATCAAACTTTGACAGGACCTTGACCAATCAACAATTTCCTCTGGCTTCGGCCAATCCGAAACTTTTGTAGCGTAGCCTTTCAATTGTGGGGCGCTTGGAGACTCCTGGCTATGCCACAAGATAACAAAGCTCTTGCAGGCCTAATCCTCAACGCGCTTGCCCTGCAGACAACTGCTCTTCAACACGACATAGATTTATTGCTGCTTGGCGGGTATAGATTTGGAAGACGAAACGGTTTTTATATAAAAACAAATAAGATTTAGTACTTGAGCAAAGCTACTTCGAATATAATTAAAATAGTTGCCGGATTGCTCTTGCCCAAGCTTGTCTCAACAAAAACAATATTCTCCAGCTAAGACGTTAAAACACGATAAAAACTTATCCAAGCCAAACACTTAGTTGACCAATTTCACTGCAATTCAACAAAAACACTAATTAGCTGCGTTCAACGTTACTCAAATGGTGCTCGCAAATACATGCTTGCTTTGCTTCTCTATGCATACTGCATTGTGTACTGTGCAGTGCTGATTCTCGAGTGACAAAGATGTTTGAACAGTTTGAAATAACGGTTGCAAATTCTGCTCGGTGATTGGATAAAATGGGTCACATGACCGTAACGGTTATAAAGGCAGCACAACAACAATCACGTGACTTATCTAAGTGTGGTGCAAAGCGAAGGGAATACTTTACATCGTTGTTGCGTCCTTGGATAAGATGCTTCACGACAATTATCTCTGTTCGGTGGAATCTAACAAGCAGCAAATCAAAGGAGTCAGAAGCAAAATTCAAGCGGAAAACTCGGAAACAAAGCTACACTTAAGCGAGTCTGGATTCGTCCTACGCATAGCGCCTCTGTTGTTTTCTAGAGACAGGAAGATAAAAATGAAGAAATCCATCCATGAAAAATCAAATTTACATGATTACATGCCTGATAAACAGACGCATTTACAGATAGTTATCAACCCGACAGAAAAAAAAAAGAAAATGGTCACGATTTTTTTACTTGTTGCAAACATTTCTTTCCAACTGATCACATATGGCTTTTGTTATGGAACACAGTAGCTCTTCAAAATTTCCTTGTCCAAGCAAAGTTTTTTAAAAGATTCTGTGGTGGCAATACAGCTTTTGTTTCTACTTACATCTTTACATAACTGAGCAATTAGCAGTTGGTTTTCTTGACAGCAGTTGCTTTCAATCAGAGTTGGTATAGTTTGACAGCCATTGCAACAGCATTGAAACGGTGAAATTTGAAATCAGTTTTGCGAAGTCAATAAATTTGAATTTAGTTTTTTTTTTAAAGTCAAGCAATATGAATTTGAATTTCACAATTCAAAAATCGATGTGAACAGATCCAACTAGTGTTTCCTCCCGGGAAGTTGGGACGGAAAATTTGGGTTTTGAAATTTCCCGTTTCCCGGGAACTTTATGTCGGGATCCCGGGAAGTTTTTTTTTACATTAGCTAGGATTTTAGGGGTATTCTGCCGTGCAAATCAAAAACACAGTAAGTCTATTTTTTCGTTTTTGAGATTTTTTTATCGATAGGCATAAAAAACTACGATTCACGTTTTCACCAACTTTGGGTACAAAATACCCACAAATAAAAAAGATACTGACCGTGAGTCTAGGATGCCTGTGTTGGCGGGGATTGCTTGCGCGTTGAAACAACTCCAAGCAGTATGTCCGTGGACTTACTACGATTTGTTTTGTTTTGAAGCGTAGGCGGTGCTCGGCTATGCAGGCATTTTATACTTACTGTGGGCTAAAAAGTTAAGTAAAAAGAATTGGACTTGGAAATTTGCACCAAATAAAGAGTAATAGTAATTAAGATTTCTTGAAATTTAAGCGATATCCGCCAAGAATTGTCGCTTTGATTTAAAAAAATTCAACTCCAGATAGTTTTTTGCCTTTTTTCCAAACCTTCGTTTTTGGGATTACTGTGTTTTTGTTTTGCATGGCAGCAGTGATATCCATCACTCCGACCAAAAAAGCTTTAATGCAAATTAAAAAATTTTTTTTCCTTACTTAAAATTATTTTTCAAAATTCCCAAAATGTTTTAAGACGAAAAGCTTGTGAGATCAAAATTTTTTCCTCAATTTGTCGAAAAAATTGAAAAACTCAAACTAGGTTTGTCAAAACAACATAACACAATGCTAAAAATCTAAAATGCTGAAAATCAGAAAAAATCGCAAAATAATCAAACTCTGAGAAAAATTTTCGGGAATTTCCCGAATCTCCAAAATCCCGAAATCTTGAAGATTTTGGGGATCCCGGAAATTTCCTGGGATTCCCGGAAACTTTTTAAAAAATTTTCGGTTTTTCTAGAAGTTGAAAATTCGGGAAAAAGGGAAACCCCAGATCCAACCGTGCAGAGAAGGAGTAGTAGTAAATTTGTGTATTTGGCCATAAAATAATTACTATGGATAACACAAACCACAGCGAGGCAAAAAATTAGGAAACAGCGACAAAACGATATACGTTAAGACGAGCTTAACACACTAGTGCAGGTAAAAAAGTTTTAGAATTAGCATGGTCCTTGCACCTAGAGGGTGATCTTGTGAGAGGTTGCGTAGACAGACGTTACGGAAACGAAATGTCTCCCTTTTGCACAACAATCATTTAAAGGCCAAATATAAAATGGTAATACACAATGCTTCCCGGCGATCTCAAAAAGCAGCGAGATATCTCCACAACGCTAGCGGTTTAGCTACAAGCTTTAATTTGTTTAACACTTTTGGCTTCCGGAAGTTTTCGAAATGTTTTCAAAGATTACATCTACGTTTCACAAACTAAAGCTTCAAGCCAGTAGAATTTTTAAGAAGTTTAGGTGAGCATGTGCAGCAAATCCACCCAATTTAGTTTCGTTTTCATATTGCGTTTGCATATCAAATTACAGTACTATTTGCCTATCACTTATATTTCAGAAAGCTATAAACTCTTCGCTTTAGCGAAAACGCTGAGTCAGACATAACCTATTTTGTCGCTTTCTCTCGAATATAAAATATCGCCGAGAACTGCACTCTACGCAATTTGGCGTGTATACCAACTGTGTGTGAAATCGCTCGATTGCGTACGCACTGCATCTACGCAAACTGCGCAGACAGCACTTCTGGCTGTCTACGCAATTCTGAGCAGTATGCCACTCCAGTTGTTTTAAAACTTTTGGTATTACGCTGATAAGAAGATAACCTAGTTTTCAGAGAGCGAAGCGTACGCTCTTATTTAATACACCAAGACCAAGTGCTAACAGTAGTATCTTGGAGCATAATGACAAGTGATTGACGACATAATGACTAGTGATTTTAAAACCAAACACGAAGCATAGGTGAATTTGCGATATTGATATACGAATACATTTTGCACATGCAGTCACTATTTTTACGCTTAAAAGGTATTTCTATAAAATCATTTTTTAGTTATTAAACTTCTTATTCAAAATTCTTCAAGTCGCATAGGACTAAGTTAGGTCGTAAACTCAAATCGGTTAATAGTCATGTAAACAGGTTTTCGATAAAAAGCAAAGCTATTTTTTTCAAAAAATGACACTCCTAAAATCCTTTCACTCGTTGCATTTTTAAAGCTATGGAAATTCGCACACAAAGTTGGCCAGTCATTATAAGTTAGGCAGAGATGGGCGCGATACTCAATTTTGGAGTTAATCGATACACGATATTTGGAAATAGACTTGATCGATTCCGATGCACAATACTTTGAAGAACTGTTAAATCGATACCGGTATCGATACTTGTATCGCCGATACAAGTATCTCGATACAATATCAGGAAAAAATGAATTTAAAAAAAATTTGTTTACAAAACTTCGCTTGAATCGAACTTGCTGGGTGGCCTGCGTCGTCACCTCAGTCACTTGCAAAGCGAAGATGCAAGCATTTGAATGCATTGACAGTGCGCCATTAGGAAAAATAAAATGCCTGCCACATGTCGAATATATAATGAAACATTGCAGGTCAATGTTTTGCTTGTACTAAAACTGTGGAGCACGAGATGAGAACCAAAACTTTCTGCAAAATTTGTATCCACTGGCAACCAGCCCATCAAAAAAAATTTTTTTTTTTCAAAAACTGAAAACAGGGAAATATGAAAATCAAAAGAACACTGCACGAGATAAAAAATCAAGAAAAAAGCCCATGAGACAATGAAAAACAGTTACGCCACCTAAAGGTTAAAATAAAGAGGCATTCATTTGCAAAAGAATCAAACTTTTAAACAGTTGGTCGGACAAGTTTCCTCAACGAGATGGGAAAATGTGTCAGGCGAAGCTAAACAAAGTCCACAGGGCCGTAGACACTGTATCAATGTCCTCATTAACAAGTGCGCCCTGAGCTAACTTCTCTGGCGTGAAATCCAAAACAATTGTCCTCCACTGCTCTACTGCAACACTTCTCTTCTTGCCATAAGCTCTCAAACACTAACATTTTACTTTCCTTTCGTGCGCTTGCTATAAGCAGCTGCTTCAGTGAGTTTATTACAAATCTTCGTGCTACAAGGATGCAATCTGCGGACAATTACAAAACGTAAAAATAGCGGCGCGTATATGGGACATGTTTGAATTTCACAATTAAAGTCGTTCAATGGTGTTACAAAACAGTTGTAAATAGTGATAATGATCAGAGAAATTTGCCGACAATACGTCGCGTTGAATCAATGAGAAAATTGAGCTTCAATTTGTTTTCACATTCTTCAGAAGCCGTTTATGAACACGCAGTCAACGCCTGGTAAGATTGATCGTACTCAAAAACAGTATCGAGATACTTGTATTGGCGATGCACAAAACACCCTTAATCGATACCGATACGCGATACTGTGGTAAAACAATAAATCGATCCGATACCGATACAAAAGTATCGCGTGATACGCATCGCCGATACAAGTAGGTCTTTTCTCGATACTGCCCATCTCTGGCCATTAGGCTACTATTATAAGCGTAACAACTACACATTAGACCAAACCCCGTGTTGGAAACTTATGAATTCTAAGTTTAAAAGGATGCAGGTCAAAGCTGCTGCTTTTCAATGATTGCATAACTCATGTAGTTTGTACATTGTCATTGACGTGTACTCATAAATGAATCAAAATCGCTTCGACAAATGCCATGCAAACAGGTCAAGAGCTTTTTACATATCATAATAATAACAAATAACACTCGCTCTTAATTTGATTAGTTGTATTTAAATTTCGTCAAAGAAATATAGAAAACAGGTAATGAAAGCGAAGTAATAGGCCTAAGTTATCCACAAAAGAATTATTGCTTGGAAGAAGAAAAAAGTCAAATCATCGCGTTATTGCACCAAAGCATGTAACGAGTGGCGGGGTCCGCCTTCGCGGCTTAGCCCATGGGTAACACAGCTTCGAACTACGAAGAAACTTTTACCTTCTAAATTTGTTTGGCCGTGTGGGTGTTCACTTTTTATCTCGAATCGGACACAACTCTGAGGCATATTTGTCGGACACGCGATCAGCTCCAACGTATTTTCTAACTCGGCGTCTCTTCCAAGTAGTACTTTACGCGTACCATTCTGACAATCCAAGCTTTCAACGTATAGATACGAAATACTAATACTTGCCACGAGAAGCAATGGTTTCAGTGTGTCCATCACGTTGTAAAATTATCGCTAAACAAAAAACAACACTCGGCCTAATATCACGCTCTAACAAAAAAAGCAAAAGTGTACACGTTAAAGCACGAAAAAAAAAAATAGAGCAACACAGCATTTGATACATTCATTTTTTAAACTACCAGACGGAATGCAGTTTTTAGACCAGCGTTTTTCAGAGATTTTTCCCGTGATTTACCTTTTCAAATTTTGTAAAAACTTTGTATACCTCACAGATTGCACAAAAATTGAAAGAAAACTAGTCATCAACCCAGTAAGCCTGTATGGTTAGTATTAAGCCGAGTTATAATAACTTGTGCAGCCTTCTACGGACCAACTAAAAATGTTTAAAATTTTATGCCACAGTGTAAAGCTGTTATCTTTTTTGTATTGGAATCTCTTACTGGACTATTTGCGAAACCTGTGACAAGGTGGCGGTGCTCATATCACAATTAACAGTTGGCACCTAGGTAACACAGCAACAAATTCAAAACGCTGCAACGATAGTGAGTCATAGGCAGCACTGTGCTTGCATTTTTAGCCTCAGCGAGTTTCTCGCCCTCTGTTGACTCCCAACTTTCAGATTCGGAATCCCGTTAAATGCCTTTTCCACTTGTACAATAAGCGAACTCATCGGCTCGTTCTCCACATTGCACTTTAACGCTGAATGTCGAGCAAGAAAAGTTTTGAGTACCGGTACGATTGTTTGAAACGTACATTTTAAGCGATTAATCGAACGCGAAACATGGCAATTCAGAAGTGGACGCTTTGACTCCGAGGCCATTTGACAGGCCCCATAGATGGTGAAAATGCAAGACCTTGTATGTGACTTTTCACTGTTGTAAAAAAACTAAAAAAACATTTTAAGTTTTTCCATTATTGAAATAAAACTTGGTAATGTCAAAAATGTTGGCTCTTAAAACTCGCGAATTAACTATATCATCAAAAATTTCGAAAAGTTTCTCTTTCGGGAGCAATCAGCACAATGAACACATACGAGGTTTTGCGTTAACAAATGCTGATCTACTTTGTTTTTTTGAACCATAGGTCTTATACGTAATACGAGGTTTTGCGTTTTAATATCGTGAAGCCAAAATGTTATTTCAGCGTTTAGGAAGTATTGTTGACGTCAAAAAGTAAAGTAGGGAAGAAAGAGCATCACATCATACTATAATGACGTCATTGACTTTTTGACGTTATAAAAACATTTTATGGTTTACGAATTTATTAAGTATAATTTTAATCAATGTTTGAAGAAAGATCATGCCCATGTTATAGTCATAACTTTTCGAAATTAAATTATGCAAATAAATTGCTTATTAAATTGTTTCAAAGCACCCCACTACTACATTGCTGCGAAACGTACATTGCAATGAAAGGGCGGTTGAATTTAAGGTAATACATAAAACCTTGGCGAACACGAAGGAGACTCAAAAACTCTTTCATTTTTAGTCACGCATATTGAAAAATTGGTACTTGGTTATTTCTAAACTTATAAAACTGCAAGTTTTTTTATTCTTAACTCTAGTTTTTTTCCCAAGAAATTCTTGAATCCGCCCGTAAAAGTTGTAGTATCTAAGCGATCTATTTCGTTTCCTACTTTTAGGTGTGAAACAAAAAATTTGTGTTGCAACATCGTTTCATCACCAACTCAATCCCTTATATAACTAAATGACCTGCGCTTAAATTTAGTTTGCGCCTCCAGTGCAAGGCTATTTAACCTACACTAATCGCTCGCGAAAAAAGCGTACCAGTTTTTTTTTCAGGCACCTTGCGACGTTGTTGGTATGGATAGGCACATGATTTCTGTTTTTGTTGAATTGCGAACTTCGGTAAAACGACCGCTCATGATTAAAAAAGGTGATTGTCTCACAGGATGTATTAATTTTGACCGAGCTCAGTAAGAAACAAAAAAGGAAAAAAATATTGGCGATCAAACCAATGGAAGAGAGTATAAAGTCAATAGCAGAAGATTTGAACTCACTGCGCAAAATTGCTATTGCTTAGTGCTAGTGCTTCTTCGAAAAAATTAAACCTTAAAGATTGCATTATCTGCAGAAAGTTAGACAGATCGGCTTTTCACAAGAAAAGCATATACAAAGTATGACCAGACTTTTATGAGTGTTTGAGTGTGCAAATGTTCATGTCATTTTTTTAGACTTCAGAAAACGCTCATTGCATCTCGGTGTTCACCCACATTAAGTTGTAAAGATTTATAATGTGAAGACCAAGCCGGTGAGAGTGATTGTAATTTGTATTAGTGAGATTGAAACAGGCATTTGAGGCTGACATGAAATGGTCCGTAAACCGGAACAATCGAGTTGCCGGGACTTCAATGCGATCAAAAAGACGGAAAAAACTTTGGTCTTAGCACAAACAGTAATTCATTAACAGAAGACAGTGGTCGTAAAGGGAGTATTTACGTAACTTGCATTAAGTTGCATGTGCAGTTATGCATGAAAAAAAGTAGAAAAATGTGTACGAGTTACGAGAAAGAATGTGTGTGGACATAACGCAAATTTGTTTTCGGGAAGCTACTTCAATAAAAGTAACAATAGGCCTATAGAGATAAAAATACAATTCTTAAATTTTTGGTAGAGAGAGGAGAGAGTAGAACGGAGGCAAACGTTTTCAAATTTACACGCTTCGGCGTAACACCCAGAGTATAATGAAGATTTAATTTCGTTTTATTTTTGTTTCACCCTGATGACAATAAACATTACTGTCATTACACATGCTTGTGATTTAAGGGGCACTGAAGTGTGAAATTACTTTTTCACTAGAAGCTGGTGTTAGAAAACACAACAAATTCAAAACAGACAGCGAAAATTTTTAAAGGCACTAAGGTATATACCGCCAAGATGAGACTTTGCTGATAATTTTCAGCTTATTATTGTATTTATCTACACTGTAAAGTCTTATTATTCTATCTACTTCTCAGCATTACTTCGTTCCCAACCAGTTCATCAGCTATCCTAGTTTATTCCAGCCACTTGCAAAATGCGCTCAAGCTCGTAATTACCGATATGCAAACATTTAAATCATCCGTCAGTTACAGCAAAACTGCGATATTACGCAATAGCCATTATAATTACGCAATAGTTATCAAAGGCTGTAGCTATAAACCAATCGTGTCATTAACATTTTCTTCCGTCCCAATACCGGTGCAATGAGCATGGGAATGGTGAAAATGCAAAACCTCAAAGCCAGCTACGTGTAAATTTTCGAATTTTTTTTTATTGGCTAAAGTTTTTTATTTTTTCATACTTCATGCTTTAAAAAACTATTTTTGGCAAACTTTCGACTCCGAAATGACGTGGTCGCTTGTAATTTAAAACCTTGCATTTCAACTTTTTATATTTTTGGAAGGCCAAAACCATGTATATCAGCAAAATTTGTTTTATAAGAAAGATTTTTTGGTGAAATATTCTGAGCAAAAGCAGAGGTATGCTGATTTAAACAGTTGCGAATTCTCGATGCAATTATGACGTCATTAAGAAAAATGAAAAACCTCATGAAACAATGAATTTCATTTTAATAATGAGAAACCAAGTAAATTTTTGATCACCATTCCAGTCAAACTCTTTAATTATGTATTCGTAATGTGAAGATAAATACAATAATAAGCTGATAAATACTATAATAAGCTGATGAAGGCTAATAGCCTGAAACAACGCTGTCTCGCTCTACGGTACAATTTACTGGAGTGCTTTGCACTGTTGGTGATGGAGTGCTGATATAGCCTCTGACCCGACCAGAGGAAGTCGTCATGACTTCCCGTTCGGTATAGGCCAAGAAGGACATTGCTTTTTAGTTGTTAAGTTTTTGATTTTGAGTATCTGAGTTTATTGTCTTCACAAATAATCGGCCTAGTAATGATAATGAAGATGGAAAAAGTGTTGCATAACTGACAAGCGATTTTGAGAAAAGAAATCTTATATCCAAACGTTTCTGAGCGTGTAGCGGGTAGCAGCAAGCTACAGTTCTTCCCAATTTCCTCACTCGGCCTTTACAGCGAGTTTGATACCTGTTTATATACATTGACATAAAAGTGTTCTGTTAAAACGCAAAAACATAATTGGGCAAATATAACCATAGCAAATACGTTAAGGAATGTTTAGGGGGCAGTTACAAGTTTTTTTTGAAAGGGGAGCGTACAAAAAAGCTTTTCCATATCAAGCTACTATTTTATTTGGAAAATTTGCGCTAGTCTATAATGTCTTGTGACTTCTTTCAAAGGACTGAGGCGGATTTCTTGTGTGGGCCATTGATCCCTAGTTCTTTAAATTTCAAAGTTAGAGCATTTTATGAAAAGTAAGTAGGCTAAGGATGGCTTCATTTCAAGTGATGCTTACAGCCACCACACGCTTTTATTGCTTTACTTAATTTTTTTCTATAGCTGTTTTTGCCGTGGATGTACCAGAAAGTATAAACGTTATAAATGTTTGTGACATTTGCGAAGAGATAAAATTTTCGAAGTCTATAATGATGTGAGCTACCTAACAACGTAAATAAATGTTTTTATTTTCAATGATAACGAAGAAAAATCTGGAGCGCTTAAGTACCCCCTTTCTACGTGGCTTCTATTTTTTAATCGACTTTTATCACTATCAGGGTATTATGCGACGTTTGTTAAAGCTTTTTGTTTTTAACAGAAAAATTTTTCTGCATACTCGTTGAATTCTTGTGTTCTAATCTCTTTACCCCGTAGCAATTTTTGCTCTAACCCTCTGCATTTCGATGCTTCTTTTTGCGCTCCATCTTTTTGCTACAGGGACAGGAACTTCCCGGCATATTTTTTGTACAAGCATAAAAAAACTGGTACGCTTTTTTCGCGAGCGATTAGTGTAGGTTAAATAGCCTTGCACTGGAGGCGCAAACTAAATTTAAGCGCAGGTCATTTAGTTATATAAGGGATTGAGTTGGTGATGAAACGATGTTGCAACACAAATTTTTTGTTTCACACCTAAAAGTAGGAAACGAAATAGATCGCTTAGATACTACAACTTTTACGGGCGGATTCAAGAATTTCTTGGGAAAAAAACTAGAGTTAAGAATAAAAAAACTTGCAGTTTTATAAGTTTAGAAATAACCAAGTACCAATTTTTCAATATGCGTGACTAAAAATGAAAGAGTTTTTGAGTCTCCTTCGTGTTCGCCAAGGTTTTATGTATTACCTTAAATTCAACCGCCCTTTCATTGCAATGTACGTTTCGCAGCAATGTAGTAGTGGGGTGCTTTGAAACAATTTAATAAGCAATTTATTTGCATAATTTAATTTCGAAAAGTTATGACTATAACATGGGCATGATCTTTCTTCAAACATTGATTAAAATTATACTTAATAAATTCGTAAACCATAAAATGTTTTTATAACGTCAAAAAGTCAATGACGTCATTATAGTATGATGTGATGCTCTTTCTTCCCTACTTTACTTTTTGACGTCAACAATACTTCCTAAACGCTGAAATAACATTTTGGCTTCACGATATTAAAACGCAAAACCTCGTATTACGTATAAGACCTATGGTTCAAAAAAACAAAGTAGATCAGCATTTGTTAACGCAAAACCTCGTATGTGTTCATTGTGCTGATTGCTCCCGAAAGAGAAACTTTTCGAAATTTTTGATGATATAGTTAATTCGCGAGTTTTAAGAGCCAACATTTTTGACATTACCAAGTTTTATTTCAATAATGGAAAAACTTAAAATGTTTTTTTAGTTTTTTTACAACAGTGAAAAGTCACATACAAGGTCTTGCATTTTCACCATCTATGGGGCCTGTCAAATGGCCTCGGAGTCAAAGCGTCCACTTCTGAATAGCCATGTTTCGCGTTCGATTAATCGCTTAAAATGTACGTTTCAAACAATCGTACCGGTACTCAAAACTTTTCTTGCTCGACATTCAGCGTTAAAGTGCAATGTGGAGAACGAGCCGATGAGTTCGCTTATTGTACAAGTGGAAAAGGCATTTAACGGGATTCCGAATCTGAAAGTTGGGAGTCAACAGAGGGCGAGAAACTCGCTGAGGCTAAAAATGCAAGCACAGTGCTGCCTATGACTCACTATCGTTGCAGCGTTTTGAATTTGTTGCTGTGTTACCTAGGTGCCAACTGTTAATTGTGATATGAGCACCGCCACCTTGTCACAGGTTTCGCAAATAGTCCAGTAAGAGATTCCAATACAAAAAAGATAACAGCTTTACACTGTGGCATAAAATTTTAAACATTTTTAGTTGGTCCGTAGAAGGCTGCACAAGTTATTATAACTCGGCTTAATACTAACCATACAGGCTTACTGGGTTGATGACTAGTTTTCTTTCAATTTTTGTGCAATCTGTGAGGTATACAAAGTTTTTACAAAATTTGAAAAGGTAAATCACGGGAAAAATCTCTGAAAAACGCTGGTCTAAAAACTGCATTCCGTCTGGTAGTTTAAAAAATGAATGTATCAAATGCTGTGTTGCTCTATTTTTTTTTTCGTGCTTTAACGTGTACACTTTTGCTTTTTTTGTTAGAGCGTGATATTAGGCCGAGTGTTGTTTTTTGTTTAGCGATAATTTTACAACGTGATGGACACACTGAAACCATTGCTTCTCGTGGCAAGTATTAGTATTTCGTATCTATACGTTGAAAGCTTGGATTGTCAGAATGGTACGCGTAAAGTACTACTTGGAAGAGACGCCGAGTTAGAAAATACGTTGGAGCTGATCGCGTGTCCGACAAATATGCCTCAGAGTTGTGTCCGATTCGAGATAAAAAGTGAACACCCACACGGCCAAACAAATTTAGAAGGTAAAAGTTTCTTCGTAGTTCGAAGCTGTGTTACCCATGGGCTAAGCCGCGAAGGCGGACCCCGCCACTCGTTACATGCTTTGGTGCAATAACGCGATGATTTGACTTTTTTCTTCTTCCAAGCAATAATTCTTTTGTGGATAACTTAGGCCTATTACTTCGCTTTCATTACCTGTTTTCTATATTTCTTTGACGAAATTTAAATACAACTAATCAAATTAAGAGCGAGTGTTATTTGTTATTATTATGATATGTAAAAAGCTCTTGACCTGTTTGCATGGCATTTGTCGAAGCGATTTTGATTCATTTATGAGTACACGTCAATGACAATGTACAAACTACATGAGTTATGCAATCATTGAAAAGCAGCAGCTTTGACCTGCATCCTTTTAAACTTAGAATTCATAAGTTTCCAACACGGGGTTTGGTCTAATGTGTAGTTGTTACGCTTATAATAGTAGCCTAATGGCCAGAGATGGGCAGTATCGAGAAAAGACCTACTTGTATCGGCGATGCGTATCACGCGATACTTTTGTATCGGTATCGGATCGATTTATTGTTTTACCACAGTATCGCGTATCGGTATCGATTAAGGGTGTTTTGTGCATCGCCAATACAAGTATCTCGATACTGTTTTTGAGTACGATCAATCTTACCAGGCGTTGACTGCGTGTTCATAAACGGCTTCTGAAGAATGTGAAAACAAATTGAAGCTCAATTTTCTCATTGATTCAACGCGACGTATTGTCGGCAAATTTCTCTGATCATTATCACTATTTACAACTGTTTTGTAACACCATTGAACGACTTTAATTGTGAAATTCAAACATGTCCCATATACGCGCCGCTATTTTTACGTTTTGTAATTGTCCGCAGATTGCATCCTTGTAGCACGAAGATTTGTAATAAACTCACTGAAGCAGCTGCTTATAGCAAGCGCACGAAAGGAAAGTAAAATGTTAGTGTTTGAGAGCTTATGGCAAGAAGAGAAGTGTTGCAGTAGAGCAGTGGAGGACAATTGTTTTGGATTTCACGCCAGAGAAGTTAGCTCAGGGCGCACTTGTTAATGAGGACATTGATACAGTGTCTACGGCCCTGTGGACTTTGTTTAGCTTCGCCTAGACTGCTTTCCCTACTTTGATTTGTACTGCGAACAACTTCTTTGAAATGCTGCTCTGTTTTCGTAACGAGAAACTGCCTTTTTAAAACCTTCTTTGTTCTCAGAATAATCTTATGCAAGTGCACAATGCTTAATCATACGACAGACAAACTCAACATCTGCTGTCCACAACTGAATAAAGCGCCAGTGAATACAGTAGTGACGTAATAATAGTAATAAAAAACGTTTTGGGAAAATTTTCACGACTTCGCGTGCCATGATGGCACGCGTGCCTAGGGTTGCCGACCCCAGCACTACGCCAATCAACCTGCTTATAACTTCGTACAAATTAACTGCTTCTTGGAAAAGTCGCAAACACCAGATTAATTAAATGTTGCATTTCTGAACTATTTAAATGAAATTACTACCGATATCACAGTAATGGTAGCCTAATGCCCACAACCGTTGAACAATTTCGGAGAGATAGTTTTTGTGACGTTGTAGAAGTTTTATGAAAGCCCAATGTGGTCTTCTGTTGCATGGGGAAAGATTTTCAACCGCAGAGAAATAGGATTCTCTTTTTTTCAACTTGTCCTTCTACACAGGGCCGTATTAAGATTTTAGGGGACCATGGAGCTAATTTTGGAGCCCTTTACTTTTTGCAGCCCTGATTTCGACCTTAGCATCGCTGTAGACCCTTTTTAGATGAACTCATTTAACTCCCTTTACGTTTGGCACCCCCTAGCCGGGGAAAGCCCGGGACCGGGACTATAGCCCCCTTCTTTATTCGACCCAGCTTCTACTTCGTTGACATGCTGTGGGTGCGCGAGCAAATCCCCAAGGCAGCGAATTTTACTGAAAATGTGGAGCATGACGAATGCTGGTTGAACGGGAAATTTCTTTCAACAGATAACGACGCAATCTTCGCTTTCACGCGCAAGTGGGACAAGAAAAGCGCTGTTTTGGTCGTCAGCAACATGAGTCC